>VZQC01001793.1:823651-932376 GCA_009823505.1 Rhizomys pruinosus | reverse complement strand
CTAACCTGTAGAGGATGTAAGCTTGTGGCATCAGCCATGGGTTATTTCTCCAAGGGGAGAGCCAATAGCCAATTAGATTTGGGATATACAGGCACATGGCTGCCTCTGCTGCACAGTATTTCCAGGCAGGTGAGGTGTAGCTGGTGCTGACGGTGGAGTCTTGCTTGACTCAGGGAGACCCATATTTGCTTTATTGGTTTAGTGGCCTTTGGTAACACTCTCTGGCATTCCAGAGGCCATCTGTACACTTAGGGCTACACCTTCTAAGACCTCCAAGAACAGTGCCACCAACTGGAGACAAAATGTCTGGATACTTAAAGCCTATGGGGGGACACTCTCATTCAAACCACCACATTCCACTCCCTGGCCCCCATAGACTCCTGACCATATAAAATGCAAAATGCATTTAGTCCAACCTTAAAAGTTTCCATAGTCTTTACCAGTCTCAATTCTATTCAAAAGTCTATAGTCCAAAATCTCTTCTGAGACAAAGGCCAATCTCTTAACTGTAAGCTCCTGTAAAATCAAAACGCAAATTACTCCCAATGTACAGTGGAACTGAATACACATTCCCAATCCAAAAGTGAGGAATAGAGACATAGTGAGGAAATACTGGACCAAAACAAGACCAAAAACCAGCAGGGCAAACACCAAGTCCAGTAGCTCCATGTTCGACTTCTGGGAATTTATTTCCAAAGGGTTTAGATGGCTCAGCTCTTCCAGGATTGAGTGCAACATGAATCTCTTCCTTAGGCTGGTACCACTCCCTGTATGCAGCTCTCCTTGGCAAATATCTCACAGTTCTGGCATCTCAAATGTCTGAATGTCTTCTTGGGGGTCTCTGCTGCCAACCAGGCTTCACATTCACAGCTTCACTCAATGGCCTTTCAGGGCCTTCTTTATTCAGGGACACCCCTGCTGCACTCTGCCTGGCCTCTGCGGCTCTCTGAAATCATGGAGGCAGAACTGATGACCCCTTCACTCTTGCATCCTTCATGCCTCTAAAGCCAGCACCACGTGAATGAAATTGCAAGTTTGGCTGCAAGTTCGGGATGGACTCTCTCCTACTTTAACCACATTTGCAAATTTTCTCTGCCCTGGACTTGTTGGAGTAGAAAACGCTTTCAGTATTTTCCTTTCAAAAGTTGGAGGATTAGCTGGGTGTGGTCTTGCCCTGAAGGTACAGTTTCTGTTTACTTGAGGCCTCTCCTTAATCACTTTAATCTCACTTTTTCCATTGTTTACTTGTAAATAGCTAGGCCCCTCCTTAATCACTTTAATCTCCTTATCTAAGGGGGCCTTTTCTTCACATGCCTTGGCTCCACCTTTAATCTTCCTAGTGCAGTTTTCAGATCCAAACTGTGCATTTGTTTGAATTTCTTTCTGCCCCATCTGCTCTTCTTCACTGTAGATCTGGACATTATTCACCATTAATAGCCACACTGCCATTTCTACATTAGGCTGTCTTGAAATATCCTCCACCAAAGACATTAGTCCATTGCTTTTCAACTTAGCATCAGGCAAGCATTTGGGCTGTGGGCAAACTGCTGCCAGACTCTTTATCAAAATATCCCGGTTGCTGCCTAAGTCTTTATTTTCCTTTGGAACTACATTTTTTGCAGCAACGCTTTCTTTCAGGCTTCTACTAGAATGGTGCCTTAAGCTCTGCTTACAGTAGTCAACAGCTTTTCTAGCCCAAAGTTCCAAAGTCTTCCACATTTCTCCAAACATCCACATGGTCAGGTTCTTCACAACCAACAGCCCACTCTCTGGTATCAAATAACTGTATTAGTCACTTTTCTGTTGCTGTGATAAAACACCAAGACCAAGGGAACTTATCAAAGGAAGAGTTTATTTGAGTTTATGATTGACAGTTCCAGGGAATCAGAGTCCATTGTGGTGGGAGGCATGGTGGCTGGGGCTGGAGCAGCAAGCCAAGGTTCACATCTCGCAATGAGCACAGGAAGTCAAGGAGAGACTGGAGACCGCAAGGCTTGTTAAACTCACTAAGCCTGCCCCCCAATGATATACTTCCTCCAGCAGGGCCACACCTTCTAAGATCTCCAAGAACAGTGCCACCAACTGGAGACAAAATGTCTGAATACTTAAAGCCTATGGGGGGGACACTCTCATTCAAACCACCACAGTGGGGGTAAGGACTCTTGACCCAGACTTGTACATTCAAGGGCATTGTACACCAGGACTCCCAAGTTATAAGAGTCAATTAACTCCTCAAACCTGTTCAAACTGATTTCCTTTTCATTCCTTGCAGCTCACATGTCCTGACTGGGATAGCTATGGGGATCAAATATATGACATATAATTTGTTGGATGTTAGTTTCTTGCCTTTCTCATATGGGAAAATATAGTGCTGTTTGTGTGCATGAGCTTTGCATTTCAGAGTTCTCGGTTTTCTGGCTCCATCCTCCCCCATGTGTGTAATCCCGTACAGAATTACTTTCTCTTCCAACCACAATGAAAAGCAAAAGGAATAGAAACTCCTGCCTTATAGCTTTGCTGAGCATGTTAATAAAGTCATCCCTTAGCAATTTATATCTTCAGTTGCATGATGTATAAAAGCCCAAAGTGTAGGGCTGTTTCATAAGCTGTAACTGGCATTCAGTAAAGTTTGCCTATTGATGTTTATTCCTTCTCTGTATACATACATACACATGCACACACACACAATTTAATTGCTGGACTTATATTAAATATTTCATCTTTTCATAATTTTTAAATATTCTTTCACTTCTTCATTCCAAGGTCATCTCTGACTTATAATCCAACATGCTGAAATTTCTTATTTTAACAATATGCTACTTATTAATGTACTTAACAGTTTTGTTTAGATATACTTCCTCAAACTTTGATTCAAACAGATTTTGTTTTGTTTTCAGACAGAGTCTCCCTGTAGCCCCAGCTGTCCTGGAACTCACTCTGTAGACCAGGCCAGCTTTGACAACTCACAGAGATCCACCTGCCTCTGCTTCCCAAGTGCTGGAATTAAAGGCATGTGCCACCACGCCCACCCAGCTCAAACAGTTTAATACAGATCTTTTCTTGAGCTTAATCTAAGTTAGCAATGCTCCATTCTGCATTAGAGTTTTACTTTGTTATGTTGTCCCTACCTTTTTATTTTTTTTTAATTTTATTTATTTATGTGTATGAATGTACTGTCTGCATGTAGGTTTGTGCACCCGTGTTGTGCATTGCTGCGGAGGTCAGAAGAGGGTGTCAGATTTCCCTGGAACTGGAGTTCTCCTGGAATTGGAGTTACAGACGGTTCTCAGCCACCATGTGGGTGCTGAGGATCGAACCCGGGTCCTCTGCAAGAGCAGTCGGTGCTCTTAACCGCTAGGCCATTTCTCCAGCCCTGTCCCTGCCTTTTTAAAGCCAACCTTTGTATCCCACTTGTTGACTTATATCTCCTGTTCCCAAGGGCATAATCCTTACTTGGTATGCACTGACTCCAGGCTCTAATTTCTGCTGAATTCTCTCACTTCAAGAATTAACCAAAAGGCTCCCATCATTCTCCACCAACACCCTGAACATAAATCCTAGTCTTTCCTTGCTTTTCAGAGAAACTATTTGTATCTCTCCCTCTCTAAGCCACCTGAGTCTCATCTTCAGCTTCTCCGTTTCCTAGAGTTCAGGGGTGAGTATTACTGGAAGGTATAAAGAAAACGCACACTTCAGCAATCTAGTTAATCTCTCTTAGTTCTCACCCCAGTGTTATATAAACATAGGGAACCAGAAGACCAAAGAGCTTAAAGAGCTTGTTAGCAAAGAGTTGGTCTCAACAAGTTCTATGACGTTCCCATTAGTTCTAGCGCTGAGTCTGGTTCCTGCCATACTAGTGGTCTTGGGAAGGATGTGGTTGATGTTCTTGGATGCTGTAGACAGCTGGAGGCAGGCTTGAGTCACCTAGGGATGCAGCATGCAGTCCAATCAACTAGTGCAGAGGTGTTTCTGATGCTGGCAGCTGCAAGCTCAGAGCTGGTCATGTCCCTCACCAAGTCCTCTGTATGGAATAGTAGTATTACCTTACAGCACAACCTGCCCTTTGCTTTCAATTCACATCTAGTGACTGCCCTTAGGGGGCCGAATGTAGGCTTGGCTGCTGACTTAATTCCAGGTGTCCATGAAGAGTCAACTCTGCCTCAATATCCCTTTGGGATAGATCTTATGCAACTGCATTTTAGTTTGTTGTTCTCCTGTCAGACTGTTTCATTCATTTTTTTCATGGTCTAGAAATGATAAGTCTGAATAATTTCTATCTCAGAAATCAGCCCCACTGCTTGCCCAGCTCTGTGAGTGTATTGCCTGCATGTAAGTCCTGCTAGTGCCCTCAGAGGTCAGAAGAGGGCATTGCATTCCTCTGGAACTGGAGTTACGGACAGTTGTTAGGCACCATGTAGGTACTAGGAATTGAACCCAGGTCCTCTGCAAAAGCAGCCAGGGCTCTTAATGGCTGAGCTATCTCTTCAGTCCCTGAGGGACTTTGTTTTGAGTCATTCATTTTCCTCAAATCAGCTTCTTTCATAGAGTCTCTAGATAGAGAATTTTCCTTAGTTTTAGTCAAGGTCAAGAGTATTTATGCTTATAATCCTTTTACTTAGCTTTCTGCTCAAGATCTCTTTGCTTTTACCTTTCCAACTGGTTCTTATTGACAATTATGTTAGAATAACAATTCATTCTATTTTCTTCCTTACTCATATAATTGACTTCAAAGCACAAAGAGATTTATAAACTACATATTTACTTTTTGTTTTGGTTAAATGAGATCTTCAGCTCTGTTCATATTTCATACATTCCTATCTGAGAAAAGGTTGACTTTTTCCTCTTCTCATAAATCACTTTTATTCTCTATTTTGTTATTTTCAAGCTCTTTTTCTTTCCAGTGCTATGAAATTTAACTTTTTCTTTATTTCATGTTATGGGTGTATTGCCTGTGTGTGTGTAAGTGCATCTGTGTCTGAAGAGGGCATTGGATTCCCCTGGAACTGAAGTTATGGCCACTTATTAGTTGTCATGTGGGTACTGGGAATTGAACTGGGAATTGGGTCCTCTGTAAGAGAAGCTAGTGCTCTAAAACACTTAGCCATCTGTCCAGCCCCTCAATTTTTCTTAAAGGTAGGAAGAAGGGAAAGAGGAGAGAGAGAATTGATAGCTATAAGACAAAAAGATAAGAACACACACAGAGAGAAAGAGAGAGAGAGAGAGAGAGAGAGAGAGAGAGAGAGAGAAATAGCTATAAGACAAAGAGATACACAAGAAAAGTAAGGCCATGTACGCTTTAGGGTGGCACTCAGGAAATGCTGTGACCTTTTGGGAGCTGGTGTCTAATGGGAGCTTCAGGCCAGCAGGGGTGTGCTGTCAGAGGGGACTGTAGGGCCCCTGTCTCTGACTCTCCTTTTCACTGGCGGCCTTGTAATATAAGTGATTTTGCTCCATCGTGTTTTCCCGTCATGATGTGCTGCCTTGACAAGTGGAGTCAGTCACTCCCGGACTGGAACTTCCACAACTGTGAGCTAAAGTAAATGTTTTGCCTTGTTAATTTTGTCTTGTGCTTTGTGAATCTTGTATATTGCACCATAACACCAGGAAGCTGACTAACATGGCAGTGAGCAGAGGAGCACAGGAGGCCAAACTGTTTATAACACTGCTGTCCCTGGGTACTTACTCTGTGTCCCAAGATTCTGGCTGAGGATTAACTTCTACTTTGCTTTTTTCTCTTTTAGGAACTAAAGTTCTAGATGGGAAATGCTTAGTTGGAGAAGTCAGGTACTACACACATGCCTTAGCTCAGGCTCTTAATCGGACGACCTTAGGCACTTCTCTTTCTTGTTCCCCTTCTGACTTTGTTAGAAATTTCCATGGAAGGTTGTTCTATTCACCTTTCTGAATGGCTCTCGGGGCCCAGATGATGCTGCCTAGGTCCATGAAGGAGTTCACTCCCCTGGAGGTGAACATCGGCAGTGGAGTCACTAGAGATGAGTCAAAGCTGAGCACATACCTTCCCTCCCTGTTTCTCAGCCACGCCCTATTCTGAGATGCAGTTCTTCTTTGACACCTTTCTAGAAACACGTTTGTGATGAGCATGCTCGCTGCTGAACAACCTCTGCTTTCTCGTCATTGAATGAGAAGTAGCAGCTTCCTAGTATTAACAGTGCATGGGATTGTTGCCCGACATCTTTATTGTCCTCAGTGCTTTTTAATATGAACCTCCCTCTGGCCTTGCACTGCCCAGTGGAACTATTAGCACCTTTATCTTTTCCTTGTGTTTCATATTCTAGAGAATCCAGGTGAAGACAAATTCTGAGTTACATAAAGTATGTTTAAGAAGGATTAAGCAAAGACATGTTCATCTATTTTCTGAATGAATCACCTCAAATATCTCTGAGAATTTCATTGTTAAAATAGATCATGATCTCATGTTAAAGTAATGAAGAAAATAATGTGTAAAAGTGGACTCATACAATCATCATTGGCCTCTGTCTCTATAACTCAATACATAGACTAGCCAAAATCTCCCAGTGGTCCTCCTTCACCCATAGCTACTGAATGGGCCCAGTGGGCTGCATAGAGGTTCACTTTCAGAGTCAACACCCAGAAATCCAGGCTTGAGGTAGAACACTAATCTTTCACCCAAGACAAACACAGTCCTGCAGAATACATTCCTAGACCGGCCTGGTACCTTTTTTCTCCTTTCTCTTCCTCTGTCCCCCATTTATTTCTCTTTAAACATGTCTATATTGCATCTGTTTATTAATTTTATTGTGTATCTGCGTGTGTGATGTGTGTGTGTAGATCAGAGGACAACTTGCAGGAACCAGTTCTATCCTTCCATCATGTGACTGCCTCTACCTGTGAGCAATCTTGCCTGCTCTCTTTCTTTTTAAAATTTATTTTAATTTTTGAGACAAAGTCTCACTGTATAGCTCTGGTTGGCCTCAAACCAATGATCCCCCCACAACTAATCCTTCCTTCCTTCCTTCCTTCCTTCCTTCCTTCCTTCCTTCCTTCCTTCCTTCCTTCCTCCCTCTCTCCCTTGCTCTCTCCCTTTCTTTTTTCTTTCTTTCTTTCTTTCTTTCTTTCTTTCTTTCTTTCTTTCTTTCTTTCTTTCTTTCTTTCTTTCCTTTCTCTTTCTCTTTTCTTTCTCTTTTCTTTTCTTTTCTTTTTTGGTGTTTTTGAGACAGGGTCTCCCTGTATCACCAGCTGTCCTGGAACTCGCTTTGTAGACCGGGCTGGCCTTGAACTCAGAGATCCGCCTGCCTCTGCCCCCTGAGTGCTGGGATTAAAAGCCCGCGCTACCATGCCCGACTGTTTGCCCGACTGTTTTTATTTATTTTTTTAAATTTTCTGTGTATGAATGTATTTCCTGTATGTATGTAATGCATGCTGAGGTCAGAAGAGGGCGCCAGATCCTCTGGAACTGAACTTACGGATGGTTGTCAGTTATGGATGCCATGTGGTTGCTGGGAACTGAACTCAGGTCCTGTGCAAGAGTAGCCAGTGCTCTTAACCACTGAGGCTCCTCCACTCAAATCTTAACAATCTGGCCTTTTTTTTTTTTGCTTTTGCTTTTGAAACAGGGTCTCCCTGTTGCCCTAGCTGGCCTGAAACTCCCTATACAGACCTCCCTATATAGGTTGGCTTTGATTTCACAGGGATCCTCCTGCCTCTGCCTCCCAAGTGCTGGGATTAAAAGTGTGTGCCACCGTATCTGGCTTTACCATCTGGCCTTTTCATCCCTAGTTCTAGAAAACCTCATTCATCCAGGTCAGTCATCTTTCCCAACCTCCACTGGGTTCTTCCTTTAAGCACTTTTATATGTAATCCTCAAGAATACCCACATTCATTCATTCATTCATTCATCCTTTTTGGATGGAATACCAAATTGAGGTCTAGAAAATGAGATCAGGTACTCAAGTGACAAGACAGTTTTGTTGGGCTTAATTAAAAGGCATTAGTCCAGTTTATGTCCATTTGTAGAAGTCATGCCCACAGTACTCCACTACATCCTTTGATCTTAGCTTCCTGAGTATGATATACCTTCTTAGCACCGTAAGGTTAGACATCTTTATTGTGCCCCAGAACAGACCACAGTGCTTTGGCATGAAAGAGATGCTTAACAACTACTTTATGGGGTAGTTGCTATGTTCTGAATGTCCTTTTTCAAACTTATGTTGAAGTTTAATTGCTCTGTGTTGGTATCAAGAGGTGGAACTTCCAAGAGCTGATTAGGTCCTGAATACTATTTCATGGGAATAGGCTCTGATAACCTAATGCATTCAGCTCCCTCCCTCCCTTATGTATACTTTGCTTGCCCTCTGCATCCTCCCATGAGATGATGTGGTACACAGTCTGACATTCAGTGCTAGTGCTCTGTTCTTGGACTTCCCAACTCTACAACTGTGATGCCTATAAAACTCTACAAATGACCTGGTATTACAGCAACAGAAGCCAATCCAAGACAGTGGAAAAGATTTCAAAATATAAATGTGTGAAGTGCTTTCCAACAGCCCCTGGCACGTGGTGTGTGCTGAACAGGTGCGGGTTGGTATCCCTGTATTGGGCTTACATTGTTTACCACTAAGGCTAACAGCATGGTCAGGCTGCTAGAGAAATTCCCTAGGCCCTGGTAAAGAGCCTGAATTTACAAGGAGGGTCTAGCTGCTGGTGACAGTAATGAATGTGTCTCATTAGCAGAACCTGAATTTCCTGTAGCCTGTGCACAGCTGTGGCCATCGGTGACGGAGAGCTGTGCGGTATGATGGCTTGTTAGGAATGCATTGGTTAGAGACTAGTGGTTTTTTTTTTTTTTTTGAGACAGGGTCTCCTTGTAGTCCCAGCTGTTCTGGAACTCACTTTGTAGACCAGGCTGCCCTTGAGCTCACAGAGATTCGCCTGCCTCTGCCTCTTGAATGCTGGGATTAAAGGCATGCACCACCACACCCGGCTCAGATTAGTGGGTTTTTGTTTTGTTTTTAAAGTCACATTTCAGTAGGCTTTCTCAAGTCCATACCAGTGAGTGACTAGTTTTAAAAAATTTTTTATTTTATTTTATTTTTTATGTGTATGAATTTACTGTCTGCATGTAGGTTTGTGCACCTGTGTTGTGCAATGCCACAGAGGTCAGAAGAGGGTGTCGGATTCCCCTGGAACTGGAGTTAAAGATGGTTCTCAGCTGCCATGTGGGTGCTGGGGATCAAACCCGGGTCCTCTGCAAGAGCAGTTGGTGCTCTTAACCGGTAGGCCATCTCTCCAGCCCCCAGATTAGTGGTTTTTAAATGTATCTTTTTAACCCCTATCTGGAGCTATTGCTTTTAGATGATTTTTCTCTTCTTGCCTAACAACACAAGAATTTCTATGCAGGCTAAAAACACAGTGTCGTCATTATAATTAACCAAAAGTTCCATGGGAAGATTGAAATTTATCTCAGTCATCTAGTCTCATCTTCACCGTTGTTGGTGAAGTTATGCATTCAATATTTTAAAGTCTGTATGCACAGGTTGTAATTGATGATTATCATCCTTTGATGCCTTGCTGGCATTTTTCCATTCTGAGACTCTCAGTGAAATTCTGGGTCTGTTAGGACTGCCAAACTCAGAGATGTGAAGATGGTGTGTCTTGTGTCTGGCGTGGACTTGAGAAAGCCTACTGAAATGTGACTTTAAAAACAAAACAAAAACCCACTAATCTGAGCCGGGTGTGGTGGTGCATGCCTTTAATCCCAGCATTCAAGAGGCAGAGGCAGGCGAATCTCTGTGAGCTCAAGGGCAGCCTGGTCTACAAAGTGAGTTCCAGAACAGCTGGGACTACAAGGAGACCCTGTCTCAAAAGTTTACCTGTAAGTTTCTTTTGCAAAACTCTTGATAGAGATGATGACTGTTCAGTGGGTTCCTAAATGACTACCCATAAAATATTGGTTTAATAAAGTGTATATACACTTTATTGAAGGTTATGCATCTGTTAGAAAGGATAAATAAAATCATATCTATTCATTTGGTGGCATGCCGGACACAGACACAGACACACTACACACAGACAACCCCCCATATAGACCTCCCACATATATAAAACTTTCTATCTATCTATCTATCTATCTATCTATCTATCTATCTCTATCTATCTATCTATCTATCTATCTATCTATCTATGCAAGTTTCAAGGCAGTATTGAGAGCCAAGTTCTATTCTTGGAAAGTGAAACACATATTCCAAATCCCCAGAAGACAACTCTCATTGTGTATTCTTATATATTTGAATCTGTGCACGTGTGAGGAGAGAAGACAGCTTTTTTTTTCACGCAGGCAGTCAAAAGTGCATGCCTCACACATTCAGAGAGGGTGAGGTGCAAGGGACTAGCAATTTTTTTCTTTGTGTGCTAATTCATTACTTTTGCATTTTAGAACTCTAAGTAAGATTTAAATGGAAATAAATATTCTAACCCAAACCGTAATATGGCTGCCTCAGGAGCTTGTATTTTTCCTTAACATTTATTATAAAAATCAAAGCACATCTCCAGGGGAAGAGATTCTGAACCATCCAATGCTATGCTTGTATATTATCTCCCTCCTTTTGAGATGGGGTTACCTAAACTCGTGAGTTCAAGTAATCCTCCTGCCTCAGCCTCCCAAGTACCTTGGACTATAGATGTTCACTCTGTTCTTGGTTTTATCTTGAGTTTTGCAAATGTTCTTTCTGGTCAGGGCTTCTGAACCTCCCAGAACCCCCTATTCAGGGCCCGCTTATCCCTTTTAAAATTTTTTTCTACGAACACAGTTGGAGAGGTGGCTTAGTGGTTAAGAGTACTGGCTGTTCTTACAGAAGGCTCCGGTTTGGTTCCCAGCCTCACATGGTAGTTAACAACCATGTGTAATTCCTTTTCTAGGGGATCTGACACCCTCTTCTGATCTCTGAGAGCATTGCAAAACATGGATGCACTTATATGTATTCAGGCAAAACACTCACATACCTAAAATAAAAATAAATGGATAAAAATTGGCTCCACCGACAGCTGTTTTCTGATTCACTACAAATCTGTGCATGATGCATTGATGACTGGTCTTGGCTTTCTGCAAACTGCAGAATCCTGTATTCAGAATTGGATCCAACTTCTGTTTTCCAGTTTTACCCAAATAAGAGTTTGAGTAGATCATATGCTTAAATTTATGACTCTTCCCCGGGGAACGGGCAAGTAGCATCTCTAATTTGGGTCACTCCCTTCCTCAGACTCTCCAAATTTCAGTCCTTTCTTGCTGCAGTCTGGATAGTAGCCATGGGCACTCAGCTGAGGGTGGCAAGCTATCTTTTTGCATCTCAGCATCTTTCTTCTTCCTCAGTCATGAAGCTGCAGGTTTTTGTTTTGTTTTTTAATCTCGGCATCTTCTCTTGCAGCTAGATGTGGTTAAGTAACTGCTGGCCATGGAAGTAGAAGCTAAAGAATGGTTTGGAAAATTGTAGAAAATCTTCTAAGATGGATCACAGTCATCTGCCTGTCCTCTCTGAAGCCCGGACTATATTATGGGGCTGGAGTTTGAGCCTTGGTGTGAACATCCAGCCAGGCATTATGGTTGAATTCCAGGGCATAAATTTGGAAATGGAATAAAAAGAAACCTGTAATGCTGAAGTCACTGTTGTTAGTAGCCTTCTGTCATACATAGAAAAACAATCCTAAGACATACAAAGGAAGTTTTATTTTTTATTTTTTTATTTTTTTTTACGAAGGAAGTTTTATGAAATGATTGTTTATTCACTGTAAACCAACTTCCCTCCCTCCCTCCCTCCTTCTTTCTCTGTTTCTTTGTAGCTCTCCACCTCTGAGCTGCACCAGAGCCCTCACTGAATGCTGGGTAGCAGAGTGTGCTCCATCGCATGTACTTCTCTGTGGATACTGACTCACGTGCACTGGCAAGCAGATGGGCAACTTGGTTTATATGTGTTTTTCCTCCCAGCAGGCTAATGTTTTATGTGGCAGACTTTTTGATGTGTGAAGAAGAAGACAGTAATGCATAGACAGAGCCTGCAGGAAAAAGCAGCAAATTCAGCAGAGTGGCCACTTCGGTACATTCAGGAACAGCTATTCTTTGTATAAAGTTGAAATAACGGGAGAAGCTTCCAGTGCCAGCGAAGGGGCTGCGAATGTTCTCCACTCACTGACTCATTTTGTTAACTGATACAGGGGTGTCCGCACCTACGTCCTGCATCTGCATTATGCTTTAAATCCTGCTGCAGTATACCCGGTTAGAAGCAAATAAATGTCTTTGAGGAACTACCCCTGAAAAGTAGAAGAACGATTTCTTAGCAACAAAGGCAGACAGTCTGTGGGTCTTGCTGTCACCGCCAGGAGCTGAACAGAATATCAAAGTGTAGCTTGTAAATTGGAGTGTGTCCATCCTACAAAGAGCTGAAAATGCCTTGGTCTCCTTCTTACTCAAACTGCAAAGTCAGTAAGACACATTTTCATAATGCAGGGTTATAACCAAGAAATGGAATTAGTAAAGGGCATTTTAATCAAAGAGGATTTCAGACTGAAGCTACCTCACTATTCAGCTGAATATATAAGCTCGTTAAGACTTTATGATGGTGTGAAAAGAGTTTATGTTCAATGGGAATTGTACTTCAAATTTGAGTTTCCATCTTTTCCCAGGCTATCTGGAGTCTCAATACTCTCCTATGAAGCTAGGTGGCAGCAGTGAGCCACAACTCTCAGCCACCAAATTGTGGATATTAAACACACAGATTCCAGTGTGCTGTGTTGGTAAGCAGTGAAAGTGGGTAGGTTAGATGTATTAAATTCATTTTGGACTTACGATATTTTCAACCTACAGTATATTTTAGGTTTCAACCTCATAAATTGTTAAAAGTAGAAACAGGGCCTGATGATCTAGGAAGGAAATACCACCTCTTAGCAAGAGGATTGCCAGTTTGGAGCAGCCTGGGTTACATAGCAAATTCCAGGCCAGCTTATGCTATTCAACAAGACCCTGTTACAACCCTCCCCCTGTTTAAGGAAATAATTTTAGCCCTTTTCAATTTGCAACTAAGAAAATGGAAATGTTAAATTAAAATAACAAAATATGCAAGGAAATGCAAAAGGTAGGAAAGCCTCATTTAAGTAACAAAATGTGTCTTTGCATAAGTATAAAGTCCTGTGTCATGGTCACAGATCAGGAGCCAGCCTGGGCATCATTACCCTCTATTTCCCCCCCACCCCCATTGGGTTTGACCCACATAGATCTTTTGTTACTAGTGTATATTAATTGTACAAAATAGTGGGTTTCAGTATAGCATTTTCATACCTATGTAATATACTTTTTGAAGACTGCAGGAATTTTTTCTTAATTTCTCTGTCCTTGGTGCCTAGTTTTCTTTTTCTTAGATGTGGCAAGGACAGATACATTGTCATACCCATGACGGTCTCTTCTTTCTTGCAAGGATGGCCTTAAATTTCTTTTCTATTTCAGTTACGTAGTTGCCATTCCTTAGCATACAGCCCAAAGCACTACATTGTGGCTGACAGCCTGTTCTCTAGATGTGATTTAACTGAGCTTGAACCTTTCCTCTTGCTTCTTCCATTTCTTTTTTCTTGTTTCGTTTTTTGGTATTTTCGAGACAGGGTCTCCCGGTAGTCCCAGCTGTCCTGGAACTCACTCTGTAGACCAGGCTGGCCTTGAACTCACAAAGATCCGCCTGCCTCTGCCTCCCAAGTGCTAGGATTAAAGGTGTGCGTTCTTTTCTGTAACAGCTTCAGCGACCTACATTATCTTAACTCAGGTTCTGGAGGGGATGACAACATTGCCCATCAGCTAGAGGTGTCGTGTAAAAATCCAGATGTGACACACCTGGCAGCACACCAGGGCTATACACTGGATGGATACTGTGTATTACCAATGCTACTAATTAGCAATGGCTCATGTTACAGACTGCTCTGCATCCTTGGTTCCTTCCAAGTTATGGACCAAATTATAGTTTCTAAATAAATGGATAATCAAAATGTAAGAAGAAATAAAAGATTTTCTCATGCTAATCTCATATTAAAAGCAATCTAATTGACTCATAAAAATGCACCAATGAAGTTAAATCTCTAGCAACATGTCCAACTAACAAGGAAATTAGAATCAGTTAAAAATTCTTTTCTCTAGTGATAAATCAAAACAACTCAATTTTCCTAAAGACCAGTATTTAAGGTCTACAGTGAATCAGAGCATAGACATAACAAAGAGATCTCTTCTGTGCAATGTATCGTATCGAGTTTTCTGTGAGTCAAATCTAGGAGTTGTTCAATTTTATCGATTGGTTCTGCCATCATGAAATGCATGGTAGCTGCTCAGCCTCCTAGGCCACAATGAAACAGATGTTTGCAGAACCTGTGTGGAATAACTGCTGGGAAGAACAAGATGCTGTGCAATTGTATTTCATAAATGTTTAAGTCTGAAATAGAATAATCGGTCTAGATTTAGACCAATGGTACTAAGTTCTTAAGGCTCTGGGTGTAAACAGTATAACAGCCTAGTCAGGACATTGTGAATCCAAAGATGTTATAAAAAGCAGCTAACAGTGGGGCTGGAGAGATGGCCTAGCGGTTAAGAGCGCCGACCGCTCTTGCAGAGGACCCGGGTTCGATCCCCAGCACCCACATGGCGGCTGAGAACTGTCTGAAACTCCAATTCCAGGAGAACTCCAGTTCCAGGGGAATCCGACGCCCTCTTCTGACCTCCGCTGCATTGCACGACACGGGTACACAAACCTATATGCAGACAGTACATTCATACAAATAAATAAATAAATAAATAAATAAATAAATAAATAAATAGGAATAGCTGGTGCTTTTAACTGCTGAGCTCTCTAGCCCCCTAAAATCTCTTTTAGAAGTCATGGACTATGGGACTGGAGAGATAGCCTAGTGGTTAAGAGCACCGACTGCTCTTACAGAGGACCCGGGTTCGATCCCCAGCACCCACATGGCGGCTGAGAACCGTCTGAAACTCCAATTCCAGGAGAACTCCAGTTCCAGGGGAATCCGAGACCCTCTTCCGACCTCTGCGGCGTTGCACGACACGGGTGCACGAACTTGCATGCAGACAGTACATTCATACGCATACATAAATAAATAAAATTAATAAAAAAAATTAAAAAAAAAAAAAGCAGCGAACACTACACGAGGAGCATGTCCTATTCATCCTGTCCTGGAAAACTTTTTATTCCTGTGCGCATCAGAAGCTTATTCTACTCTTCCTACTTCCTAATTTTGTTGATGTCGTTGGTTTTTTTATGCAAAGAATTCTGGCTTTACATAGACGTTCTTGCTCTAGTACAAACATCCAAGTGAAAAACATCACCCAAGTCACAACCTGGCTGTCTTGGGTGGACCCCACCCTCCTGTGTCTTGTTGCTTCTGTCTCCCGGCCTCCTGAGGAGGACTTCCAAGCTCCCCGACATTTTCTGCTGTACCATGCTGGGGTCTTCTAGAATAACAACGTGAACGAATTGTCCACATTGTGTCACAGCCGGCCTTAATGAAGTCTGATCTTCATTAAACTTTTATCCAGTGCTATTAGTATTCATTGATGATTGTTGCTTACATTAATTTTTATTATGAAGGTGAGGAAATGGTATATAGTCCATGACTTCTTTTTTTTTTAAATGCTTTTTTAAATAATTTTTTAATTTATTTTTGTATGTGTATGAGTGTACTGTCTGCATGTAGGTCTGGGCACCCGTGTCGTGCAACGCCGCAGAGGTCAGAAGAGGGTCTCGGATTCCCCTGGAACTGGAGTTCTCCTGGAACTGGAGTTACAGACGGTTCTTAGCCGCCATGTGGGTGCTGGGGATCGAACCCGGGTCCTCTGTAAGAGCAGTCGGTGCTCTTAACCACTAGGCTATCTCTCCAGTCCCATAGTCCATGACTTCTAAAAGAGATTTTAGGGGGCTAGAGAGCTCAGCAGTTAAAAGCACCAGCTATTCCTATTTATTTATTTATTTATTTATTTATATGAATGTACTGTCTGCATATAGGTTTGTGTACCCGTGTCGTGCAATGCAGCAGAGGTCAGAAGAGGGCGTCGGATTCCCCTGGAACTGGAGTTCTCCTGGAATTGGAGTTTCAGACAGTTCTCAGCAGCCATGTGGGTGCTGGGGATCGAACCAGGGTCCTCTGCAAGAGCGGTCGGCACTCTTAACCGCTAGGCCATCTCTCCAGCCCCAAGCACCAGCTCTTCTTACAGAGGACTGGGTTTGATTCCAAGCACTCACATGGCAGCTAACAAATGTTATCTAACATCCAGTTCCAGGGGACCCAACACCCTCGTCTGACTGTGGGCATTGCTTGACATGGGTGTACTTATACAGGCAATATACTCATACACATAAAATAAAAAAATATGCAAAAAATTTTTAATTTTTTTTGTCTTTTTGAGACAAGGTTTCCCTGTAGCCCTAGGTGGTCTGGACCTTGCTATGTAGACCAGGCTGGCTTTGAACTCACAGAGATCCTCTTGCCTCTGCCTCCTGAGTATTGGAATTAAAAGTGTGCACCACTTAGAAATTTTAATTTTAGTTATTATTATCATTATTATTATTATTTTTGGTCTTTTCGAGACAGGGTCTCCCGGTAGCTCCAGCTGGCCTGGAACTCACTCTGTAGACCAGGCTGGCCTTGAACTCACAAAGATCCACTTGCCTCTGCCTCCCAAGTGCTAGGATTAAGGGATGCACCACATGCCTAGCTAGAAATTTTAATTTTTAAATATATCTTATTTTATTTTATTTATTTTTTGTATGCTTTTATTGATATTTTGTGTATTTCAGACATCATTTCTCAGTTCAGTTTAGACATATTCCCCTTTCCCTTCCTCCCACCCCACCCCAGATCATGCAGTCTGCCATAACTATCCTGCATCTTTCTCTTAGTCTTTTGTTATGTTTAGGAATTCACATTTTCCTCCTTTAATTTTATATTACTCTAAAATATGAGTACATACCTTCCGCCCATATACACTAATCACAGAGTCTGAAAGTAAGTGGTGGATCCACTCTAGAACCTGTTAAGAGATTTACATTATGACAACATAGTTGCTTTCAGATAAACAGAAATATAACAATAATGTTGTTCAGCTTGCCTTTCATCCAGGGGATTTGGTGTTAGCATCCACAAATGAGGAAGACCATTCTCCATTTGTCTTTCTGGGACTGTGTTACTTCACTTAGCGTATGGCTTCGAGCTCCATCCATTTATCTGCAAAGTTCATGATGTCATCTTTCTTTACTGCTGAGTAGTACTCCATTGTGCATATGTACCACATTTTTTGTTATCCACTCTTCAGGTGAGGGGCATCTGGGTTGGTTCCAGCTCTTTGCTATTGTGAAGAGAGCTGGAATAAACATGGATGAGCATCTGTCTTTGCAGTAGGATGAGTCTTGTGGGTATACACCCAGGAGTGGTATGACTGGGTCAAGAGGTAGGCTCATTTTGAGTTTTTTAAGGGTTCTCCACACTGCTTTCCATAATGGTTATACAAGTTTACATTCCCATCTTACTCACTTTACTTCCATTCCTCCCAGTCCCCCTCCGACTCCTTCCTTATTCCCCCATGCTACTCCCTCTCAACTTCTTGTCTTCTTCCTTGATTATTGTTATACATACACACATTTATAAATGAACATGTATACATATTGCACCAAGTCCATTTAGTGGTGTGCGTGTATATCTGTGTTCAGGGCCACCCGCTTGGGATTATATAACCTCTCCCATGGAGCTAGTCCCTGGAGAAAACTGATTCTCCCTCCATCAGCATCTTGGCATGTCAACAGTTTTGTCATCATGCAGATCCTGTTAGACTACCACACTGTGGAGATTTCATGGTGCAGTTTCCCTGTCATGTCTAGAATGCATTAGCTAGTCTTGTCCCTCTGGCTCTTACAATCTTTCTCTCCCCTCTTCCATGATGTTCCCTGAGCCTTAGGTATAGAGGTTGCATTGTAGATGTGTCATTTAGGGATGGGACCCTCACAGTCACTTATTTCTTGCATTCGATCAGGAGTGGAACTTTGTAATAGTCTCCATCTGTTGCCAAAAGAAGCTTCTTTGATGAGTAGTGACAGGTACACTTGTCACTACTTGCAAATTTCATAACTTTGTTTTTCTTTACCACTGAATAGAAATTCATTGTATAAATATACCAGATTTTCATTATCCATTAATCAATCAAAGGATATTTAGGTTGTTACCATTTCCTAGTGATTGTGAAAAGAACAGTAATAAACATAGTGGAACAAGTATCTCTGAGGTAGGATATTGTCAAGTCTTTGGGTACATGCCAAGGAGGGTATAGTTGGATCATATGGTAGATCTTTTTTTTTTTAACATTTTTTTATTGATGCTTTGTGCATTTCATACATCATTTTCCAATTCAGTTCAGGCATATTTCCCTTTCCTTCCCCCCCCACCCCCACCCCAT
Organism: Rhizomys pruinosus; assembly: GCA_009823505.1. Taxonomy (NCBI): domain Eukaryota; kingdom Metazoa; phylum Chordata; class Mammalia; order Rodentia; family Spalacidae; genus Rhizomys; species Rhizomys pruinosus. Next base: position 913,913 of record VZQC01001793.1, on the reverse strand, counting down.
CCCAGATCATGCATTCTGCCATAACTGTCCTGCATCTTTCTCTCAGTTTTTTTTTCATTTTTTAGCTATAAGTGATAATCCATGAGTACAAGCATCCTTCATGTAAAACCAATTTGTATGCTGTTGTGCCCAAACCCCCACAGCCCCACCTTCCAGCGGTGGGTGAGGGGTTGTATGTTCAATCAAGTTGATCAAATGAGTGTCCAGACTACATTGCTGTAGTTTCACCGTTCACCCCGATTGCAGCCCTTACATTCTACCATGCCCCCTCTTCCACAGATTGTTTCCTAGGCTTAGAAAAGGGGCACAGGTGGATGAGAAGCAAAACAGTCCACTCTCTCTGGAGCTGTTGTCTTGGACTCTGGTCAATTCTGGCTGTTTCCTTTCATGGGCTGACAGTTTGTCCAGGAATAACCTTTTGATCCTACTAATGAAGCACAAGCAATTAGATATATAGGTATTTAAACAGCACTAATAGTTATGGTAGGTTACTTTGGTATAGACACATATGTTTGGATGATATGTTGATCCATGAATTACATTTTTTCCCTGTTAGATATGGCAGGGTCTTACTGTGGCTTATAACATCTCCTAACCTGTAGAGGATGTAAGCTTGTGGCATCAGCCATGGGTTATTCCTCTAAGGAGACAGCCAATAGCAAATTAGATTTGGGATATACAGGCATATGGCTGCCTCTGCCGCACAGTATTTCCAGGAAGGTGAGGTGTAGCTGGTGCTGGCGGTGGAGTCTTGCTTGACTCAAGGAGACCCGTATTTGCTTTATTGGTTTAGTGGCCTTTGGTTACACTCTCTGGTGTTCCAGAGGCCATCTGTACACTTGCATGTGTGGTCTCAATACATCTTTTCCATGTTAACGTCAGGTCTTCGGCAGCAGGGCCTTATCGCCTCTCTTCTTGCAGGTATCCCAGTTTAGAGGCAAGGAGCTTTTACCTTTTGTGGGGCCTTGGATCCCCTGGCCAACATCTCCCTGGTAGAATAATCCATTACTGATGTCAGAGCTCCTGTATTGATATATTTTGCTTAAGTGCATAGTTTAAGGACTTTAGTATTATATTTGGCTCTGAACAGAGAATAATCCTTTTCACAGTTCTTATGTCTATTAGTCAATTAAAGAAGGCAGTTTTACTGGTTTTATAAGAGATTACCTCTATAATAGTTGTCTCCAATTTACAGTTTGTAGAGCAATAACTTTGGGATTGGCACATACAAATGTTCTCTATAATTTCTCTGTTGTACAGTATCACCTTGTAGCATTCTCTTTAAGATGATTTAACATAAAAATTAAGTTTGCTTCCCAAGTTAATCATATATAGTCATCCAAAACAACATGGGTGAATTTGATGAAATCTGAGCCTTGATTCCACCCTATAGTTATGTATAATACAACTGTCCTCTGGAGACTCATGGGTTAAAAAAAAGGGGGGGTACAGATAGACATGAAACCTTTTCATCAAAAACTTTGCAATTCAAATCTTAAAACTAACTATGGGAAAAGATTTGTGGGTTCCAACAGGACAAAATGTCACCAACTTAACGGCTGAGAAAGAAAATATACAGCTTTGCATTGAGTAAGATGTACCAGAAAGTGCCAAATGAAAGGTTGATCCATCTGAACATCGAAAGGAAGAAAAGCCTGATTGCTATAAACATCGAACCCCTCTGTGGATCCTACTTGTAACAGCTATTTATAATGAGTCCTAATGAAACTTACCTTCTAGGTGCTGCAAAGGTTTTGATATGAGAGACTTTCTTGCCTCCCCCCCAGAACAAGGAGAAATATGATGATGATGAGGTAGATCTATTTTTAGGTTTTTTTTTAGTTCTCCATAATGATTTCCATAGGGGCTCCACCATTTATACAATGGTGTTCTATGCAGTGGTGAAGGACAATGTCGTGAAATTTGTAGGCAAATGTATGGAACTGGAAGCTATTAGGCTAAGTGAGGTAACACAGTCTCAGAAATACAAATGACATATGTTGTCCTTCATTTGTGGATCCTAACACCAAATCCTTATATGTAAGTCAAAGTGGGTAATTGGTCAGTAAAGATAATACCACATTGACCACTATCGCTATAGATAGAGCTTGAAGTATATGTCTCTATTTTCCTCAGTTCTAGGATTTACGAAAAAGAACAAATCTCTCTTTTTAAGTACATGAAAATCAACTCACAAAACCCCACAAAATGAAAGTAACTAAGACAGAGTCCTTTGGGTATATGCCCAGGAGTGGTATAAATGTGGCATATAGTAGTTCTTTTCTTAGTTTTTTCCCCCCCTCCAAATCCTTACGCTGATTTCCATAGTGACTGTGTCAGCTGATGCTCCCTCCAGCAGTACAGAATTGCTTCCCTTTCCTACCTTCTTGCTCTTGCCTGAGCTTGAGAAGACTTTCCATCTTCTGGTAGACACTAATTTCTTTTTTTGAGCAATTTAAAGTTTTCATTGTAGAGGTCTTTCATTTTCTTGGTTAGGTCTATTTCAAGTATAAAGAAATTTTCCCAATGACAGCCATTCTGTGAAGTTTGGGATGAATCTCAAGGTCATTTTAATTTTCATCCCTATGATTGCTAAAGATGTTGAACCCTTAAAAGTTTATTGGCCATTTGTATTTCTTTTAAGAACTCTCTGTTCAGTTTCATAGCTCATCTTTTTGACTTTTTTTCTTGCTGCTTAGTGTTTTTAATACTTTGTGTTATTTTAATACTAATCCTCTGTCAGTTGTATAATTGGCAAAGATTTTTCTCTCATTCTTTAGGTAGAGTTGGAGTTACGAGTGGTTGTAAGCCACCCAGTGTGGGTGTTAGGAACTGAACTCGATTCCTCTGCAACAACAGCAAGCACTCTTAACCCTGTCCCTATTGGTTCTAGTCTTGAGTGACTGCAGTCCCATTCAAAAAGTTCTCACCTAAGCCTGTGCCTTCAATTCTTTTCCCTAATTCTCTTCTAGCAGCCATTTTACCACTTTGGGTCTTACATAAGGTCCTTGATCTACTTAGAGTTAATATTTTTTCAGGGTGGGAAATAAGGTTGTATTTTCATTCTTCTCCAGACCTTTAAAAAAGAAGCTATTTTTTCTCTAATGATTTTTTTCCATCTTTGTCAAAACTCATGTGTCTGACTCTGTGTGGGTTGATAGCTGGATCTCTTATTTTGTTCCATTGATTTACATGTTTGTTTTTGTGCCAGAACAATGGTGCTTTTCTAGCTATGGCTCTGTAATATAACTTGAAACTAGGAATGGTGATGTCTCTACCCTTTTTCTTTATTGCTCAGGATTGCATCCTGTCTTTTATGCTTCCAAATGAGTTTCAAGACTTTTTCTTTTTACTTCTCTGAGGGCTGGCATTGGAATTTTGATGGGAATTTTATTGAATCTATAGATTGCCTTGGGTAAGATAGACATTTTCACAATATTAATTCTTCCAATCCATCAGCATGAGGATACATTCCATCTTCTGGTAGGCATCAGTTTCTTTCTTGAGTGTTTTAAAGTTTTCATTATAGAAGTCTTTCACTTCCTTGATTAGGTTTATTTCAAAGTATTTTTTTTTTTGGAAGCTGTGAATAGGATTGTTGCCCTGATTTCTTTTTCAATATGTTTGTTGTATAGAGGAAGGCTATAGATTTATTTTAATTAATTAATTAACTAGTTAATTAATTTTTTGGAGACAAGTCTCCCTGGCTGGACTGGAACTCACTGTGTAGACCATGCTGGCCTCCAACTCACAGAAATCTGCTTGTCTCTGCCTCCTGAGTGTTGGGATCAGAGATGTGCACCACCACACCCAGTAGTGCTACTCAATGTATTTATTTTATTTTATTTATTATTTTTATTTTATGTGTATGAGTGTATTGCCTGCATATAGGTAAGTGCACCTGTGTTGTGCAATGCCCACAGAGATCAGAAGAAGGCATCAGATTCCCCTGGAACCATTATAGACAGTTGTTAGGTGCCAAGTACATGCTGTGAATGGAACTCGGGTCCTCTACAAAAACATCCAGTACCTGATTCTTCTCTTTGAAAGAAGACAAACTTGTTTTGGATTTTTATCGGAGCCCATAATTAAGAGACTTTTAAGAAAGACTGAACTTTTTAAAGACTGTATGGCTTTTAAGATGGTATTGTCTTATGCTGTGATATTAATATTAACATCATACTTAGGTGATAAGAAATGGAAAGCTTGTGGTTTAATAGTGATGTGTTTTCTGTGTCAAGTTGACAGGCGGTCAATTGTGCTAGATAGCTTTAGTTGTCTACTTGACACATCTGGATTGAGGGCGCCTCAACTGGGGAATTGTTTACATTCCACAATTGGGCTATGCCCATGTTTGTGGGACATTTTCTTGATTGGTGAGTGTTGTGGGAGGATCCAGCCCACCGTGGGTGGTGCCACCACTGGGCAGGTTGTTCTGTATTATATAAGAAGGCAGGCTGAGCACAAGCCAGGGGAGAAAGCCAGTAAGCAGTATTCCTCCAATGGCCTGTGCTTCAGCTACTACCTCCAGGTTCCTGCCCTGAGAGCCTACATTGGGCTCCCTCAGTTATGAACTGTCATCTGGGAGATGTAAGCCAAATAAACCTTTTATTCTCCAAGTTGATTTTGGTCAGAGTGTTTTGTCACAGCAACAGAAAAGTAACTAATACAGCATACTATTTTGTAGACTTTAAAAATCAACATATTGCAGGTATGTGGATCCTTCATTAATTTTTATTTTATTTTTTTGTGTATGAGTGTACTGTCTTCATTAATCTTAGGTCTACTAGCACCATTCCATTTATAGCTGTGTCACTTGTTTAATGACTTCTTTGAGAATTGGGAAAACATGTTTGCCACTATTTGAATAACACTTTGTTTAACATACTTGTACACATCAAGTTGTTTTTTTACTTTTTCTTTAGAATAATTTTATTGAGGTAAACTAGCTGTGTAAATGGGGGCACACGTAAAACCTAGATTCTGTCATGCATCTCTGTATAAAATGGGAGTAAAAGTGAAGGTGTCTAGGGAACAAAAGGGACAAAGAGTGGGAAAGGATGGGGAGAAGGAGGGTGGGGGAGGAGAGAGGAAGCTTATGAAGAATTAAAAACCCCATGGATCTTCTACCACTGTCACCTCTGGAGAAGCTGGTCTTATTTATACAATTACTATCAATGTACTTCGCTCTACACATCACCAATTCCAGATATTAACAATCCTAAATTAGATACTAGGTCAAAATTATGTTTATTAGAGGGTTCCCTTGATTACCTGCTGGAGAACATTGATCAGTTCTGAGAGGTTTCAGTTTATCTATGAACCCACTAGAGTACAGTCATGTGTGGGGCAGTAACAATGACAGAGCTGAAGGAGGAGTGAGAGTCTACAGACTATTTCTAAGAACAGTCACCTGTGTATGTCCATGCAGTTAAGTTATTGAGTGTCGAGATTTTTTATTTACCCTTTTTTTTGTCTTCTATCTAAATTAAATTGAGATAAATTTGAAAGGATCATGAAGGATATATTTTCTCCTCATATATCCTCCCCTCATCTCATTATGGATCTTGAACTGGGTTGGCCATTTTATTTCATTACTATAACCATTTTTTTTTTTAGAACCTCTAACTTCATGCTTCAATTTTTTCTCAAAAGCTCACTTTTATTCATATAACAGTGAGCTTATTTTCTCCATTTCATTGAGCATTTATTTATTTGCTATTCAGTTTTAATTTATTTTAGTCATTGTTTTGATCTTTTTGAGACAGGGCCTCCCAGCTGGCCTTGCACTCCCTACATAGACCAGGCTGACCTCATAGACCAGGCTGGCCTCAGTCTCACAAAGATCCACCTGCCTTCACCTCGTGAATGTCATATTTATTTTTTAAGATTTATTTTTATTTATGTGTGTGTCTATATGCTGTGTGTATGTCTATATGCTGTGTGTGTCTATATGCTGTGTGTGTGTGTGTATATGTGTGTGTCTATATGCTCTGTGTGTGTGTGTGTGTGTGTGTGTGTGTGTATGCTGTGTGTGTGAACATGCCTAAGGAGGCCAGAAGAAGGTGTCAGATTTCCTGGAGCTGGAGTTACAGGTGTCTGTGAGCAATCCAGCATGGGTACGAGGACTCAAGCTTGGGTCCTCTGGAAGAGGAAATGCTGAGCCATCTCCAGCCCCAGAATTTTGATTTTAACTGAGTTAAAATTAAAATAATACATATGTGGCTTGAGAGATGGCCTAGCAGTTAAGTGCACTGACTGCTCTTACAGCGGACCTGGGTTCGATCCCCAGCACCCACATGGCAGCTGAGAACCATCTTTAACTCCAGTTCCAGGGGAATCCAACGCCCTCTTCTGACCTCCTTGGCATTGTCCAACATGGGTGCACAAACCTACATGCAGACAGTACATTCATATACATAAAAAGTAAGAAAAAACATATGTAACACTCAGCTAAAGTACTCACAGTGTTGTATAACTATCAGCTCTTATGTACCTCCAAGTAATTTTATTACTCTCATTCAGTAGTTACTGCCCATTAGCTTATGTGAGCAACTGTCAGTCCAACAGGCAACCTTAGATATGGACATTTAGAGGAAATTACTAAACACCCATGAATTTCTTGTGGAGTGTGAATCTCAGCCAAGATTGTAAAATGACCTTTTAGGATGGTAATTATTTTTTTAATTTTATTTATTTATTTATTTATTTATTTATTTATTTATTTATTTATTTGAATGTACTGTCTGCATGTAGGTTTGTGCACCCGTGTCGTGCAATGCCGCAGAGGTCAGAAGAGTGTGTCGGATTCCCCTGGAACTGGAGTTCTCCTGGAATTGGAGTTACAGATGGTTCTCAGCCGCCATGTGGGTGCTGGGGATCGAACCCGGGTCCTCTGCAAGAGCAGTCGGTGTTCTTAACCGCTAGGCCATCTCTCCAGCCCTAGGATGGTTATTATTAAACAACAAACTAGAGCTGTTTTATCTTACTTTTTAAGCATATTTCTTTTTATTTTATTACCTGCATGTATGTAAGTGCACCCATGTCATACAATGCCTGCGGAGGTCAGAAGTAAGGGTCAGAAGCAGAGGTCAGAAAAAGGCATCAGAGCATGGATGGCTGTTATCTGCCATGTGGGTGCCGGGAATCGAAGCTGGGTCCTTTCTAAGAGCAGCCAGTGCTCTTAACTGATGAGCCATCTCTTGAGCTCTAGCAAGAACTGGCTTGAATGGCTCAGAGGTGAAGGTGCTTGTTGCCAGGCTTCCCAGCCTCAGTTCAATGCTTGGAACCCACACAGTGTAAGGAGAATAGGAGAATACTGACTCCCAAAAGTTGTCTTCTGACTTCCACATGTGTGTTGTGACACACACACCGACACCCCCCCCCCCCAAATAACAGCTGTTGGGGAAGATACAGAGACTTGGAGCACCTGTACAGAGTTGTAAAATGAGTCAGTTGCTATGGAAAACTGTCTGGTAAATCCTCAAAAGCTTATCAAATTTTACTTCTGGAAACATACTATGAGATCTTTCGTAAATGTGAAATCCCGTGTTCATCAACAGATGACTGGATAAATGTGGTTCCTACATACAATGAAATAATACCTAGCATTAAAAAGAAGGGAACGCTGACATATGTTATAACACGGATAAAGCTTGAGGGCATTATATGAAGTGAAACAAGCTAATCACAAAGGCAAACACTATATGATTCCACTTAGGTACCTACAGTGATCAAATTGTAGCAGATAGAAACAGATAGTTCCAGGGCAGGGATAATTGGGAAGTTTTGGAATTAGTGGGCATGGAGCTTCAGGTAGAGAAATGGAAAAAGTTCTAGAGATGAACGGTGGTGATGTGTTTAACAATAATGTACCTAGTGCCACTGAACTGTACATTTTGTTTTGGGCTTTTGAGACAGGATCTCTCCACCTCTTCTGGAAATCATTATGTAGACAAGGCTGGCCTTGAACTCACAGAGACCCAACTGCCTCTGCCTCCCAAGTGCTGGGATTAAAAGCATGTACCACCACACCAGCTGAACTGTATACTTTTGTGTTATATATATAGTACTACAACTTAAAAATCATTTGTGTTATCAGTAAAAGCTATAAGAAGTATTGATAAAGGTCAAATTAATCAAGAGAAAAGTGAATTAACATCTGTATATATCTTATCTTAAAATTTCTGAGTTTATGACATCAAAAATTTCTCCTTTTCTAATCACTTTTGGATAGGGATGGAGCTAGTTCGTCATTATGAAATCTTGTAATACAGGTAAAAGCATTATGCATAAGGTAAAACAACATTTTCAGCTAGCTCAAAGGATCTGTCTTTCTGATCTTTAGATTTGGGTATTTATTTCTACTGAAACTGGTTATTACATTGTGTTTGGGCCCTTTACCAGTCTAACAGATAAGATTAGATATGGGCATTCAAAGAAAAATAATCAGACATCAAGTATGTTTGTTGTGGTGCAGACTTTCAGCCAGGAATGTGAAAGTGACCTTCCCTCTTGATGTACAATTCTAGCTGTTGAGACAATATTATATTATTTTTCTTGTCTTGTTTTCTGAAAATGAAATTTATAACACTAAAGTTATAAGCCTCTTCAGTTGGAAACTGTGTAGCACTACAATTCCCAATTTCTTCTTGGGTTTTGCTATGTTTGCTATAGAATTTTATTTATTATAAAAATGTTCACATCTCCAAGAACAAAATCACCTCAAATGGTAAAGAACACTGGCATCCACTTATATTTTATTTCATATCATTGTATTGATATCATTTACTTAAGCAATTGATTTTCAGACATCAGAGATATATAGATAATATTTCTGTATTTATCTGCTTCTTGAAATAAGTAAATAAAAATTCATACATTTCACAAACTACCCAACTGTTTCAGTACTATTTGTTTGTAAACCTATTTAATCAAACTCTCCTAAATAAATAATGTAAAAAAATTAATATATATAATGTTTCATATACCTTAAAGATTGTAAAAGGAAGATAGAATAGTATATTGATCATTAAAAAACTACACTTATTGATACCAGGCACAAATTTGCTAATTCCGTGGATAAATTAATTAAGTTAGAATATTTTTCAGTAGTTGCTTCCTGAAATTTCACAGATTCTTAACAAGGAGAGAGGAAGGGAAGGAGAAATGGAGGGAGAGAGGGGAAGAAAGGGAGGGAGGGAGGTAAAGAGAGGGGGGAGAGAGAAAGAGACTATGAGTTTATTAAGCAACTGGTTCTTAGTCAGAACTCAGCAAGCACTGTACAAGCCAAGAGATTTAAGTGTGAGTCTGTACAGAGGCTGAGTGCTTTTTCTTATAATTCAGTTTCTCTTTTTTAAAGGATTGACTTTTAGCTCTATGTCTTTCATGAGGCTTTTTAGTTGTTAAAGCTTCGTGTATTTCCGAGAACATTTGCGTGTTCTGCATTTCAAAGATTATCTTGCCATTATGACTCAATTTCTTAGTATTACTGGGAGTTGTGAGTGTCTTGCATTATATCTAGCAAGGTCACCCAGAGTCTCCATCTATAGCTGAATGAGGGGTTATTGTCTTCTTTGAGTTATAGGCTAGCTGATTATCTTAGAACAATTTTGTAGGAGCACAGTACTGAAAAATTGCTGGAGCCCACTTTAAATTGGAGAACTCATATGTTCTGTTTACTTTTTTTTTTTTTTTTTTTTTTTTGGCTTTTCGAGACAGGGTCTCTCTGTAGCCCCAGCTGTCCTGAGCTCCCTATGTAGACCAGGCTAGCCTTGAACTCACAAAGATCCGCCTGCCTCTGCCTCCCAAGTGCTAGGATTAAAGGCATGTGCCACCGCACCCTGCTAGTTCTGTTTACTTTTAAAAATATATCTTCTGATAATTTCTATCTTTATGTCCTTGTTTATTTTGACATTTTGAATCTTCTCTTAAGCTTATTCAATAGATTTCAAATGTCAAGTATTTCACTCTCAGACCTAGAATTTCCATTTGCTTCTCTCTTAAATAGTTTCCATTTCTCTGCTGAGACTTTCTCTTTGGAATAATTATGAACACATTTTCTCATGTGCTGAAGTACAGTCTTTGTAGCTTAAAATCTCTGTTTACAAATTCCAACCACTGGGGCAGCTCAGAGTTAGTGCGCAATGATTATCTTTCAACATGGGCCATGGCCTCCTGTTTCTTTACATGTCAGATAGTTTTGTCGTGTCCTGGATATTGTGAATGTCTATGTGATATTTTCTGGAATCTTTTGTTCTCCTAACACTGCCCTCTCTGGGCAGGCAGCTCACTTACTGAGCACAGCTTGCATATGCAGCAGGCTCTGTATTAGTCTGAGCTTGGGCTTTGCAAATGTGACTGAGGTTGATAAAGGCTTTGGGCAATGTTTACATGCAGAATTTGCTTTTCTGGCTCTCTCTGAGATTTTTCTTTTCATTTTCCAGTTGCTGCTACTTCTTAATCTCAGTTCTGTTATTCCTCAAGTCTGTAAAACATAACAAAAAATTGATTCCTGGTTTAATTACCGACAGGGTATTCACCCCTCAACTCTGCAACCATAAGAACAGGCACTACATTCTATCTCCACCCTAGTATTTTCCTCCTTCAGCTTGTTCTTCAGGTGGTTTCACCCAGAGTTTATAGGTGGGGCCTGCAGGAAGACTGTTCCCATAGGAACTACACAGCCAAGGCCAGCTCATTTTTGTAGGTCCAAGGGTTCAGCCTCAGCTTCCTAATTCATCGTGAAGTATGTTTTTCTCTTTTTCACAATACAGAGATTCATTAGCCATTAAAACTTCACTCTAATATCAGAAATGATTGCAATAGGTTTATTTTTGTAACTATAGCCTATTATTATTATTATTTGGTCTTTTTGAGAGAGGGTCTTCCTGTAGCCCCAGCTGTCCTGGAACTCACTGTGTAGACCAGGCTGGCCTTGAACTCATAGAGATCTACTTGCCTCTGCCTCCCAAGTACTGGGATTAAAGGCGCATGCCACCACGCCCAGCTAGTCCTTTATTATTTTGTAAGTTTTGCTAGAACCAGTCTTCCTGTGCAGGGAGGTCTTGGAGATCCAATAATGGGACTTCAGTCAGTGTCGAGTCTATAAAGAGGAAAGTCTGCTCATGCTTCAAAAAGGGAAGCCTGGTCTAGCAAGATCTGATTTTGTCCTCAATTGGATGGAACTGGTAAATGAAAAGCCAAAAGGAGCCAGGAGCTCCCCCCCCAAAAAAAAAAACCCCACAAAACCCCGAGAGACCCCTGAGGACCAGATCCTCAACTGACCTTAAGAAAACAAAAACCTTAGTTAATCTGGGCTAACTGTGTGACCTTAAGCCTCCAAAAGGAAAGTAAAACCAGAACTAATCAATAAGGCCTGAGAAATTGTACTTCAGATATAAAACTTGAGATCTTAGTAAAAAGACAAAAAGAAAAAAGAGAGAGCACTGTTGTTTGGCCTGTTTTCAATTCTTACTGGCAAGTGCATCTACTTTGTGGCTGCCACTGCTTTTGTCACTCTTCAAAGACATGAGACACAGCTTTTTAACCCTCCAATATGGACTGAGAACTCATGTCTCTCCAAGAATCCTCCAAACCTTTAATGCCAGATGGGGACTGCTGAGATACCCAGCTTGTGGACTAAGCAGCTAAGGGGATTTCAGCCTCATCAGAGTATAGACTGCCATTGTTGGACTACCGGGGCTGTATCACGGAGGCCAGTACAGGAAGATCAAGACAGGACATGTGCTTACCGGACTTCATTTGGGGGACCATGGGAGGGAAAGACCCCAGTGTGGAGCACAAGGGCAGGATCGATGGTTGTTTGGGATTACCAAGGAGGAAACTTCGAACACTTCCTTAAAGAAAACATGACATCTTTTAGCAAAAAAGAAAGAAAGAAAATCCTCCAATTCAGGTGATACGTGTATGTATGTATGTATATATGTATATATTTATGTATGTATATGTAACTATATATGTGCAATACAAGTTAGAGAGAATAATAACAAAAGAACTGGAAAAAACTCTGGAGGCTCAGAAAAAGATGCAAGACATGTATGGCAGAGTGCAGGAACTCAGGTGGAGTGGGGGGCATGGAAAGGGAAGTGGCTGTAAATTCGATTGAGAAATGATGTATGATGTATGGAAAAAGTTTAATAACAATTAAAAAAATATAAAAAATTTTAAAAAGAAGTTATGCTAGAATACTTTCTATAAAATTTCATTTTATGATATAATTGTGTGGCTGGAGTGTAAGACTTTTAACCTCAAAAATTTATCTTTTTGTAAAAGGTAGTGAATTTTAAATTTTGTTTTTATTTTATGTGTATGTGTGTTTTGCTGCATGTGATTGTACCTGTGTATGAAGTGCCTGCAGAGGCCAGAAGAGGGCGTCAGATCCCTTGTAATGGGAGTGACGGACAGTTATTAGCCTCCATGTGGGTTCTGGGAACCCAACCAGGCTCCTCTGCAAGAGCAGCCATTGCTCTTAACCACCGATCCATCTCTGCAGCCCCAGTGACTTCTTGTCTTCTCTGCATCCACAAGGTTGATGCTAGGATCAAGTGATATGGTACCCTTAGCATAATTAAAGCAATAATAATCTTCTTCTGAGCACATCAAATTTCTGGGTCCTGCAAGCTAATGGGAACACAATGGTTTTACCTCAAACTCTTGGTCTCCTGTCCTTGTCAGTGCGGAGATGCAGCAGCACCTACAGGGAAGGGCAGCTTTGGCCTGACCAGATGGCAGTCTGCTGTGAACTGAATATGGTTTGTTCCATCTGAGGTGTGCGAGGCTCTGTCCCTCAATTTGACGGAACTGAGAGGTGGGACTTAAAAGAGGCTGTAAACTCACAAATGCTCCACCTGCAGGAAGGGATTAATTAGTTCCATGAGAATGGATTGGTTATAAGTATGGGCTGTTCTAAAGGCAGCCTGGTGCTCCCCTACCCTCCCTCACTCCTCTTGCTTCCTCATAAGCCTGTTTATCTTTTGCACTTGTCCACAATAGAGCTTCGAATCTGTGTTCATCAGAAGTTGGTGCAATCATCTAGGATTTCTAGTCTCCAGAATCATGTGCCAAAAGAAACCCATGTAATTACCCATCCTTAGGCATTGTGTTATAGCAACAGAAAACAAATGAAGACATAGACCAACGCTTTCTAGTGTCTGTTCCTAAAATTTCCATCTAGCTTTAAGTGTGGTTTTACTCATGTTCCAAAGTGGACAAAACTGACATAGCTAAGCAGGCTCAGTCTCTAATGTGCATCCTAGGATTGTAATTTGTTGATCTGTAGCAGAGACTAGGAAGTGTCTGATATATAGGGTACTTGGTGTTAGTCATGTAAATATCTCTGTAAGCTAACAGCCCAAAAGCCATTTCCTGGCTTGAAAATGGGGAATAAGAAAAGTAATACTTATGATAACAACAACACCTGCCTTGAGTGCTATATATTTTTATTTTATTTTTGCAGCAAACTTGCAAAGGATATATTATCATTCCTATTTTGTGGTTGATGGAACTGAAACTCAGAAAATAGAAATACCTCCTTTTTAAAAAAGACAGGATCTCATGTAGCTTAGACTGACCTTGAACTTACTAGGTAGCTGAGGGTGACCTTGAACTCCTGATACCCCTGCCTCTACCTCCCAAGTGCTAGGATTACAAGCTAGCTACCATGTCTGGCTTTAGACTTTAAATATCCTTTTAATGACTCCTGGAAACATTGGAGTCACTTCTCTAGCTATTGTGAGATGAGATGAACCATCTTGGCCCTGCATGAAAAAGTAGGTCTCAGTCAGGTATGGTAGTGCATGCCTTTAACCCCAGCACTCAGGAAGTAGGGGCAGGTGTATCTCTGTGAGTTCAAGGCCAGCCTGGTCTACACAGAGAGTTCAAGACCAGTCAGAGCTACATAGTGAGACCCTGTCTCAAAACAAAACAAAACAAAACAAAACAACAATAACAACAACAAAACAGCAACAAAAATTAGGATAGGTAGTGGTAGGGTATTTATGCTCACAGACTCAATTTCTGTTTCTATATACTTAATAATTTTGGATAAAACCCTCAACTTCTTAAAATCTTTTACTTTTTGAGCTCCACACTGACTGACACTCAGTTTTATTGCATTTCTTTCTTGATTGAACCTGTTACATGCATGAGTTAATTCCAATTTATTGGTTGAAGTTGAGACTGTCTTCTATGTAGCCCCAACTGGCCTCAAATTTGCGATCTTCTGGCCTCAGTAAACACAGTGCTGGGATTACAGGCAGGTACCACCACATCCAACATTGCTAGTTCTATTCCTTTGTGTGTGTGAGGGGCAGGCATGCACCCCTGTGTGCCCATAGAGGTCAGGAGGCTCCTTGAAGGAGTTGGTGCTCTTCTTCTATTATGTGGGTTCTAGGGATTGAAATCAGGTCATCAGGCTTGGCAGCAAGGGCTTTTACCTGCTGAGCCATCTCATTGGCTTTTTTAGTTCTGTTCTTGTTCCAGGATATTTTCCATAATGTTATGTTCAAACCTTCTTGGCTGGTTTTGTAAATGTTCCCATTGAGAGTCACATGCATTTCCTGTAATGAACCTGTGTGTGGGACCCTGTGAAAGACTAATGATGTTACTTCCTATTCTTATTTTATTATTTTTTATTTTTTTTAAAAAATTATTTTTTATGTGTATGAATGTACTGTCTGAATGTAGGTTAGTGCACCTGTGTCATACAATGCCACGGACATCTGAAGAGGGTGTTGGATTCCCCTGGAACTGGAGATAAAGACAGTTCTCAGTCGCCATGTGGGTGCTGGGGATCGAACCCAGGTCCTCTGCAAGATCAGTTGGCGCTCTTAACTGCTAGGCCATCTCTCCAGCCCTTTTTTTTTTTTTTTTACATTTTTTATTTTATTTATTTATTTATGTGTATGAATGTATTGTCTGCATGTAGGTTTGTGCACCCGTGTCGTGCAATGCTGTGGAGGTCAGAAGAGGGCGTCAGATTCCCCTGGAACTGGAGTTCTCCTGGAATTGGAGTTACAGATGGTTCTCAGCCGCCATGTGGGTGCTGGGGATCGAACCCAGGTCCTCTGCAAGAGCAGTCAGTGGTCTTAACCGCTAGGCCATCTCTCCAGCCCTTTTTTGAGACAAGGTCTCGTGTATCCCAGGTTGACCCCAGGATCATTCTGTAGCCTAGGCTGACCCCAGGATCATTCTGTAGCCTAGGCTGACCCCAGGATCATTCTGTAGCCTAGGCTGACTTTGATTTCCTGATCTTCCTGCCTCTACCTCCTGAGGACTGGGATTACAGGTGTCCATCAACTTCACTTGGTTCATGTGGTGCTGGGGATTGAACCCAGGGCTTCATCCATACTAGGCAAGCACTATATAAACTGAGTTACAGCCCCAGCCCACAATTTTATTCTTTGTATGGAGTGTGGAAGAAAATGGATTTTCTTTCAAAGCCAATTTTTATTGAAGCTTTGTGCATTTCATACAAAATTTCCAATCAAATCTAGACTTGTGACCCCTTACTTGCCCCCCCCACTCCACCAGAGCTCATGCATTCTGCATGTTTTTCATCTTTTTCTCAAGTCTCTTTTAAAATTCTCAATGCAGAAGTTTACTGTTTCGAGCAGAAGTTCACCATTTCAGTCAGTTCTTTGACCCAGTCTTTTTGTTGTTGTTGTTGCTATTCCTTCCAATTTGCACTACTCCAAAATATGAATATATGCATGACACATATATCATAGGTTTTAGCATCCTTAGCTTATGAGTTTTTTTTCTTTATTAGGCTGAAAGATGTCACGTTTGAAGGCTCCTCCTTGGCAAGCCCAAACAACCATCAGTCAGCCCGTGTGTGCCACACTGGGGTTTCCTTTCCCATGGTCACCAAATGAAGTCCAGTAAGCACCACATCCTGTCTTGATCTTCCTGTACTGGTCTCCATGATACAGCCTGGGTTGGGTAGTCCAACAATGGCAGTCTATACTCTGAAGAGGCTGAAACCCCAGTAGTAGCTCAGTCCACAAGCTGGATGTCTCAGCAATCCTCATCTGGCACTGAAGGTTTGGAGGATTCTTGGAGAGACATGAATCTTCATTCCATATTGGAAGGTTGAGAAGCTGTTCTCATGTCTTTGAAGGATGGCAAAAGCAGTGGCAGCCACAGGGTAGCTGCACTTGCCAGTAAGACAGGCAAAACAACTGTGCTTTTTTTTTTTTTTTTTGTCTTTTTTACTAAGATCTAAAGTTTTATACCCGAAGTACAATTTATCAGGCCTTACTAATTATTTATTTCTGGTTATACTTTCCTTTTGGATGTTTAATGCCACACAATTAGCCCAGATTAACCAAGGTTTGTGTTTTCTCAAGGTCAGTAGAGGATCTGGTCCTCAGTGGTCACTCTGGTTTTGGAGGTAGCTCCTTTTGGCTTTTCATTTACAAGTTCCATCCACTCGAGGACAAAGTCAGGTCTTGCTACACCAGGCTTCCATTTTTGAAGCATGAGCAGACTTTCCTGTTTATAGATTGGAAGAAAATTGATTTTCTATTAGTTAAATTTTTACCTTTATATTCAAAATTAATTTCTGGCATAAATTGACATTTTAGCCTACTTGGAGTTACATTTCATTTCATAATGTTCTTTAGCTATAACTGGAGAGTGTAGGTTTTCTGATTTGCTAAGGACAGAATTCTACAGAAACAATACTTCCAATTTTAGTAACTTTCTTTGAGATAAACAGATGCCTATAGTTGTTTAAATACTTTTTAATTTCATAAAAATTTATGCTATCTATAATCTGTATGCACAGATTAGATAAATGAGACACTGACAGAAATTTGCCTAAGGCCACATATGTTATGCATGGCCAGAGCTGGAACCAAACCCAGAATGAGTTGAGTCAAATTATGTCCCCTTCAAATTCATATATTGAAATCCCACCTCTAGTGATGCAGAATGTGAGTGTCTATGCTATGGCCCTTAAAAACATAGCCATTGATGCAATATGCATGACAGTTTTTTTTTGGGGGGGTTAACCAACACCTTTCTAATGAGATGTATGATCTGCTCCACAAGAGGGAACCCATGGCTGGTACTGTCAACTTGCCCAAGAACAATGCCTGGGAAGTCATAGGTCCTAAGGGAGAGGCTACTACTATTCTTTTGCTAAAAGGACATCATATGAAACTGCCTTCTGAACATGCATCTTCACATCCATAGATTACTACATCTCTCACTCCTCTTCAGAGAAGCTTCTTTATGCAGTGGATAGTAGTTAATATAGAGACTCACTGGACGAGGTGCAGAGAGTCAACTGGTTGAGCTGATGGTGAATGCTCAGCCTTGAACCACACTTCCCTCCCTTAAGGCACAAGGTTCAGGGATCAGTGTGGAGGGGAGTTGGGATTGGTGGGGTATATCAGATTCCAAGAGAGATCAGGGAAGTCTGGGATGAAGTCTTCCAGATATGACTGAGCTGCATTGTATTCATGAACTCACAGCAGCTCTTGCAAGACCTACATAAGGTTAAGCCTGTCAACAGTCACCATGGATAAATAAGGGAGTGCTTCACAAGATGCCAGTCCACCTGAGGGGCTTTTGTCAGTTGATGGCTGCTAATGGAGGGAGAGTCAGTTTTCTTCACTGGTGTTTCTCCTGGTAGGTTGAGCATACTCCGGTGGATGACATGACATCCATGTGCATGTGGGCGGGACTAGTTACACTCAGTGGTAGGGGGAGCGGTGAGGGGATGTGATCGGAACACATTGTATGTGTGCATGAAATTATTAATGTGTGATAAAAAGGATTAAAAATGAGGACATTAGGGTAGACCCTTATCTTACCTGACTGATATCCTTCTAAGACAGAAACGCACAGGGAGCACTAGGGGCATGCTTCCACAGAGGAAGATCTTGTGGGCACCCTGGGAAGGCTGCCCGCGAGCAGAGGAAAAAAGCCTCAGGAGAAACCAGCCCTGCCAACGTCTGGGTCTTGGACTTGCAACCTTCAGAACTGTAAGAACAAATGACATCTCTGTTGTTTAAATCACAGCAACTGTGGTGCTTTGTTCTGGTGTCCCTCCCAAATCGTGTTCAGAATAAGCCTTCTGTTCTCGGAGTAGGAAGATGGTTCAGTGGAAGCATAAGGACACCAATTTGAACCCCCTGCACTCAGGGAAAAGACTAGCACTGATTAGGGAGGCAGAGATGGGAGGATTCTGGGGGTTCACTGGCCAGGCAGCCTCACTGAAACAGCAAGCTCCAAGATGAGAGACCCTGCCTAAACAACAAAGTGGAGTAGGATAGAGGAAGATGCCTGACGTTGACCTCTGGTCTCTGGAACACATCTGCACACACACGTGCACAAAAGCATACACCACACAACAGTACAACCTACCCCCATGAATCCTCCAAATTGGTTCCCAATTTCATGGACAAATAATTTCCCACTCTAAAAATTTTCTTTTAGAGTTGTCCATTTTTTCCTCTCAATCTCTAACATCTCTCCCTTCCTTCCCCCTTTCTTCCTCTTCTTTCCTTACTCTTCCCTTCCTTTCTTCCTTCCTCCTTTTCTTCCTTCTGTCCTTTCTCATTTCCTTTCCTCCTCCCTTTTTTCTCTTCATCATTCTTTCCCCTCCCTCTTCTCTATTTTCCTTTCCTTCTTTTCACTCTCCCCTCCAATCTTTCAGAATAGAAGACTTTTTGATCATCATAGTAAAGGGTTTACATTCTAGATAGAATCTGTAAATCCTCCTATAGCTGATGGTGCCTGACGCAGTGATTGTTTATCTTAGTACAAACTGTATTAGCCTGGATAGCTTTTAAGAGCTGGGAGTTTTGGAGGCTAGAAGGGTGCCATTGAGTACAGCTAGGCCAGACACTGGTGAGGCTTTCTTGTGGTTGGAGATGGCTGACTTGTGTCCTCATTTAGAGGAAAGTATCTTCAGTCCATGATATTGATGTGAGTGTGTGAGGTCTTCCGGCCTCTCTAGCTGACTGATTTCACATGACCATGGTTGCCATGTGTGGTGAGCATGTTGCCTGTGGCAAAGAGCCCCAGTGTATACGGGTGAGCTCACAGGTCTACTTTTGAGAAAGGGAGGCAGATGTGTGCTCCAACACTGGAGTGGCCACACTGTATGAGTTATTCTAGTGATTCTGTCATGTTCTCTAGAAATTAGTGTGGGGAGCTGCCTGCCTTCCTCGTTGCTTACTGTGGCTCTTCCTTTTCTTTTTTCTTTTCTCTTTTCTTTTCTTTTTTTCTCTTTTATTTAGAGACAAGATTTCATTATATAGCCCAAGCTAGTCTTGAACTCAGGGTCCTCCTGGCTCTGCTTCTTAAAGGCTGAGATTATAGGTATGTACAACCACATCTGTTTGTAGCTCTGATTATAAAAGGCCCAGAGATTAAAAAGAGAAGAAAATATCCCCAGACAAGAAATATCCAAAACAAACACACAAACAAACAAACAGTAGCAGGCAAACAACCAAACAAAAGACCACCGGGGCTGCCCTTCTCATTAGTCTCTGCAGTGCTCAGACATTCCAAGCTTCCCTCCCTCCCTCCCTCCCTCCCTTCCTTCCTTCCTTCCTTCCTTCACTCCTCCTTCCTTTTTTCCTTCCTTCCCTCCTTCCTCCCTTTCTTTATCGTTTTGAGACCAGACTTCCTGTAGCCCCAGCTTGTTTTGAACTCCCTATGTAGACCAGGTTGGCCTCAATCTATAAGCTCTACCTGCTTCTGCATCCCAAGTGCCAGAACAAAGGCATGGGCCATAACAACTGGCTCAGTGTTAGTGACTACTTATTTATTTGGTCTTTCTGAGACACGCTCTCAACTGTTGCCCCATGTTTTATTTTTACTGAAACATGGATAGACTGACAGTTCATTGCTTGCCATGGAAAAGAAACAGCATTCCCAGTTCTCAAGTGGAGGCTGCACAAGTCAGGGACCAGGCAGAGGTCTTCACAGGAGGAGGGGGTTCATGGTGGCTCTGTGAGAAGGGCCAGGCAGCACAGCGGGGACAGGCTCAGCACCAGCTGCTTTGGATAATTTCCATGAGCTCACAGGTGTAGAGCTCCTTAGCTGTCTAGATCTTGGTGTAGGGCCAGTCAAGCAGGAATGTGGTAGTCCAGAGTGGGGGAGTCCAGTAAGGAGGTATGGGATGTGGGCTCTGGATTGATTGGTTTGAAAGCTGGGTTAGACAATCTGTTAAGAGTATCAGAATATAGAAGGTAAAGGACATGGTTCATACACTGGCAAAAAGCTATGCCCACTGATGAACAGCTTTTGGCATATCTGACTTTGAACAGAGTCTCTGAGCAGCGTCCTGGACTGCTGCACACGAAGGATAGGACTGGCTGCACCCAAGCCTCATCTCATGAATGTCTTTTACCACAGATTTAGCACCTGCTGTTTTCACAAGAACATTTCCTTGGCGTGCCTGCTTGTGAGAGGGAGGCAGCAGAGGAGCAATTTCCCTGTGGCTTTTAGGGTCCGTGTACTCCTCTCCAGAGTATCTTCTACCCCCAGTTCCCCACCAGAGGCATGCTGTGATTACTGTTGTCCCTTCTGAGAGCAAAATAACTATTCGTGTGACAGATATGGTGGCAAGAACTTCACCTTCTGATTTCACATGCCGCTCTGTTATCACTGAGGTGGAATCACATTCGCTCCAGTTCCTCAGTGACGAAATGTAGACACCAAGAATTGAAAAATTGGGCAGAGCTTACGTGATTAATGATCATAAAGAATCAGGGTTTTTGAGCTTGTCAAGCTATGTGCTTAGTAGGGATGCAAAGGGCAACATTGCTGGTGTGCATGGAGCTGATCTTGACTTTGAGAAATCAGGGCAGTTGACTTAAGAGTCTATTCATACCTGTCTATCTCTTCCCATCCCTCCCTCATAGCAGTGGGATGGCGTGACAGTCCCTTACATGATTTGGATGTATGGAGTTGGGATAATGAGGTATGACCCTCAGGAGACTTTGCATTGAACATCTCTCAGCATGGAACTCCAGTCTTAGGAATTTAGGAAGAAAAAGAAACATTGACAACATACTTCCTGGAGGCCTAGCACAAGATTTTATTTTAGTTTTGAATTCTGGATATCGAGGGCCAAGGCCTTGTGCATGTTAATATGCTGCTATTCAGCTACAGCCCCCAGCAAGGTTTTAGATGGTGGCTGATTACCACAAAGGTGAAGCTGTATCTATCTTCTGTAACTACCTCCCTTTCTGATGATGGTCAAGCAAGTTAAAGGTCACATCTAAAGTTAGAAAGAAGTGAGATATGATCATGGTTTTTATTTTGGCTATTGCTTTTTGCTTTTCCAGATTTTAGGGGAAGTAACTCAGAAGAGAAGGCACATGTGACAATTTCAGCCTATTCTTTACTGCCTGTGATTGTGTCTTGGCAAAGATTTCTTTCCCAAATGAAGAGCCAGAAGAAAAATTAGAGCGTCACACAGTCTGGGTTCCAAACAGATCCTTCACTTTTGGGTCTTACCAGCCTGATCCATGCAAGCAAAATGACCCCAGCCTGATTTCATGTCAGCAGTTCTGAGCTGAGCATGTAGATGAATCCTCCTGCTGTTGACAGGTCTTTTTGTTTATGCCCATGCTCAGAATCCTGGGAAACTTATCATAGTGCCCAGGGTTGTAAACATATTCTATCTTGTCAGGAAAGAGTTAGTAAAAGACATCAGATAATTGAAAGTCACATTCCTTTTATTTAGAAAATAAGAAATCTGCTCTGGGGAGGGGCTGTCTGCAGGGTTGTCCCTGGGACAGAAGCTTGCACAATGTCTCTGGTCCTCAGGGAGGCTTGTGAGAGGTCACTATGCTCTGGCTGCTCTTCAAGGTAATGGTTCTCATGATTCTGCCTTGCTCCTTGCACACCTATTCTTCATTCTCTGCTGCTTTGTAGATTCTCTGTCTCACAAGGTCTAGACCGTATCTTGCAAACCTGCCTTTTTAACAGGCAGGCAAAGCTCAGACTGATGATTAAATGAATGCCACAAGGCAAATGTATAGTCAGACTAGAGCAACATATTGTCTTTAAAGACAGGTAGGGACATTGACTTAACCGTATCTTCTTATTTCCTGTTTTCCAGGTTGGTATAGCAGTTTGACTCCATTAGCTGCAGGTTCACATATGACGGTTCCAGGTATCCTGGATCAACACTGGGTCACAAGTACTAAGTGAAAAACCTGACAAATACACAATTTGTGATTTTACAATTGTGTACCATTCTGGAGTGTGAGGAAGTCCTGTACCATCTTACTCTACCCTGCCGTGGACATGACTCACTGCTTTTTCTAGTTCAGCCATTCTGTGAAAGCTGCCTGTGCCATGGCAGACAGGATAGAGACCAGACAAACATAACATTCATTATAGTGCATTGTTATAATTGATCTATTTTACAATTAATTATTGTGGTCAATTTTAATGTGCCCAATACATCAACTTTATCACAGATAGGTGTATATAAGAAAAAGCAGAAAGACACAGGGTGTGCTGGATAGCTTTAGTGTCAACTTGACACACCTGGGTTGAGGGAGCCTCAATTGGGGAATTGGCTCCATTGGATTGGCCTGGGACCATATCTGTGGAGTATTGTCTTGATTGTTGAGCAATGTGGGAGGGCCCAGCCTGCTATGGGTGTTGCCACCCTGGGCAGGTTGTTGTGTACCATATAAGAGGGCAGGCTGGGCATGGGCCAGGGGAGCAAGCCAGTAAACAGCATTCCTCCATAGCCTGTGCTTCAGCTCCTGCCTCCAGATTCCTGCCCTGAATTCCTGCCTTGGGCTCCCTAAGTGATGAAATGTGACCCAGGAGCAGTAAGCTGAATAAACCCTTTCCTCCCCAAGTTGGTATCGGTCAGAGTGTTTTGTCACAGCAATGGAAGACAAAGTAGAACACAGGGTTTTGTAAGATCTGTGGTTTTAGGCATTCATGCTCTTCTTGGAACATGTGCTTCACTGACCTGAGGGAGTGGCCCTCCATTTCAGGGCTAGCTAACCTTAGACATAGCAAATGACACGGCTGTATCCATTCTTGAGATGCAAACTAACCAATCCCAGTCCATACTTCCACTCCACTCCATCCTTCAATCCAGACCACCATAACTGTGCCCTAACTCACTCCCAGGCCAAACACTAAACAACTAGGACTTACTCCTGGAGCTCAGAGCCCACCAAGTACTCAAACTATGCATTCCTAAACCCGCTCAACTGTTAATCCTTCCTTATCCATTCCTTCTCCCAAACACCACAATGGGGGGGGGTAGCTGAGTGGCAGAGGGCCTGCCCAGCATGTATATTAAGGCTTAAGTCTCATCTCTACCCAGCAACTTAAAATCAACAGGCAAGCAAACAAAACTCAATAAAGGCTTTTTCCTACCCTTTCTGCCTTCTGCTTGACCAGTGCATCCTGAGATAAACAATTTAAGCAGGGAGGGAAGTAGAAGGGAGGAAAGGTTTATTTCAGCTCACAGAATCAGACAGTTGTCAGCTGGCTCACTGCTCTTAGGACCCTGGCAAGGCAGAAACACTGTGGCTTCCAGGAAGCAGGGAAGGGAGAGAGGAAGTTGCAGAGAAGGCAAGTCTGCAAGGTGCATGCCCATTGACCCACTTGCTTTATTCAAGCTCTGCCTTCCACAGTTTCCACCACCTCCCATGAGTGCAATTATGACTCCATCAGGTAGACCAGTTCCCTTATCCTCCAGTCACTGCCCCAAAGCACTACCTCTGAACATTGCACTGGAGATCAAGCCTTCAACTCATGAGTAGTCAGAGCACATTTCATACACAAACCATAACTCCTACATTTAACTTTTTTCAGTTATATCTTCAGAATCTTAGTTGATACATGTAAATTATACATATTTATGGAATACCATGTAAAGTTTTAATACATGTATATACTGTGTTTATTTTAATTTTTTTCACATAAATTTATTTTTATTTTTTTAACAAATCTAGACCGTGTTCCCGCCCATTCCCCCACCCCGCCAGAGCTCATGCATTCTGCCAAACATGCTTTTCATCTCTTAGTCTTTCTCAATATTCTCCATGAGGAAGTTGACTGTTTTGAGCAGAAGTTCGCTGTTTCAGTCAGTTCTTTGATGCAGTCCTTTCTGTTGTTGTTTCCAATATGCATTACGCCCAACTGCTTTGGACAAAAGCTCAGGGGGCCCTACACAAGAAATACTTACAACTGGGTAATTGGCACTAGCATCCACAGATGAGGGATACCATTCGTCGTTTGTTTTTATGGGACTGTGTTACTTCACTCAGCATGATGTCTTCTAGCTCCAGCCATTTTCCTGCAAAGCTCGTGATGTTGTCTTTCTTTACTGCTGCATAGAACTCTGTTGTGTAGACGTACCACATTTTCTCTATCCACTCGTCAGTTGAGGGGCATTTAGGTTGGTTTCAGCTCCTTGCTATTGTGAAGAGAGCTGCAATAAACATGGCCGCACATGTATCTCTGTGGTGGCGTAAGTCTTGAGGGTACATGCCCAGGAGTGGTATGGCTGGGTCGGGTGGCAAGTTCATTCCAAGTCTTCCAAGGGTTCTCCACACTGCTTTCCATAGTGGCTATATGAGTTTACATTCCCACCAGCAGTGGATGAGTGTTCCCCTTTCCCCACAACCTCTCCAGCACTTGGTATCATTTGTTTTCTTGATCCTAGCCAGTCTTATTGGAGTAAGATGATATCTTAAAGTGGTTTTGATTTGCATTTCCTTAATGATTAGTGATGTTGAACACTTCTTGAGGTGTTTCTCAGACATCTCTAATTCCTTACTGTGTTTATTTTAAAACAGACATGGGTGGGCTGGAGAGATGGCCTAGCAGTTAAGAGCTCCAACTGCCCTTGCAGAGGACTCGGGTTCGATCTCCAGCACCCACATGGCAGCTGAGAACCATCTTTTTCTTTTTTTTTTTTGTCTTTTTGAGACAGGGTCTCCCTATAGCCCCAGCTGTCCTGGAATTCACTTTGTAGACCAGGCTGGCCTTGAACTCACAAAGATCCGCCTAACTCTGCCTCCCAAGTGCTAGGATTAAAGGTGTGCGCCACTACGCCTGGCTGAGAACCGACTTTAACTCCAGTTCCAGGGGAATCCAACGCCCTCTTCTGACCTCTGCAGCATTGCATGACATGGGTGCACAAACCTACATGCAGACAGTACATTCATACACATACGAAAATAAATAAAAAATAAAACTCCGGGTGAGCTTATATCTCCTTACTGAAGATGATCTATTGACAAAAATTAATTTAGGAAGCTTCTACAATCTTGCCAATATTTTTGCTGTTCAATTGTGTAAAAATGTAGAAAGCATGTCAGTATGGTGGATAAAAAGATTTGGAATAGCTTATACATTAAAAAACAGTGTCAAGTTTTAAAAAATGTCTTGACACCTTTAATTTATCATGAATACAAATGACAGAAAGTTTAACAGAATATAATAAGCTCCAGTAGCTTCAGGATGGTCTAGAAAAAAAAGCAACATAGATGTGGCACATAGAGTGGGGTGTTTCTCAGACACATAGTCGCTGTGGGTGACCAGTTGTAGAACTCTGTAGTAGCCTTCTTCTCTTACAAAAAGAAGCTTCTTTAATGAGTGGTGTATTGTATACTTGTCTGTAAACATAAGGATCCATATTTAGCATACAGTAAGAAATTTCATTCGTCTAGAGATATGACAGAGGAAGGGTACTTGCTCATATGAACTTGTTGCAATGGTGAACTTGTAGCACAAGACCCATGCTGACTTGACCAGACAAAACCCAGCAAAGAACGGGGGAAATAGGCAGTAGTCCCCAACCTTGGCTGCGAAATGTTTGGCAACTGATTACTGCTGCATGAGAGAGAGTTGATCTTTAAGGGAGTGACTCTAGATAGGCCTACTGGGCTCCTGTGTGTGAGCTTGCCTGGAGGGACATCGGGGGTACAAAAGCTTGACCATATAGACCTTAACAGATATGATGGAATACATGGAATCTGATGGGGAGGCATGTGTGGATGTGGATGAGGGAGGGGTCTAAATAGGATTAAAATTTACTATGTGAATGCACAAATAAATAATTCATTACAAAAGCAACATAGAGGCTATAGGCTGGAAGTTTGTGGTTCTGAAATGTGTGACACAAGTGTCTGGGGTTGTGTAAGACAGTGTTTGTGTCTAGACCAAAGGAGTTGAGGGCTCCATACGTACTTTGTATCATATGACAAAACTCAGATTCAGGGTGACAAATATTTTTTGCTGCCTCCCAAAACGGATGGGTTGGGATAGGGAGATGGCTCAGTCAGTAAGATGTTTGGTGGGCAAGACAGATGGCCTGAGCTTGGAAGCTAGCATGCATATGCAAGCTAGGCACAGTGTGCACATGTAGTCCCAGTGCTGGAGTGTGTGTGGGGTGGAGGGCACAGACTGGAGGATCCCTGGGGCTTGCTGCAGTCAGTCTAGCCAAGTTGGTGACCTGCACACTCGGAGGAATACTGTGCCTCACAAAACAAAACAAAATAAAACAAAACAAAAAGTGGAGAGCAAGAGAGAAAGACATCTGATTCTGATTTCTGACCTCCACATGCTTGGATGCATGTGCCCATGTATGTGTGTGCAGATGTACACACACACAGATATATAAGCACACACTAAAGGATTGTATGTTTGTAATAGCCAGATTTATTCAGTGACACTCAAGGCATAGGACAAAAATCCAGTGAAAAACAGCAGAGTGCATTTTACCTTTATATGAAGAACTCTGTAATAGTAATGAGTGTTGTTCATAAATGAATGCTTTTTTAAAACCATAGGCAGTCAGAGAATAAATATATACTGGTGGGAAAGAATATACGTGAAATTTCTGTATTAAGTGGGTGTTAGACTTATTTATTTTAAAGATACTTTTGACTCTAATATGAAAGGAAATATAGAATTATATTAATCCTCTTGAGCCCAAGATTTCTTGTATAAGAGCTGGTATATACTTTACAGGATTTTCTTAGTATAATATTATCCCTTTTTGTTATAAATGTGGGCGTGGTGGCGCACGCCTTTAATCCTAGCACTTGGGAGGCAGAGGCAGAGGCAGGCGGATCTTTGTGAGTTCAAGGCCAGCCTGGTCTACAGAGTGAGTTCCAGGACAGCTGGGGCTACAGGGAGACCCTGTCTCGAAAAGACAAAAAAAATGTATAAAATTTAAACAAGTAGATGGTGTTCCTTTCAAAAAGTATTTATCACTCTGCATCTACCTATTTCATGTGATTCATACATGTACAGCTCCTATGGCCTGTCACAAACACTGGTTATACTGAACTGTACATTTCTATTCAGAATCATCAAGTCACACCTTACAGCCTCTAAATCTTTTTATGTTGAGCATGTTTAAACTACATACCATTAAGGAGTCAATTTCCTAGTGCAGTTCAAAAGATCTATTCTGTTAAAATTTCATTTGTAGATATGATGAATTTAAGGTGTCAAAAATTTTTCAAAGAATTGACACAGTAATCTAATGTACACATTTTAATGTTTTTTTTTTGTATAAAGAAATGTGCTGGGATTACAGGCCTGCCCCACTTTGCCTAGCTTCCTTTCTAAACTTATTTTTAATGTTTGAGGCTTTACAAAGATTTTTAAATATATATATATTTTTATTTTCATACATCATAATTATGGTATTTCAATCTCCACCATCCTTGCCTCTCCTTACTGTCACCTGCCAAATTTAATGTAGTCTCTAATATTAATATATTAATATTATACATTAATATTATATATTAATATATATCAAAGCCTATAGAGTCTAATTCATGTCCCCAAATGCCCTTAGGTGTGGGTCCATCCCCTGGAGCCTGGCTAACCTATCAAGAGACATATCCTTGAATGAGTTGCCCTTCCCTTTCTCAACAGCCAGTGGTTGACAAAAGTTCCTTAGGTTGGGTTGGGGTTTCTAAACCATTTCCTATGTCCATGCTGAGGTTTTGTCTTGTTTGAGCTTGCATGTGACTTGTGTATCCTGTCAGCATTGCTGTGGGTTCGTATGAGTAACTGGCCAGCTGTGTGGAAAACTATTTCCTTGTGGTCGTCTACCACCTCAGGCTCTTACAATCTTTGTGCCTCCTCGTCGGCAGTGATCCCTGAGTCCTGGAAGGCAGAGGTTGGAGATAGCTGTCCTATTCAGGGATAAGTGCTCTGCAGCCTCTTTCTCAGCACATTGCCCAACTTGTGAATTTCTGTGTTAATCACTATCCGCTACATAATGAAACTTCTCTGGTGAGAGTTGAGAGATGCATTAATTTATGGATAAAACAATGTTATTTAAAGTCAGTTTAATATTATAACTTTTTGGCAGAAAAAATAGTACTAGGCTCTCCCCATGCCCTGTGAACTATCTAGACTCAGGTTCCGAAGCCTGATGATACCAAGCTCTAGACTCCATCCTATGAAGCAGACCTTAAATTCAAGTAGAGAGTGGTTGGTTACTCCCATAATATTCATGCCACTATTGTACCAGTTGGGCATATATTACCTGTCCAGTTGTCACAGTCCACAAAGTGTTTGAGGATCTTTAATCTGAGCCTCAAATGGATACATTTCTGTTTATTTATTTCCAACAAATTATGGATAAGCTAAACTGACTTATCAGTTTCATAGCTATGGAAATTGTAAATCTCCTTTAAATCTTTGGCTGAGTGAGGATGCTCTGTCAATTGAAAATCAAGAAACAAAACAAATTCCCAAAGTGACCAAATTATGAAGTATCATATGAAGTTGAATTTAGATGAGCAACTAAGTTCAACTCTGGAACTGAAAGGAAAAAAGAAGGAAAGGAAGAGAGGGGCATGGAGAGGAAGGCAGGGAGGGAACGAGAATTTGGGAGCATTTGCTGGTATTTTTATTTTAGAGCTTTCACTTCTGTCAAATTGTACCATTATAAATTCCACAGAAGAGATTGATGGCCCAACGGTGCACAGAGATATCTGGCCCCACATTTTGTCAGTGAAACTCAAGAAGCCTATAATTTTATTGATATTTCAGGGCCTTGTCCTAGTTTTATCAGCCAGGAAACAAAGTGCCCTGAACATATGTGGTCTCCCATTGTTTCCTCATTAATACAGTTAATTAGACTTTGGAGTTAATTGAGACACCTAGTGAAAACTTCTTGCCACCTCACTTCCTGTGGTCTACCACAATGGACAGTTACTTGTTTTGGTTATTGTAATGTATTATTGGAGTGACCACTCTGGATGGACCCAGGGTCATTTATCTAGGTAACATTTAAACCTTTTATGAGACAACTTCTGTCTTGGATGGAATGGTATATGGAAGAATAGCCACAATGGTTACAATCAGAATTATTGTGGTTAGGAAATACGGGGTGGGAGAAACCGCTTCTAGGTCCTTATCTTTCATGTGAACTGATCCTTAGATGGTGTTCTTAGTCAAGGACTAAATAAATCATAGCTTTGCTACTATTACTATTTTTATGTGTGACTATGTGTGTTTGTATGTTGTATGTTTATTTGAATGGTATACGTGGTGTGTGTGTGTGAGTGTGTGTGTGTGTGTGTGTGTGTGTGTGTGTAGGACAGAGGAGGACACTGAGTGTCCTGTTTCATCACTATCTGTCTTATTCTCTTGAAGCAGGGTCTCTCATTGAACTTGGAGCTAGGCTGGTAGCCAGCCAACCCCAGCAAATCCTCCTGTCACAGCCCCACAGTACTGGATTCACGGGTGACTGTGTGGACACACCTGGTGCTCTCTGGGGCTGCTTTGGATTCAAACTCAAGTCCTCATGATTCTGCAACCAGCCTCTCACTGAAGCTTAAACTATCTCAGTGACCTGCCAGGAAGAAATCTCATGAACTGAGGTATATATACAATTTAAAACTTAATACAATTGTGAGATCTAAACTCTAAAGGAACAATATTGTAGCTAGATCTGTAATAGCTTATAAGAGAAACATATTTTGCTTCTCTCTTGTATCACTTACAAAGAATATGAGTTTAGTATTTGAACTGCTTTTAGGTGTATTGTGATCATACAACTGTGGTCCTGGTTACTCAAGCTTTGGGTTTATAGCCACAAATAAAAGTAGTCTGAAAAGTGGCCTATTTATTTATTTTTTTAAAATTTATTTCTGTATGTGTATGAATGTACTGTCTGCATGCAAGTTTGTGCACCCGTGTCGTGCAATGCTGCGGAGGTCAGAAGAGGGTGTCGGATTCCTCTGGAATTGGAGTTCTCATGGAATTGGAGTTTCAGACGGTTCTCGGCCGCATTGTGGGTGCTGGGGATTGAACCTGGGTCTTCTGTAAGAGCAGTCAGCGCTCTTAACCGCTAGGCCATCTCTCCAGCCCAAAGTGGCTTATTTGTAGGTAGTGTCATAAAAGATGATTTAAAGCAGATATCCTAAAATCTTTTAGGTTAATACTTGTGGGAAATCCCCTTCAAAACCTAATGGAAGCAGGGTGTGGTAGCACAGACCTTTAATCGTAGTACTTGGGAGGCAGAAGCAGGAGGATTTCTGTGAGTACAAGACAGAGTAAGTTCCAGAGACTACAGGAAACCCTCTCTCTTTTTTTTAAATTTAATTTTATTTATTTCGGTATGTGTATCAATGTACTGTCTGCATGCAGGTTTGTGCACCCGTGTCGTGCAATGCTGCGGAGGTCAGAAGAGGGTCTCGGATTCCCCTGGAACTGGAGTTCTCCTGGAATTGGAGTTTCAGACGGCTCTCGGCTGCCATGTGGGTGCTGGGGATCGAACCCGGGTCCTCTGCAAGAGCGGTCGGCGCTCCTAACCGCTAGGCCATCTCTCCAGCCCCAGGAAACCCTCTCTTAAAAAACCTAATGGATTAATGGCCAGCAGTTAGCTTTAGTTGGCTCTACTAATTTAGACACCCAAGTTATATTTTTTCTACTAATTTTGCAACTAATTTTAATTGGAGAAAATTGGCCCGAGTGACCATCTTTCTCCCATTCTCCCATTCTGCAAATGTGTCTGGTGAAATTAAGGATGGCGGGGTGTGAGCTGGAAGCTTATAAAGACATTTTAAAATTAGCTGTTCTTCCATGGGTGAATCCTATTTTATTTAATGGCAGTGGTACACAGTTTCAGAGTACAATATGTTTTCCAAACTGAAACTGTATCAGTGATGTATCCAGGGTGGAATTTCTGGACCCAGTGTTGATGCAGCCAATAGAATTTTGCTTTGAGGGGGCTGGAGAGATGGCCTAGCGGTTAAGAGCGCTGACAGCTCTTACAGAGGACCCGGGTTCGATCCCCAGCACCCACATGGCGGCCGAGAACCGTCTGAAACTCCAATTCCAGGAGAACTCCAGTTCTAGGGGAATCTGACACCCTCCTCTGACCTCCGTGGCATTGCACGACACGGGTGCACAAACCTGCATGCGGACAGTACATTCATACACATACAGAAATAAATAAAAGTTAATAAAAAAAGAATTTTGCTTTGAATACATGTTAGCGCAATTCGGGACTACTACCCTGAAGTATCTTCTCATTTGATGTAAGTCTAATTGTGTTCATTGTTAATGTTTTTTTTTTCTATTGGAGACAGGCTTTCACCTTGTAGTCTATGTGGACCTTGAACTTTCTTGCCAAGGCCTCCTGAACACAAAGAGTATAAGCGTATACAACCATACTTGCATGTTTTTAATTTCTAGAAGATAATTCAAATGTTTGACTTTTGAAAACTTGCAGCACGAACACAGAGTCTGGGCTTGATGTACATGGTCAGTATAAATGTGACCACGGCCCGGTGCCCTCTCTAGCTTCTGTCCAACCATACAGAAGGATTCAGATTTATTGGCTGTTTTTATCATTTTGTGACCAAATACTTGACACAACTTAAGGTGGGAAAGATTTATCTTGACTTACGGCTTCAGAAGGTCAGTCCATGGTCATTTGGTCCTATGTATTTGGGCAGGGCATAATGACAGCAGGAACATCAGGCAGAAGAGAGATACTCAGTTTACAGCTGAAAAGAAACCAGGGAGAATATCAAGAAGGGACCAGGAATAATACGCTCCTAAGAACTGACCCAAGCACCTATGTTCTCAATCTAGGTCCTGCCTCCCTGAGTTGCTACTGCCTCCCCAAACCGTGACACCACCCGTCCTTCCTTTGTAGTTCACTACTTTGGTCCATGGGTTGTCAGTGTGGACTCATTGTGGAGGCCTTGGCCCTATCTGGAATGACAGTCTCAGTCTTTAGAATGGGTCAAAGAGGCTGTTGCTCAAGCGAGTAGTGTTGCTTCAAGAACCGTGAGCTGGTATTATCCCTATGTTTCTATTGATCCAGAACCAAACCTCAACACAGAACCATCTTCACCGAATTGTGTTCTGGAGTAAAGCTTTCAGAATCCTTGAAGGAAACTTGTCAAGAGCTAACACCCAGCTTTCTGAAGGGTACAGCACCTGCACATCCTCTTTCTGCTCTGCCATGACTGTGGGCAGATTTTTGTATGGGAGATAGTTACTGTAATTCCCCCTCCCCTCTTTGATCACGATTTATCTTCCTTTCTCACTGAGGCTCAGTAGAAGTTTCCACTTCCTTTTTCATTTTAGTCATTAGCTAGAAATGCAATGGTGCTATAGATTTTTGTAGAAATATTCTTCCACATCACTCAAAGCATAGCACATTCAGTGTTGTCCATGATAATTTTCTTTAGGTCTAAAGCTAGGGACAGTTTGTAGTGTCTCCCAATCAATAACATTTATTACATCCCATCTATCAAGTGAAGTTAGAAATGGATCATTTTGGTTTTGCTTTGGTTTCTAGGAAGTTCTGCATTAAATATACAGCCTTCTTCTAACAACTAACCATGTAGGCCATAACTGTATAAGTGGACCTTCCATGTTTTTATCTCATTATGTGACAATTATTTTTGCTAGGATTAAAAAAAAGTGTGATAAGTCTTTTTATTTTCCTGTATATATTATATTTAAAAATAAATCCTCTATGAATAAAGACATCAATTCAAAAAATAAAGTCAATGATATGCAACTAATTTAAATTTTGTTTTCTTTATGTTCTGTACATACAAATACTTAAAAAATCTTTGTGGGGGCTGGAGAGATAGCCTAGCGGTTAAGAGCACCGACGCTCTTACAGAGGACCCGGGTTCGATCCCCAGCGCCCACATGGCGGCTAAGAACCGTCTGTAACTCCAATTCCAGGAGAACTCCAGTTCCAGGGGAATCCGAGACCCTCTTCTGACCTCCGCGGCATTGCACGACACGGGTGCACAGACCTGCATGCAGACAATACATTCATACACATACAAAAATAAATAATAAAAAAAAAAATCTTTGTGGGCTGCTGCAGGTTGCCATTTGGTTAATCACCATCTGCTCCAAAAGGAAGTGTCTCCGGTGAGAGCTAAGACATGCATTAACCTATGGGTATAACAATAGGTCATTAGGAGTCAGTTTAATACTGTAACTATTTAGCAGAATAATAGTAGTAGGCTCTTTCTCATGGCCTGTCTACTCACAGGTTCCTGTGCCTGATATCAGTGTCAGGTACAGGCTCCATTTTGTGAAGTGGACATTATAACCAAGCAGAAAGTGGTTGGTTATTCCTGTAGCACTTATGGCAGTATTGCCCCAGCAGGTGTATCTTGATAGGCCAGCTGTTGTGACTATGACGGGCAAGGCTGATGATTACTTTTCTCTTCCAGTAGTGTGCACAACACCTTCTAGCATTATGAAAGCCAGGCTGTAGTGACGAAACCTTGAAGGCAGTATCAGCTTGATATTTTTCCTTATTTGTTCTATAGCTCACGTATGTAGAACCTTCAACAATGGGGTCTTCTGTGAAGTTCTGGCGGGTAGCCAAGAGCAGGGGCAGTGACCAGAATTGTTTGAAGGTCCATGGCATCCCTGATCAATAGCGTCAAAAGACGAACTCCATTCCTGACATTGTACTTTTTCTTTGCTTGCCTATGGTGTCTAGTAGGGGCAGTGTTCCTTTTATTCTTGACTAGAATACCTATATTAGATCTCTGCCACCAATGCTCAGGGATCACTGGAGAAGATACAGCAGAAAGACTGAAAGAACCAGATGTGGTAGTTGGCCACAAGGAAACAGTTTTCCAGATAGCTGTGAAGTTACGCATATGAACTCATAGTAATGGTGACAGCTGCACAGAAGCATAAGCCAGACAAAGATCCAGCATAGAAGTGTGGAAATGGGGAAGAAGTCCCAATCCTAGCTGAGGAACTTTGTAATTGATAGTTTCTGAGAGAGAGAGAGAGAGAGAGAGAGAGAGAGAGAGAGAGAGAGGAGGAGGAGAAAGGGAGAGAAGGGTGATATGAGCGATTCTTTAAGGATGTGATGCTGAATAGGTTAACTATGCTCCAGTGAAAGAACCTAAAGGGCATCTGACACAAATTTGACTTGATTGGCCCTAAGCTATATAGCAGAGTATGTGAAATTCCGTGGGATGTATTAAGGTGCATACATGTAGGGAAGAGAGTCTAAATGTGATTAAAATATATTGTATGAACTTTGCAAAAATTAAATAAAAATGGATTAAAATGATCTGTTGAAAGAATCAGTGAATGGTAGAAATATGTAAAAATATGGACATATATTATTTAAGCAAAGGATAACAGATAAAACAAATAATTAGTAATATAGATAAAAGTAATAATAGTAACTAATAATCTATAGTACCCTATACCTGTCATCCTAGGATTTGAGAGGCTAAAATGGGTGCATAAATGTTTGAAACCAATCTGGGCTACATAGTAGATCTTGTCTAAAAGATAAAAAAAACATGGGCTGGAGAGATGGCCTAGCGGTTAAGAGCACGAACCGCTCTTACAGAGGACCCGGGTTCGATCCCCAGCACCCACATGGCGGCAGAAAACCGTCTGAAGCTCCAATTCCAGGAGAACTCCAGTTCCAGGGGAATCCGAGACCCTCTTCTGAATTCCGCGGCGTTGCACGACACGGGTGCACAAACTTGCATGCAGACAGTACATTCATACACATACAGAAATAAATAAAATTAATAAAAAAAATTAAAAAAAAAATAAAAGATAAAAAAAACAAAAACAATTTAGTCACCATTTTAATAGCTGACAGCAATTGTGGTCTACATGCTGTGTATGTGATTTTATTTAGTCATTGCAAGAAATGCATGTGATAAAATCTTTACACAGAGACACTGAGTTATCAAGAAAACACTGTGTCCTCAGATTACCAGGGGCTGAGGGTGCGGTTTTAAGCATGCTTCTTATACTCAAAATCCTAGTCAGGTACTGGCAGGAACCTGATCGCCACAGGCCTGCTTGGCTTCTGCTTCCTCTATTACAGGAACTAATTTGCCCTGGGTGATTCAGCTCTTAGCTGAGGTCATCTTGTCCTCTGAGATCAAGGCAAACCAAATGCAATCTCTTGTTTCACATCCTGGAAGAAACCCAAAGTCTTCCCCAAGGTTTCTGAGGATTCCTGATGGCTTTGTTCCTACTATCAGTTCTGGCTCAGTGCTTGCTTCAAGGGACTCTTGAACTTCTTCCTGTCTCTTCACTGTAGCTGATTTTACTTCTGTTGTCTACTGATGAAAGTGAAACTTAGTTTGACTGTTTCCACAAGCCCACTCCTGGGATGCACTCGTGAAGAGCAGATTTTTAGCAAGGTTGGGGGTGGTGGTGCTAAGAATGATGTATAGACAGAATCCCAAACTAACATGAGCCACCACTGGACACTCCTGTCCCTCAATGCCCTTCTACTACCGTGCTACTGTAGAGTTTTCTCCTATCATTTTCTCTAGCAGTTTCCCAGCCGTGTAACTGAGCCCTTTGTTCTTCTCCCTACCCAGGGGCCATGGAACCCAGAGAACTGAGGTATGGCCTTGCGAAAGGCTCGTTTGTGAGCATGGGATTTTTCCGTGTGTGGATGGAGGGTCTTTTTGTATAGTCTAGGCTGCCCTGGAATATTCAATACTCTTGCCTCTGCCTCCTAAGTACTGAGATTACAGGCATGTGCCCTTATGTATACTGTAGTATGGAGAAATTGAAGGCAATCAGTTTTAAGATCATTAACTTGCAGATGGATGGATCTGACCAGAGTGCTCTCGTTCAGGTGTTTTCTGGAAGTAAAGCATACCTGCCTCCAATGCACATTTTAGCATATTGCCCTACATGCCATAGCCTCTAAAGAGGAGCGTCATTTAAAGGGTTGGTGTGGGCTGAAGGAAGTCAAAGGCTCTAGTGACTGGTTAACAGCGTCACTTTTTGAGTCGTTTCCCAATTCTTTTTTTTTTTTTTTTCTCTTTTAAACAAATTATTTTTTTTTCTTTGAGACAGGGTCTCCCTTTAGTCCC
Source organism: Rhizomys pruinosus (assembly GCA_009823505.1). Classification (NCBI taxonomy): domain Eukaryota; kingdom Metazoa; phylum Chordata; class Mammalia; order Rodentia; family Spalacidae; genus Rhizomys; species Rhizomys pruinosus. Next base: position 877,539 of record VZQC01001793.1, on the reverse strand, counting down.
AGCTGGCCTGGAGCTCACTATGTAGACCAGGCTGGCCTTGAACTCACAGAGATCTGTCTGCCCCTGCCTCCTGAATGCTAGGATTAAAGGCGGGTGCCACCATGCCTGGCCTATCTTAGCCACCATGTGGGTGCTGAGAATCGAGCCTGGGTCCTCTGCAAGAGCAGTCGGTGCTCTTAACCACTGAACCATCTCTCCAGCCCCTATAATTTTTTTATTCTTGAGAATTTTACGTATGTATACAAACGTATCTAGCTCCGTTTCCACTTTCCAACTCCCCTATGTCTCTCCTGAGCATCTCCCCTCCTTTTTGGTAAGCCCAGTTAGTGTATGGGTATGGGGCCGTCCACCTCAGAACATGGGAAATCCGCAGTGAAACACTCAAAAGAGATGGTCCCTCTCCTAGCAGCCATCAACTGCCAGTAAGGGGTGGGGCCTGGGAAGCAGCTCCCCTATATTCCAGGAGTTTTAATTTATGGCTTGATTTTGTGCATATCTTGTGCATATAACCACAGCTACTTGAATTCATGAGCATGCATGAGCATGACGGCCATCTTGTGTCCAGAAGGCAGCACTTCACTGCACTCCCCTCCTCTCGTTCTCCAGCTTATATTCTTTCTTCCCCTTCCTCTGTGATGTTCCCTGAGCTTTGGTGGGTTCTGGGGAGAGGGGGAAGGGGGAGGTTGATAGGCCGTCCTATTTAATGCAAGCAGTCTCTTATTCTTAGTACTTTAACTAGTTCTGCATCTCTGCATTGACTACTGCCCACTGTAAAAAGAAGCTTCTCTCCGGGCTGGAGAGATGGCCTAGCGGTTAAGAGTGCCGACCACTCTTGCAGAGGACCTGGGTTCGATCCCCAGCACCCACATGGCGGCCGAGAACCGTCTGAGGGAAATCCGACACCCTCTTCTGACCTCCGCGGCATTGCACGACACGGGTGCACAAACCTACATGCAGACAGTACATTCATACACATACAGAAATAAATAAAATTAATAAAAAAATTAAAAAAAAAGAAGCTTCTCTGACCAAAGTTAAGGGTAGCCCAGGACTATAGTTGTAAACATAAATCCAGAAGGCAATTTGACAACATAAACATTTAGCAAAATAACAATAGCAGGTGCTACTCTAGGACCTATGCCTTCCCCAGCTAGAAGCTTCTGACCAGGATTGCAGTAATAGATGGGAAATTCCTTCCTGATAGAGCAGGCCTCAAATCCAGTCAGAAAGTGGTTTGATACCTCATAGCAATCATGCAATTATTGCACAAGTGGGCACATCTTGATTGGCAGGGTAGCATTGTAGCAGTAGGGTGCAGCACTGGGTAAGACCGTTAGGTCTGAGGCTGGAGAGATGGCCTAGCGGTTAAGAGCACCGACTGCTCTGCAGAGGATCAGGATCCGGGTTCGATCCCCGTCTGTAACTCCAGTTCCAGGAGAACTCCAGTTCCAGGGGAATCCAACACCCTCTTCTGACCTCTGCGGCATTGCATGACATGGGTGCACAAACCTACATGCAGACAGTACACTCATACACATAAAAAAAAAAACAACAACCGGGGCTGGAGAGATGGCCTAGCGGTTAAGAGCGCCGACCGCTCTTACAGAGGACCCGGGTTCGATCCCCAGCACCCACATGGCGGCCGAGAACCGTCTGAAACTCCAATTCCAGGAGAACTCCAGTTCCAGGGGAATCCGACACCCTCTTCTGACCTCCGCAGCATTGCACGACACGGGTGCACAAACTTGCATGCAGACAGTACATTCATTCACATACAAAAATAAATAAAATTAATAAAAAAAATTAAAAACACCCTATTAGGTCTGTTCTCCTCTCCACCAGCCTGCACAGTACCTTCTGAAATGATGAAAGCTAGCTGGTATGGAGAAAAAGTCCTAGTCCATTTGATATTGATTGCTCTATGTCCTGCAGCCAGATTGTAGTGTCTTGAGCAATAGGGACTTACCATGAAGTTATGGTGGGGAACTAAAATGGCAATAGCATGTGTTGTTTTGGAAATATCTGCAGCATCCTGGACTAATTAACTTGCAGGGAGGTGTTCCAATACCTTGCACTGCAATTTAATTGAAAAGTATGGCTGAGTTGTCAAGCAATCACTTAAAACAAACTAAGAATAAGAAAATATGGTATACTTTGAGAACAGAATGGTTTTGCTATGTCAAATGCCTTCACCCCCATGCACTCTTCAGTGAGTGCATTCACTTCTCATTGCTCTGACAAAATACCTGAGATAAGCAGCTAAAACCAGGAGCAGTTCGTTCTGATTCATGACTTCAGAGTTTGAGTCTGTTCTGTTCGTGCCATTGCTTTGAGGCTCCATAAGGAAGAGACACCATGGTGGAAAGGCATGAATGAAGAAGAAAACTGCTCGTCTCATGGTGGCTTGGAAGCAGAGAGAACAAGAAAAGAAGAGGCAAAGCCATGCCTCTAGCCAACCTGCCACCCCCCTTCCCACTACCCCTCAATGTCGCCATCAGCTTGCAGCCACACCTTCAGTACAGGACATTTCAGGTTCAAACCACAAGAATGGGAAGGGATTTTAGCATGTCCGTCTACAAAAAAGAAATGTCAGGATAGATTTCATTTTGTACCATGAGTTAACTTGAGGACAGTACACATATTTACTGATGGATCTGGGAACTGCCTGGGGAAAGACTGAGCAGAATCTATGAAGGGGAACATTTTGAATATCTCTCATGTAACACATCATTTTCCTCTGTGCTTTACTGCTAACATTTATGATAACTCTTTAAAACATTTATTTTGCTTTAAAATTTCAGGCATGTATACTATCACGCATGGAGGATATCCTCCATAACCTCTTTTCCCTCCCTTGCTCCTCCTTCTATTTGACCCATTCATTCCCCTACACAGTTTCATTAGTTTTAGTTTTATGTATACATATTCGATTTTATGTGACTATATAAAAATCTAGGAATGACAAGTGAGAGAAAATATATAATTGTCTTTCTAATATTGGCTTAACTTGCTTAATATTATTATTTCCAGTTACATATATTTTCCTGCAAATAACTTCATTCTTCCTTGGTGAATAAAATTTCACTGTGTGTATACAACACATTTTCTTACTCATTCATCTGTTATTAGAGGCTTAGGTTGGTTCCATAATTTAGCTATTGTGAATAGTTCTGAAATAAAAACTGATAGACAATTATCTCTGTGATGCGTTGACTTGTACTTCTTTGAAAAAAATGCTAGACATGGTAGAGCTGAGTCATATAGTAGATCTATTTCTAGTTTTTAAGAAACTTCCAAAATGATTTCCATAAAATTTGCTTGTTTACATTCCTACCAGCAGCGTGTGAAGGATTCCTTTTGTTCACTTCTCTGCAGTGTTTACTATTATCTATTCTCTTAATTACTGACATTCTGAGTAGGGTGGAATAGGAGGAATCTCAGTGTAGTTTTGATTTTCATCTTTCTGATAGAGGTTGAATATTTTCACATGTTTATTGGCCATTTGTATTTAATCTTTTGAAAACTGTTGCTTTCATTAACCCATTTATTGATTGGATTGTTTGATTTCTTGTTGAATTTTTTTAGTTCTTCATATAGTATAGATGGTAATTTTCTGTCAGATGTATAACTAGCAAAGATTTTTTTCTAATTCTGTGGACTACATTCATTAACTGTTTCCTTTGCTTTACAGAAATATTTTAATTTCATGAAGTTCTAATTATTGATTGTTGGCCTTATTTCCCAAATGACAAGGGTCATATTTGAAAAATCACTGCTTATGCTCACACCTTGAAATATTTCTCAATATTTATCACCAACAGTTTTAGAGTTTCAGATCTTATGGTACAGTCTTTGATGTATTTGGAGTTGTTTTTTATTTTTTGTGTGTACAAGGTTAGAGATAGGGGTCTCGTTTATTCTTTTACATGAGGACATACGGTTTTCCCAGCAACATTTATTGAAGAGGCTGTGTAATTTTTGAGTCTTTGTAAAACATCAGGTAGCTATAGTTGTGTGGGCTCTTATCAGGATTATCTATTCCAATCCTTGATCTAGGCACCTGATTTTGTGCCAGTGCCATAATGTTTTTATTACTTTGGCTCTGTAAAGCAATGTGGAAGCTTATCTTTTATCTGGACTTCTTTAGCTATCTGAGATCTTTTGAGCTCTGAAATTAATTTTATGTTTTTTTTCTGTTTATGTGAAGAATGGCATTAGAATTTTTGTGGGACTTACAATGAATCTATTAATTAATTTTGGTGCTATAGCAATTTTCATTGTATGAACTCTTCTGGTCCATGAACATGAAAAGACATTCCATCTTTTGGTGTCTCCATCAATTTCTTTCTTGAGTGCTTTAAAGTTTTCATTGTGGAGATCTTTCACTTCCTTTGTTGGTTTATCTCAAAGATTTTCTGGTATGTGGCAATTGAGACTGGAACCATTTCCCTAATTTATTTGCCAATGTGTTTGTTTTTGGTATATAAGAAGGCTGCTGATTTTTATACATTAATTTTGTATCCTGTCACTTTGTTGAAAATGTTTACAATTTCTGAGTTTTCTGGTACAGTCTCTACGGTCTCTTACATATAGAATCATACCTCTCCGAATAAATCTATTTTGTGAGGTGTTAGAACAGTGACACCTGCTTCCATCCTACTTTTATTTGTTTGGGACATTTTTTTTTCTATCCTTTCAACCTAAGGTAGCATCTGTCTTTGATGGTAAAGTGTGTTTCTTGGAAGCAATGAATATATGGATCTTACTTTTTAAATACAATTCACTATAATTTGTATCTTTTGATTGGGGAATTTAGACTATTAGCATTCAGATTTATCATTGACATATGTTTATTAATTCCTGCCACTTCTTAGTGTGGCAGTGTTCATTGTTTTCTTATTCTTCTTTTGCTTAACTACTATCCTGGAGTGGTTAATTCTTTTTCTTTAAAGAGTTTATTTATATTGCATGCATAGGAGTGTTTTTTTTTTCCTGCATTTATATAAGTGCATCAAGTGTTTGCTTGGTACCCAGGGAGGCTAGAAGAGTGTGTTAGATCCCCTGGAACTGGAGTTAAGGATGATTGTCATCTTCCATGTGGGCGCTGGCAACCAAACCTGGGTCGTTCGCAAGAGTATCAAGTGCCCTTAACCACTGAGCCATCTTTCCAGCCCCATTGAGTGATTAATTCTGCCCTGTAACTTAATGGGTGCATTTATCTTTCTCTTCAGTCTGATGTATTCCTTCAGGTATCTTCTATAGAGCTGGCTTAGTGGTTCTCCAGCCCATTTTTAACATGGAAAGTTTTTTCTTTCTCTTTACTTATGACAGACCGTTTTGGTGGATAAAATAGTCTTGCTTGGAAGTTTTGTTTATTTATTTTTAAGTTAATTTTTATGGAGTGCATTTCATACACTTCTTAACCAAATTTAGACTCATTCCCCCATCCATGCCCACCCCTCATGCCCCTGGCCCCCCACCAGACCTCATGGATTTTGCCATACATGTTAAGTCCTGTTTTGCATCTTTTTAAAAGTCTTTTATAACTATTTTGATGCCGAAGTTTACTGTTTTGGTCAGTTCTTTGAACAGGTTTTTCTCTATCTTTTTTTTTGTTCCCTTTAATTTTATATTATTCCAAAATATGCATATATACACTCCACACATAAATCAAAATTACAAAGTCTGAAAATAAGCTATAGGTTAATGCCAAAATACGTTTAGGGATTCACATTTTAACAGTAAAGTTGCATGCAGGTAAAAAGATATAACTTTATATTCTTTTATTTTTTTTAGAATATGAATACATATCTTCCACCCATATATGGTAATTACAATGTGAGACTATAAGTGGTAGGTCAATTCTAGAGCCCATAAAGATATTCATATTATAATAGCACAGTTGCTTTTAGATATATTGAAATATAATAATAAAGTTGCTCAGTTTGCCTGCCAACTGGGGATTTGGTGTTAGCATCCACAAATGAGGGAAACCATTCACCTTTATTTTTCCTGGGATTGTGTTACTTCACTTAGCATAATGGCTTCGAGTTCCATCCATTTACCTGCAAAGTTCATGATGTCATCTTTCTTTACCGCTGCATAGAACTCCATTGTGTAGATGTACCACATTTTTGTTATCTAGTCATCAGTTGAGGGGCATTTGGATTGGTTCCAGCTCTTTGCTATTATGAAGAGAGCTGCAATAAACATAGCTGTGCATGTATCTTTGTGGTAGGATGGATCTTGTGCGTATATACCCAGAAGTGGAATGGCTGGGTCAGGTGGTAAGCTCATTTTGGGTCTTTTAGGGGCTTTCCACACTGCTTTCCACAGTGGTTGTATGAGTTTACATTCCCACCAGCAGTGGATGAGTGTTCCCCTTNCCAGCTCTTTGCTATTGTGAAGAGAGCTGCAGTAAACTTAGCTGTGCATGTATCTTTGTGGTAGGATGTGTCTTGTGGGTATATACCCAGGAGTGGTATGGCTGGGTCAGGTGATAGGCTCATTTTGAGTTTTTTAAGGGTTCTCCACACTGCTTTCCACAGTGGTTGTTCGAGTTTACATTCCCACCAGCAGTGGATAAGTGGTCAACTTTCCCAACAACCTCTCCAGCATTTGGTGTCTTTTGAGTTCTTGAACTTGTCCAGTCTTGTTGGAGTGAGATGATACCTCAGAGTGGTTTTAATTTGCATTTCCTTAATTATTAATGATGTTGAACACTTTTAAAGATGTTTCTCAGCCATCTTTACTTCCTTACTGCTGAAGTTTCTGTTCAGCTCTTTACTCCATCTTTTGAGTAGGTCATTTGTTTTCTTTCTTCTTTGTTGTTTAAGTAATTTATATATTCTGGATGTTAATCCTCTGTCAGGTGTATCAGCGTTGAAAGTTTCCTCCCATTCCATGGGTTTTCTCTTCACTTCCTTGATTGTATCTTTAGCTATACAAAGCTTTTGAGTTTGATGAGGTCCACTTGTCAGCTGTTGTCCTTATTTCCTGTGCAGCTGCTGTTTGATTTAGAAAGTCTTTTCCCATGCCTATGTCTTGTAGGTTGCTGTGGACTTTTTCTTCTATCACCTTCAGGGGTTTGGGTTTCAAGTTGAGATCTTTGATGCACTTGGAGTTTATTTTTGTACAGGGTGAAAGGTAGGGTTTTAATTTTGTTCTTCTTCAAATGGTGATCCAATTTTGCCAATACCATTTGCTGAAGATGCTATCTTTCCTCCATTGAGCTTTTTTGTCCCCTTTGTCAAACATGAGGTCACTGAAGTTATATGAGCTCAAGTTAAATCTTCAGCTTTGTTCCATTGGTCTACAGGTCTTTTTTTTTCGCCAGTACCAGGCTGTCTTTATGACTATAGCCCTGTACTATAGCTTGAAGTCTGGTAATGTAATCCCCCCCATATTGAACTTTTCGCTCAGGGTTGCTTTAGCTATTGGGGTTTTTTTGTTTTTCCATATGAATTTAAGGATTTTTTTCCAAGTCCGTGAAAAAGCTCATGGGGATTTTGATCGGGATTGCATTGAATCTGTATATTAATTTGGGTAGAATGGACATATTTACTATATTAATTTTTCCAACTGGTGAACATGGGAGGTCTTTCCATCTTTTGATGTCATTTTCAATCTCCTTCAAAGTTTAAAAATTTTTGTTGTGGAGGTCTTTGGTGTCTTTGGTTAGGTTTATTCTCAGGTATTTTATTTTTTTTGAAGCTATTGTAATTGGGAAGGTCTTCTTCTCTAGTTGCTTATTGTTGGTGTAAAAAAGGCTACTGATTTTTCTGGGTTTATTTTGTATCCTGCCACTTTACTGAAACTTTTAATTGTTCTAAGAGTTTTCTGGTGGAGTTTTTAGCATCCCTTAGGTAAACTATAATATCATCTGCAAAAAAGGATAGTTTTACTTCCTCTTTTCTGATTACTACTCCTTTAATTTTGCTTTCTTGCCTTATTGCCCTAGCAAACATTTCAAGAACTATATTGAAGAGGAGTGGTGATAGCAGACAGCCTTGCCATGTTCCTGGCTTTAAAGGGAATGCTTCTAACTTTTCTCCATTTAGGATGATGTTGGCTGTGCGTTTCTTGTTTATGGCTTTGATTACATTGAGGAATGATCCCTCCAGCCCAATTCTCTCTAGTACTTTAAGAATGAAGGGATGCTGGATTTTGTCAAAAGCTTTTTCTGCAATGATTGAGATGATCATGTGGTTTTTGTCTTTCAGTCCATTTATATGTTTTATGATATTTATTGATTTATGTATGTTGAACCATCCCTGCATCTCTGGTATAAATCCAACTTGGTCATGATGGATGATCTTTTTGATGTGGGTCTGTATGCGATTGCAAGTATTTTGTTGAGAATTTTTGCATCGGTGTTCATTAATGATATGAGTCTATAGTTTTCTTTCTTGTTTATGTCTTTGCCCAGTTTTGTTATTAGAGTGATGCTGGCTTCATAGAGGGAATTTGGGATATTTCCCTCTGTTTGTATCCTTCTGAAAAGTTTGAGTAGTAATGGTTGTAAGACCTCTTTAAATGCCATCTGGGCCTGGGCTTTTTTTAGTTGAGAGGCTTTTTATTACATCTTCAATTTCCTCAAGTATTATGGGTCTGTTTAAGCTGTCGATCTCTTCTTGGTTAAGCTTTGGCAAATCCCAGGATTTCAGATATTCATCAATTTCTCTTAGGTTTTCAAATTTAGTAGGGTATAGGTTTTTGAAGTATTCTATGATTGTCTGGATCTTTTCTTTATCTGCTGTGATGTTTCCCCTTTCATCACAGATGCTATTGATTTGGAGTTGCTCTTTCTTTCTTTTGGTTAACTGGGCTAGATGTCTGTCTATTTTTTTTTTTTTTTAATGTAGGCATTTAGGGCTATAAATTTCCCTCTTAGGTCTGACTTTAATGTATCCCACAGATTTTGTCATGCTGTGTTGTCATTTTCATTTAGCTCCAGGAATGCTTTTATTTCATTCTTTATTTCTTCCCACCCACTCATTATTCAGGATTGTGTTTTTTAGTCTCCATGTGTTCTTATAGTTAGTAGGGCTTATTCTGGTGTTAATATTGAGCTTTATTGCACTGTGGTCTGATAGAATGCATGAAATAATTTCAATCCTTTTGTGTTTGTTGAGATTTCTTTTGTGTCCCAGGATGTGGTTGATTTTGGAGAATGTTCCATGGGGTGCTGAGTAGAAAGTATATTCTCTGGTGTTTGGGCGGAATATTCTGTAGATATCTGTGAGGTCCATTTGTGTATTGTATTGTTCAGTTCTGATGTCTCTCTGTTTATTTTTTGTCCAGCTGACCTATCCAAGGGTCTCAGAGGGGTATTGAAGTCCTCCACTATTAGCGTGCTTGGATTAATATGTGTCTTGAGGTCCTGAAGGATTGTCTTTATAACGTTCGGTGCACCAGAGTTTGGTGCATAAACATTTAAGACTGAAAATTTCCTGGTTAATTGTTCTGTTGATAAGGATATAATGGCCCTCTTTGTCTTTTCTGATTAATTTTACTCTGAGGACTATTTTGTCTGATATTAGAATAGGCACTCCTGCTTGCTTTTTTGGTACCATTTGCTTGGAATATTTTTTTCCAATCTTTCACACTAAGGTGCTGTCTTTCCTTTAGGGTGAAATAGGTTTCTTGTAGACAGCATATAGAAGGATTCTGTTTCCTAATCCATTCTCTCAGTCTATGTCTTTTGATTGGGGAGTTTAGACCATTAATATTTAAGGATATTATTGATAGATGTGTGTTGTTTCCTTTCAACTTATTTTTCATTTGCATTCTTGGTCTAGGTTTTCATTTACTCTGTTATGCTTTTGTTAGTTTCTCTCTTTAGTTTCTTGGGGATAGTTGCTCATTTCCTCTGTTCTTTGAATTGCTTTAGTATTTTCTGAAGTGGTTTTTTTTGACACGTGTTCATTCATTTTGTTTATGTCATGAAAGATTTTTCTTTCTCCTTCCACTAAATTGACATTTTTGCTGGGTATAGTAATCTGGGTTTGCATCTAAAGTCATTTAGCACTGGGAATACTTTGGTCCACATTCTTCTTGCTTTCATTGTTTGCACTGAGAAGTCAGCTATGACTTTGATGGGTTTCCACTTATATGTAACTTGTTTTTCTCTTGTGGTTTTCAGTAATTTGTCTTTGTTTTGAACATCTAGTGTTTTAACTATGATATGGCAGGAGAAATTTCTTTTCTTGTCTTGTCTATTTTGTGTTCTATGTCCCTCTTGTATTTGTATGGGTTTGTCATTTTTCAGTTATGGGAAATTTTCTTCTATTATTCTGTTGAAGATATCAATACCATTGTCTTGGAATTCTTCTCCTTCCTCTACCCCTATAATGCAGAGGTTTGGTCTTTTTATGGTGTCCCACATTTCCTGGTTGTTCCACTCTTGGTTTTTCTTTTAATTTTTAAAAAAATTTTATTTATTTCCATATGTGTATGAATGTATTGTCTGCATGCAAGTCTGTGCACCCGTGACGTGCAACGCCACGGAGGTCAGAAGAGGGTGTAGGACTCCCCTGGAACTGGAGCTCTCCTGGAACTGGAGTTTCAGACGGCTCTTGGCCACCATGTGGGTGCTGGGGATTGAACCCGGGTCCTCTGCAAGAGCGGTTGGCGCTCTTAACCACTAGGCCATCTCTCCAGCCCCTCCACTCTTGGTTTTTAAAAAATTTTTCATAATATTTACTTGAGGTTTCTAGTTGCACCATGTTATCCTGTAGGTCTGATATTCTTTTTTCTGCTTCATCCATTCTGCTTCTGAGCCTTTTCCCCATCTTTTCCTGCTGATTGGATAAATGTTCAATATTCTTTTTCATTTCATCTCATGATTTCTTCAGTATTTCCACTTCCATTTGGAGCTTTTCATTCTCTTCTTGTAGCTCCTTGCTTCACTGGTCAGTTTCTTTTTCCTTTTAGCCTGAGATCTTTTCAGTGTTTCTACTTCCTTCTGGAGTTTGTCATTTTCTCCCTCTAGTTCTTTTTGGAGTTTGTATTTCTCTTCCTCTACTTCTTTTCGGAGGAGTTTGTCATTCTCTCCCTCTAGTTTTTTCTGGAGTTTATCATTCTTTCCTTCTAGTTCCTTCAGGAGTGTTTCATTCTCTCCCCTTAACTCTCTGATTTGTTCTTTATATTCTTTGAATATGTCTACAATTTTTCTTCTAAGGTTGGTGTCTTGGTTTCCTTCCTGGGAGATCTTGTTGTCAAGATCTTCTACAGGACTGCTAGAGTTTGGTGGGGATTTATTATAAGCTTTTCCCATATTGGTGTTTTTCTGTTGTGTCTTTGGCATGTGGATTTGTGTTTTTTTTTTTTTTCCTGTTGTTTGTTTGTTTAGATTCTGGTGCTAATCTCAAATGCTAATATGGAGGACTGGTTGGTCACTCTGGTTTCTTTCTCAGAATTGGCTGTGCAGCCTAGAATCCCTGGCATTGAACCTGCTGGATCATCCCAACCAGAGCATCAGCAGTTTATAGTCTACACTACAGTACCAGTAGCTTGAGTGTGCATGCGGGGGTTGGGGGTGTGGGGGAGTGTTACTTCTTGCAGGTACTTCACCTGGCCTGGCTGCTGAGTCTTCAGGCAACCTGTCTGCCTCTCTATCCATGCACACACTTCTCTCTGCTCCTTGAGGTGGGAGAGTCGAGTCCCTGGCTGGGCAGAAGGCTGCATGCTGATACTTCACCTGGCCTGCCCAAGTCATTTTTTTTTATAACTTCAAGCACATCCTCCCAAGAACTCATGGCTTTCAAAGTTTCTGTTGAGTAGTCTACTTCTGATAAGCCAGCCTTTGTATGTGATTTGGTGTTGATCTGTTGCTCATATCAATTTTTCTGTATATTTAATGTTTAAACTACAATATGACAGAGAGATCGTTTTCTGGTACAGTCCGTTTGGTGTTCTAAATGCTTACTAGGCATCACTGTCCCTAATTTTGGGAAAATTTTGATTATGATTTTTTTGTAAATGTTTTCCATGCCTTTAGAATCATATTTTCTTCTTCTATGCCTATGATTCTTAGATTTGTATTTTTTCATTGTGTTCCATACATCTTGAAAGAACTGCTTATACTTTCTTAATTTACATTCATCATTATCTTAATGTTCAAATTCTCCTACCTCTTCTTTAAATCTTAGCATTCTGTCACCCCTTGATCCATTCTTTTGCTGAGGCTTTCCATGGCGCTTTTTATTTGACTTACTGTATTTTTCATTTTCAGTTTTTGAGTCTTGTTTTGCTTCAGAATTTCTATCTCTTTATCTGATTCCTCTCTCACATCCTGTATTGACTTTATTTCATTTAGCTGTTTATTTGTGTTCTATTGTAATTCATATAGGATTTGCCTTGTGTCTTTTCTTATTTCTTTGCATGTATGTATGATCATTCTTTTGAATTATTTGCCTAGAATTTTAGCTAACTCACTTTCATTGGAAGTTATGCCATGGGGTTAGTTAGTAGCATTTGGAAGAGTTATGTTGGTGTGTTTGTTCATGTTCCTAATGTTTTTATGTTTCATGGGATTTGTGCATCAGGGATAAAATATTGATTGGTTGAATTAGTTTGCCTTTATTTTTTTCACATCACTCTCATTTTTTCAGGGGGCATGTTTTCCATCTTCAAGAGAGACTAGATTAGTGTTCCCTCAAAGATGGACTCTAGACTTTCTCTCTTTCTTTCTCTCTCTCTTTCTTTCTTTCTTTCTTTCTTTCTTTCTTTCTTTCTTTCTTTCTTTCTTTCTTTCTTTTTTTTTGTCTTTTCGAGATAGGGTCTCCCTGTAGCCCCAGCTGCCCTGGAATTCACTCTGTAGACTAGGCTGGCCTTGAACTCACAAAGATCTGCCTGCCTCTGACTCCCAAGTGCTAGGTTTAAAGGCGTGCACCACCACGCCTGGCTGACTTTCTCTCTTTCTATATAGAGTTTCCTGTATTAGTTCCTGTATTATAATTTACCTCTTCTGATAGCTACTTAAAATTGTACATATTTATTTCTGTGCACACGTGCCACACATATGCACACACACACATGCTCAAGTATTGTGTGTAGGTCTGAGAGTGACTTGCCATGGTCAGTTCTCTTCTTCTATTATGTGGGCTCTGGGGTTTGAACTCAGTTCATCAAGTTTGGCAGCGGTTGGATTTACACAGAGCGAGCCATGTTTCTGGACCTTCTGATAACTAGATCCAAGTTTTCTCATATATTCTCTGGAGAGTGTATAGATGGTGCATGGGTATCATCTGCATCTTCCTTTCCCAAGGCATCTCTTCACAATGAGCATCGCTCAATGTGGTTCATCCTAGTGGGAAATATGTGGTGATGGGAACATCAGGTGGCTGGCCAGATGCTGCTCATAGACAGGAAACAGTGATAGTTCTTTGTTCTTGCTTTTACTTGGGAGACAAGATCACTCTGTAGCCCATGCTGACTTGAAACGCTAGCCTTAAATTGGCTGGGCTCCTTCTGCCTCAGCCTCTTTGGTGCCAAGATTACATGTTTGGCTTTTATAATGATAAATCAAATCCAGAAGATTGATTTTAAATTAATAGACCTGGGTTCATAGGAAACAAAATATTTACTTCACATTTGAACTATTTTTCATTTGATGTAAGCAGTGAAATGGCATCTATATAATATATTTTGAATAAAATTAAGAGGCAGAAATGGAATAGAAACGCAAGTTTAATAATAAAACATAATCATCGACGACAACAACAAAACAAGATAAGTGGGGCCTGGAGAGATGGCTCAGTGCCATTGGCTGTGGCAGAGCATCACATAGCATCTAACAACTGTCTGTAACCCCAGTTACAGGGTGTCTGATGCCCTTTTTGGCCTCCACAAACATTGCACACATGTGTTTACCTATATACATGCAGGCAAAGCATTCATACATATAAAATAAAAATAATTAATTAAAAACCAAGAAAGCATAATTATTAAAAGAAATAGGACTTGGGGATATAGCTTAGTTGGTTGAGCATTTGAAGCTTTAGGCTTCATACATAATATGATTTCTAGCACTTAAAACCAACGAATGAATGAACAAACCAACAAACGAACAAATGAACCAACCAACCAACCAACCACTAACACACCAACGTAGGCATGAAGTTTCCACTGGGCAGGACATTTCTCCTCTGTATGCAAGAGGAAAAGAAGCCAGGTGAGGCTGATCCTAACTCAAAGATCTGAAATCTGAAATGCTTCCCAAATATTAGTTTCTCCTGTGCTGGCATGGTGCAACAAGCAGAAAATTCCATATGATCTTTTTTCAAAGTCCAATGTTGGAGCTCTAAAACTATTGTACAAAAATACTTGTACACTCTGTGGGTAAGGTGTTGTAGGAACCTGCATTATACAAAGAAAATAACCAAATATTTATTTGTATTCCTTGGTAAAATATTCTCGTGTTGAAGTAATTGTTAATTCTCAGGAAATTGCAAATTAGTATAGAACAGGGCCACAAACTATATACTCAGTTCCCCCCACAAAGATAACATTGTATATAACTATAGAAAAACATCTTAATCAAGAAACTGAAATAACAGTAGGGATTTCCATCAGCTAATAGAATAGTACCATCCCATCCACTCTGTGGATACACCTCCCCAGAGGTTTGTCTTCTAGGCAATTCCAAATCCAGTCAAGTGGATTGACATTGGGATTAGTGATCACATGGTCCCATCTAGACATCATGAATCTTTGTCTTTGAGCTGCCTGGAGGGAACAATGGAGGTCTGAGTAGCTGATATCATGGTTTCTCTTCTCTGGAGGTAAAATTCATGTGCCATAAAATTATGAAACTCTTGGTAGAGCAAAAAGATAAAAGAAGGAAATTAAGGAGTACTCATTGGAAAAGAAGAGCTCAAATTACCCTATTTGCAGATGAAATAATACATAAGAGATCCCAAAGACACACAGAAAACTTCTAGAAATGATCAATTCTTTCAGCAAAGTGGCAGGTTACAAAATCAATTTACAAAACTCAGTAACCTTTCTATTTACCGAAAACAAGCAATCAGAGAAATTATTCATGGAAACCCTCCCATTCACAATAGCTTTAAAAAATCTAGGAATAAACCTAACCACAGACATTAATGATATTTTTTAAAAAATTTATTTATTTATATATTTTTTATCAAATCTAGACTAGACATTAATGATCTTGACAATGAAAAATTTAAATCTTTAAAGAAAGAGATTGAGGAAGACTCAGGAGACGGAAAGACTTCCTGTACTCATGGATTGGTAGAATTAGCATTGTGAAAATGACCATCCTACCAAAAGTAATCTATAGATTCAGCGCAATCCCAGTCAAAATATCCATGACATTCTTCACAGAACTAGGAAAAAAATTCTAAAAATTCATATGGAGTCACAAAAGACCCCAGATAGCCAAAGCAACCTTGAGCACAAAGAGCAATGTTAGAGGGATCACTGTACTCAAACTATATTACAGAGTAACAGTACTCTCAAACTATATTACAGAGCTATAGTCATAAAACAACATGGTACTGGCACAAAAATGGACACACAGAACAATGGAATACAATAGAAGACCCCAAAATTAGTGCATGTAATTTCAGC
This sequence comes from Rhizomys pruinosus, assembly GCA_009823505.1. Classification (NCBI taxonomy): domain Eukaryota; kingdom Metazoa; phylum Chordata; class Mammalia; order Rodentia; family Spalacidae; genus Rhizomys; species Rhizomys pruinosus. The sequence continues at coordinate 861,939 of VZQC01001793.1, read as the reverse complement.
CACCTGATATTTGACAAAGGTGCCAAGAACACACACTGGAGAAAAGACAGTGTCTTCAGCAAAGGGTATGGGGAAAACTGGATCTACATTTGTAGCAGAATGAAATTGCACCCTTATTGTTCATCCTGTACAAAAGTCAACTCCAAATGGGTCAAAGCCCTCAACGTGAAACTCTGGAACTGATAGAAGAAAACATAGGACTAAATTGGACATCAGTTGCCCAGGCGTTAAGGTCAACAATGGACAAGTGGAACCTCATTAAACTAAAATGCTCTGTACATCAGGGGCTGGAGAGATGGCTCAGTGGTTAAGAGCCTTGGCTGTTTTTGCAGAGGACCTGGGTTCAGTTCCTGGAACCCACATGGCAGCTAACAACTGTCCATAACTCCGGTTCCAGGGGATCCAACACCCCCTTCTTACTTCCATGGGCATTGCATGACTCAGGTGCCCTACACACACATGGAGGCAAGATACTCATACATATAAAATAGTAAATAAAATATTTAAAAAATGCTTCTGTACAGCAAAGGAAATGGCCATGGAAGTGAAAACACACTGAGTGGGAGAAAATATTCACTAACTACACATCTGAAAGAGGATTAATATCCAAAATATACAAAGAACTCAAAAAATAAAGAAACCAGAAAATAAATGACCCAATAAAAAGATTGGCTAATTAAGTACCTTAAGAGAGTGTTCTCAGATGAAGAAATAAAAGTGGCTAAGAAACATCTTTAAAGTATTCAACATCCTTAGTAATTAGGGAAATTCAAATATATGTCAGACTTCAAACTATACTACAGGGCTATAGTCATAAAAACAGCTTGGTACTGGCACAAATAAAAATCACTTTAAGATTTCATCTTAACCCAGCCAGACTGTCTAAGATCAAAAGAACCAAAGACACCAAATACTGGGTAGGATTTGGAGAAAGGGGAGGACTTATTCACTCTGGTAGGAGTGCAAACTCAGGTAAGCACTATGGAAAGCGGTATGGAGAACTAACTCTCTATAAACTAAAAATGAATCTACCATATGCTCCTTGGTGTATACCTAAAGTACTCATCTTACTGTAGAGATACCTGTACATCTATTTTTGTTGCTGCTCTTTTCAACGATAGCTAAGAAATGGAAACAACTTAAGTGTCCCTCAACTGATGAGTGGATAATGAAAATGTGTTAAATTTACACAATGGAGTTCTACTCAGGGTCAAAGAAAGAAGAAATCATGAAATTTGTAGGTAAATGGATGGAACTAGAAATTGTTTTACTAAGTGAAGTAACACAGACTCAGAAAAACAAGTGACCTGTGTTCTTTCTCATTCGTGGATCTTAGCACCAAATCCTATAGGGATATATATATACATATATATATATATAATAAGTGGGATATATATATATATATATATACCTGGTATGCTATATATCAATTTCCCACTGTAACTACAGGAGCCAGGAATATGGAAAGGAAGCACAGGAGGTGAAGGGAAAGAAAGAGTCTGAGAAGGGGATAGTATGAAAATAGTGTTACAAGGGGGAAATGGATAAAATGGGTGTTTCAACTGGGAAGGGGGAGGGAATGGCATACAAAGACCTATGGGAAAACTGGGGTATACCTGCAAGAGAGAGCAAGGCCCTGCTGTCGGAAAGACCTGATCGTAAGCATAGGGATGATGTATTGGGACCAATGCACCTTTCAAGTGTACTGTGTTGGTCTCTGGAAAGCCAAAGTGTTACAAACGGCCACTAAACCAATAAAGCAAATATAGGTCTCCTTGAGTCAAGCAAGACTCCTCCGTCAGCACCAGCTACACCTCACCTGCCTGGAAATACTGTGCAGCAGTGGCAGCCATATGCCTGTATATCCCAAATCTAATTGGCTATTAGCTCTCTCCTTGGAGGAATAACCCATGGCTGATGCCACAAGCTTACATCCTCTAGCAGTTAGGAGATGTTATAAGCCACAGTAAGACCCTGTCATATTTTACAGAAAAAACGTAATTCATGGATTAACATACCATCCAAACATCTGTGTCTGTACCAAAGTAACCTACCATAACTATTAGTACTGTTTAAATACCTATATATCTAATTGCTTGTGCTTCATTAGGAGGATTGAAAGGTTATTCCTGGACAAACTGTCAGCCCATGAAAGGAAACAGCCAGAATTGACCAGAGTCCAAGACAACAGCTCCAGAGAAAGTAGACTGTTTTGCTTCTTGTCCACCTGTGCCCCTTTTCTAAGCCTAGGGAACAATCTGCGGAAGAGGGGACATGGTAGAATGTAAGGGCTGCGATTGGGGTGAATGATGAAACTACAGCAATATAGACTGGACACTTATTTGATCAACTTGATTGAACATACAAGCCCCCCAGCTGGATGGTGGGACCCTTGGGCAGTGTGGGTTTGGTCACAACTGCTTGCAAATTGGTTTTACATGAAGGATGCTTGTACTCATAAATTATTACTTATTGTTAAAAAATGGAAAAAAATAAAGAAGTAATAGAAGAAAAAAAAGAACCATGGGGGTAAAGGGGAAGAAGGAGATCAATAGAGGGGATAACAGGAGACAGGTGTTATCAAGGGGGAAATGAGGGTACTTTAATGGGGAGGAAAGGGGGAGGTTAGACAGGGAAGAAAGAGGAGAGCCAAATTAAACTTAAATGTTGTGAAAAACCAGAGGGAAATGCATTAGCTCAAAAATTTACTGAAAAGTTCACATGTATTATCTGAACATGAATATGCATGTGTATACCTGAAGGAGAGATACCAAGAAACACAGTGCCAGGCAGAAGAAACCTTCCTTTGAATTGTGGGCCAGGGTAGTCCAAGAGACTCCCAAAATAACACAGCCTATTGCCACAGCTCTTGATTGCCTCCCAGAACTTGAGGCTAAGACCCTATTGCTGAAGATAGGACTTCAGACCCAGGACTTGCAGCAACGAAGCTGGGGCATCTTGAAAGCCTTCTCCCTGAAGATTAGCTCTCAGTTCTGGAGGACACCATGCAAACTGCTAATGGAGAAAATCAATCAATGGTACAGTCCCAGCTTTAATCACCACAAGAATGACGGTCCTGGCAAACTATATTGGTGCAGTAATGGCACTTTTATCTTGGGGATAATCAACAGCTATTTGAACTTAAATCTTGCCCAATGGTAAGGATCTCATAGTGGTCCTGTATACATAGCCAAATATACATGGATGAAGCAGTCATAGATACTAGAGAAAACCTGATCTCTGTCATTTCTCTAGACAAATGCCATTTTTTCCTGTATGCTAAATATGGATCCTTATATTTATAGAAATGTATGCCATTTACCACTCATCAAAGAAGCTTCTTTCTGCAACAGACCGAGGATATTAATGAGTTCCAGAACAGATCACACACGGGGAAAATGTGTCTGAGAGAATCCCAGCCCTAAGTGACACATCTACAGTAGAACCTCTGCCCCTCAGATTCATGGACCATAGGGGAACAGAGGTAGGGAGAATACTAACACATCTCTCACTGGCAAACTTCTATGCAAGAGAGTGTGATGCAGGAAAGGTCGCAACTGGCCAAGCTTTAGAGAACAAGAGACTTCAGCGTGCATGTCCCTGGATAGAACTCTTATATTAAAACTCACCCACCTAGAGCTTAGGGACCATTGAGGTAGACAGGGTGGAAAGACTGTATGATCCAGAATTGGTGCATGAACATAAAGAAACAGAGTCTTCTAGGCATCTAGCAACTTGCTTATATGAACTTGCAACAGCTGTGGCAACACATACACGACCCATGCTGACTCAGTCAGACAAAAACCCAGCATAGCATTGAGGACATGGGCAACCTTACCTGAGGAAGTATTGACAACTGATTACTGCTGTGTGAAGGAGAGTAGATCTTTAAGGCAGTGACTCTAGATAGGCTGACTAGACTCCAAGGGATAACTTCTGCTGAGTGATATCTGGTACAAAAGCTTGACTTGATAGGCCTTGATATGTATGACAGAATGCATGCGATCCAGTTGGGGGGGCGGGGTGGAGGATGTGGATAGGAGAAGGGGATACGGATAGGAGGAGAAGATGATTAGGATTTATTGTATGAAATGCACAAAAGTAAATAAAATTATACATAAAAAATTCACTCTTTTTCAAACCACAGCCCAGTGGCTTTTAGTGTATTCTCAAGTTGTGTGTGATGGTTTTCACTGTCCAATCAATAATAGGTCTTACTGTTTCCAAAAGGAAAGCCAATGCCCATTAGCTGTCACTTCCCATTCTGCCCTTCTTCAAGTCCCAGTCTCTCCATGGTTTTGTCCATTTTACCACTTCATACAAATACAGTCATGTGACATGCGACCTTTTGTGTGTGGTTTCTTTCATCAGTGCCTTCCCGAGGTTCCTTCCTGTTGTAGCACCTACTGCCATTTTTATTTACATGACGATGTAACAGTCCATCACAGGTACATATCACAAGTTGTTTACTTATGGGCTGTTTCAACTTTTTAGCTGTTAGGAATACTGCTACTACAAACATTTGCATGTAAGACTATTATCTTAGATGTTCATATGCCTGAGTGCTTATTTTAAATGAAGTATACAGATTGACTAGTGAAAGCTCACTTATGGTAGTGTTTAAATTTGGACAGTCCAGAAGCTACTGGGAATTGGAAATAAAAAAATGAAAGAACTGATGTGGACTTATTCCTGCATCTTCTCTCTATGCCATTGGTTTATGTGTCTGCTTCTGTGACTGTGCTATGCTGTTTTGTTACAATGGCTCTGCAGTATATTTTGAAATCATGCATTGTGATATATCTAACATTTTTCTTTTTGTTCAGAATTTCTTTATCTACTTAGCTTTTTTTGGTATATCTTAGAATTTTTATATTTTAGAATTTTTTCTATTTCTGTGAATACCATCATTGGAATTTGAGATTAGAACTATTCTACACAGCAAAGAAAACAGAATGAAAATGTCAGCCTGCAGAATAAGAGAAAAATCTTTGCCAGCTACACATCTGACCAGAAACTGATACCTACAACATATAGAGACATGAAACATAAACATTAAACCCCAAATAATCCAATAAATAAATGGGCAAATGAATTAAAAAGACATTTTACAAAAGATGAAATACAAATAACCAAAAAAACACATGACAAAATGTTGACTATCATTAGCTATTAGCAAATGCAAATCAAAAGTACATTCAGGGGCTGAAGAGATGGCTCAGTTAGAAAAGTGCTTGTCTTGCAAGCTGGAGGACCTGAGTGTTCTCTAGAAGCCATGTTAAAAAAATGCAGATGTAGTGGCACACATTTATAACCCTAGCACTGAGGAGGTGGACACAAGGGGATCCCTGGGGTCACAGACCAGCCAGCCTAGGCTGCTTGCCAGGTTCCAGACACTGAGAGGCCCTGTCTCAAAAACAAGATGTTCAATACCTGAGGAACAATCCTGAGGTTGCTTGTGTCCTCCACATTCAGGCACACCTGCACATACACATGCCTCCCCATATATGAATACATACATGCAAACACATTCTATATTGGGATTCCAACCTACCCCAGTCAGAATGGGTACAATCAAGAAAACAAGTGAGAGAAATTGCTGGCAAGGGTGTAGGGAAAAATGGAGCAGTTCACAGTGTTGGTGGGAATGTGAATTAGTCCAGATGCTAGGAAAATGGTAGGGAGGTTCCACAGAGAAATAAAAATAGAATTACCATATGATCCAGTCATACTACCCCTGGGAATATGCCCAAAGAAATCAAAGTTATCTACCACAGAGAGATCTGCATGTTCATGCCAATTGTAGCACTGTGTACAACAGCAAGTAAGTGAGCAAGCCTGCGTGTTCATCAATGGGTGAATGAATAAAGAAAATTTAGCACCATTTCTTTATGTCACCATAAAGAAAACTGAGATTATGTGGTTTTCAGGAAAATGGAGATGATAATGAGCAGGTGGATGTGATTAAAGCACATGACATATTTAAATAAAAAGTTATTATGAAGAACATCAGTTTGTTAAATGAATACATAGTAAAGAATTTCCCTTTAATTTTTGATTGATTTATTTTTAGTGAATGTTTTGATTGCTTATATATAAGTGTCCCCATATTGTGTAAAGCCTGCAGAGGGTTTCGATCCCCAGGAACTGGAGTTATAGAGGGTTAGTCTCCATGTGGGTGCTGGGAATGAAACCTGGGTTCTCTGCAAGAGCACACATCGATTTTTAGCCACTGAGTCATCTGTCCAGCCCCTATTTCTATTTATTTAAAAATATTGTATTTATTTATTTTTATTTTATGTATATGAATGTATTAACTTCTCTATGTAAGTGCATTCGTCAGAAAGTCAGAAGAGGGTGTCAGATTGCCTGGAACTGGAGTGCTGGATGCTTGTTAGCTGTCATGTGGGTGCTGGAAACTGAATCAGGGTCTGCTGGAAGAGCAGGCAGTGCTCTTAACCCCAGTCTCATTATTTTTTAACAGGGTCTTACTATACAGTCCTGGCTGACCTGGAACTCACTATATAGGTAAGGGTGGATTCAAACTCTCAGAGATCTATGTGCCTCTATTTCACAAGTGTGGAGAGGGCACAGCTTACCATGCCTGGCTATATATTAAACACAAAAGAGAGTGAAGTGACAGTATTTGTTTGCCCATCTCATTCACATGTTCTTAAATCGTCTTCAGAAATGTAGTTGTAAGGTCTTGCCAGCTGATTCTGTCTTTCCTGTCACCACTGTATCATCATCTCACATGCCCGTGATCCACAATGACCTACTCACTAAACTGTTGTTCCTACACTAAGTGTGAAATGCCTTTGGCACTATAAGAAAATGACCCAGGTGGGCAGGTGTTGTGGTTAGTTTTTGTCAATTTGATACAGACCTAGACATTCCTAGGAAGAACAAATCTTGGTTGAGGAATTTCCTCCATCAGATTGGCTTCTGGGCTTGTCTGTAGGGAATCTTTTCTTTTCTTTTCTTTTCTTTTCTTTTCTTTTCTTTTCTTTTCTTTTCTTTTCTTTTCTTTTCTTTTCTTTTCTTTTCTTTTCTTTTCTTTTCTTTTCTTTTCTTTTCTTTCTTCCTTCCTTCCTTCCTTCCTTCCTTCCTTCCTTCCTTCCTTCCTTCCTTCCTTCTTTCTTTCTTTCTTTCTTTCTTTCTTTCTTTCTTTCTTTCTTTCTTTCTTTCTTTCGTCTTTTTGAGACAGGGTCTCCCTGTAGCCCTGGCTGTCCTGGCACTCACTCTGCAGACTAGGCTGGCCTTGAACTCACAAAGATCCTCCTGTCTCTGCCTCTGGAATGTGTGCTAGGATTAAAGGCGTGCACACCATGCCCGGCAGGGTCTTTTCTTACTTGTAAATTCATGTAGAAGGGTCCACCCCACTTTGTGTAGTGCCATCTCTTGGCAGATAGGCCTGGGCTGTATGAGAAAGGTAGCTGAACACAGCCAGAGAAGCAAGTGAGTAAGCAGCATCCTCTGTGCTCTCTGCTTCAGTTCCTGCCTCCAGATTTATGCTTTGAGTTCCTGCCTTGGTTCCCTTGATGATGAACTGTAACATGTAAGCCAAAGAAACCCTCTCCTCCCTAGTGTTGCTGTTGGTCATGGTGTTCATCACAGCAACAGAAAGCAAATTAAACAGCAGGATATTTTTAAATGTTGAGTTCATATTACTCAAATCTAGTTACTACTAGTTAGGAGTGGATTGCCATTTCTATTTTAGATAGTAATACAGTCTATTGAAGTAATATCATTGTGAAGCTAGGGCTTCTCCCTAGAAGTCTTTATTTACCCAGTTCCAATATGTCTTCTTCCTGGTGGCCTTCTCTCTGGATATCAGTTGGCTTGAAGCCAAGGTGTCTATAAACTGGTAACATCCAGCTTATTCTTCCACCTTGTGCTCAGCCTACTTTGCTATAATTTATCTGTGCTCCTCTAACTCTTCATTAGAAATTCCCTAACCGCATAAACCATCTTTTAGCACTGTTGTAAACCCAGCAAGGGGCCTGGGGTACCACGATTGACAGGGAACCGAGTGAATAAACTGAATGATGGGTCAAGGTGTCTGACAGTTCCCTATAGCCCTAGCTTTAGGGTTCTCATTCTCTGCAGGAAACAACTTACTATGATGATTGTAGACAGTACCGCAAATAATCATGATCATAGCTCAGATGCAGCATTAGAGTCACCCAGAGAGAAGAGACGAGTACAAAGCACAACTATTTCCAAGCCAATTTTCTGACCACTTCAAAGCTGATGGGTCAGGCATGAAAGTTGTGCCAATCTAAGATTGCCATCTTAAATGCTAGAGTTCACTCCAAGTTCAGCCTGAATGGGCGTAAGTGAAATGAAATTGATAGCAGATGAAAGTGCAACAGGGTCCAGAATAATTGTATACTTGTTATGATGTTCTGACTAATTGGAGCACCAGCTCTATGAACTCAGCTTCTGGAACTGCTCCTGCGGTAACTAGCAGACACATCTGTTTGGTACCAATCTGCATATTTGCTCGTTTGCCAAAAATGTAAAGTGGAGCCCTGAATTAGTTCAGTTCACTTAATCACTTCAAAGCTGGAGAATCAGCTGATCTTGCATAATGCTCCTCCTCCTACCACAAGCTGCGTTCAAAAGAAGAGAGGTGACAGCAGATTACCTAGAATGGTGAGGCACAAACACGCATGCAGCCTTTGAGGGGTGCCCATGACTCTCACCAATCCGAATAGGAGCTGGTGTGCCCACCCAAGAGGAGAGACACAAAAAGCCCTTTAGAAGCTTTGTATTCACATTGAGTGCAAAACTAGTATTTTCTTTTTAAAAAGGACCCTTTAACTATGTTTGGCAATGTGAACACTAATAGGTAAGTACTTGGTTCAGGTTTCAAGAGTTGTACTTTGAACAGAACTAGAGTTTAACCTTCATTAGTCTCAGTGGTATTCTCTCTAAAATAACTTGGCACAGTGTTTTAATGCTCCGTTCATTTAATTTTATCCTGGTTCTTAAATCATAGTAATCCAGTTATTCTTTAGTTTCATAAAGCAGCTTCATATTCGTATTGTACTTGGTAAACTCAGATTATCTTCAAGTGTCCAGTATGAATAAAGTGAACAGTCCATGCTTTAGCTTGGTTTCTGTCGCAGTGACAAAACACTGGCCCAAACAAACTTGGGAATGGTTTTCATCTTATAATACCACACGACAGTCCATCATTGAAGGAGATCAGGGCAGGAACTCAAGGCAGGCACTGGGAGGCAAGAACTGAAGCAGAGACCATTGGGGAACACTGTTTCCTGGATTCCTCTGGCTGCTCAGCTACCTTTCTTACACAGCTCAGGCCCACTTGCCCAGGAAGGGCACCGCCCACAGCGGCTAGGCTCTTCCACATCAACTCATAATCAAGAAAATACCCCAAGGACAGACCCACAGGCAAATCCAATGCAGGAAATTCCTCAGTTGAGATTTCCTCGCCCCAGGTGTATGGAGGTTTGTGGCCAGTTAATAAAAACTAACCAGCACCTTCCAGAAAGCAATGACCACTCTGTGGGGATGCTACCTGTTATGAAGAAAGGGCTTTGTTTGCTTTTCACGATTCAGATGGAACTGTGACTCACAGATGCAAAGGTTGTAAGAAATCACATGAGCTATTTAATAGAGCCACAAGCACTAAAAACATGAACCTTTTCCCATGGAGGTAAGGTCTATTTATCATTAAACCTGTATTTTTCAAGTGAACTTTGAAAAATTTAGAGACCTCTAAAGCATGTTCTGTTCTTCAATTCTGATGTGTAATTACAGACCCTTAAAATTCTGTAGCAATGGAAGAGCTTACCAGCTCTTGCATTTTGTGTCTGGCTCAGGGAGGATTCTTAGCTTCTTGGGTTGTTTTAGGTTGCAGGCACTCTAGGCGCCAAAGGCAGTCGCCCTTCGGTCACCACATGATTAGCTGGTGGCTTATACTGCATCCCTTGGGCGTGAGGATTTCATCACGTTCTGGATTCTTCCTACTCTAAGAGGATTCTGCCACTAGAAAAAGTAAATGACTGCCAGGACTGAGGATGCCTGTGGATGGTCCGTTGCCTGTGGATGGTCTGTTGCCCTGTGTTAGGTAGGAAACAAACTCCGACGCAGGATGGATCCACTTGATGAGAGTTGGGGGAACACACTGCTGATGCTCTCTCTTCTCATAAACCTGGCCGATTCCTACTATTGTTCAAAACGCAACCCGAACAATTTTCTATGCTTTGCCTGGGAGTGATCAGTTCCAAGGATGCCATGAGTTTATATAGTCTGTGCACTGTACTGCTTTTCCTTGTCTGTCCCAGTGAACTGGAGGGTCTGACTGTATGTACACTTTGTGGTAGGAGATTATATGGTTTGCTCATTGTGCTTCCTCTAGAGCACCTTTTCAAAAGGTGTTTGTTGTAAATGAAGAAGCAGATGGATGTCATAAAGTAAACAGCAGCGCTATCAAAGTAACATAAAAAATGTTGACTGCAAACCAGCAATGGAAGCAAAGTACTGATAAACTACGGTAACCCAAGGGTGTGGGGGAGGAGGAAAGAGCCGGGCATTCCTCAGCGAAAGCCCCCGCACAATGAAATAAGGACCGCCACAGACTTAAGATTGCTAATCCAAATATATGTAGACATTTTTATCTTCTTCTACTCTGGGAAGTACTGGGCAGGAAACAGAGTGCCTGGTATAGTTTAGTGAAATTATCTCATTTTATAACAGGTTAGCTTGCACAGATTTTTTTTTCTGTAACATCTGTCCAAAATGTGTTTCAACCAGTCTACCTTCATAACTTAGGACAATATTCTGAAGAAAATGGATTTTTTTCCTAAAGGTTAAAACTGCTGTAAAGCCTCGAGGCTATGAGACCTCGAGGCTTTACAGCAGACCCCGCTCTGACATTCCCCGAAGACGCATAGGAACTGCAGCTGAGTGTGCTCTGACACCACGGCATGGCCGGGGCAGCCGTTCTCTGAATAAATCTTAAAATAATTTGGTTTCCTCATGACCTACACTTTCTCACCCAAAGCTATAAGCTATAAAAAAAATAGGTTCATGCTTCTGGTTAATCAAGGTTTAGTGTCTGCTTTAAACTTAGTGCCAAGTGACACCCAGTGATCATTCTTTGTTTGCAGCTTCACAGGCAGCAGAACATTCAGATTCGTCACCCAGTGACAGCTGTATTCATTCTGGAAGAGAGTCAATTCATAACCCTCTCATTGTTATTTATTTCATCGGGACTAGGAGAGAATCTACCAGCCTGACACTATTAGTAGACAGGGCATGACCTTCCGAATGCTGATCTCAGGTTTGCTTTTTCTGTCTGCAATTGGTGTGTGTAGTAAGCCCTTGGAACAATGACTGTTGAGAGAGCAGGATGTGCAACCCATGGCTTTCTAGAATGTGTCTCAGTGATACATGGGCAGTGAATGCTGATGAGGGCTGACTACTTCCTTAATCATGCCTGGCGTTCTTGGGGTGGGGTGTTTCTGCAGCTGCTGTCTAGACTACACTCACTGTTACTAAACCACCAGAATGAGCACAAATAAAGTCAAAAGTTGAGAAGACATCAGTTGCAGTAACTTTGCCCATCTACAACACTAAAGATAGGGTTTAACAGAACACTCCTTGGTGCATTATACCTTGATAATGTGTCATTAGCAATATCTGCCAATAGTTTCTGGAATTTCACACAAGTCTCAGATATGGATATGCTCTTATAAATTGAAATGTAACAAATATTAATTTGAATAGAGAAGGTAATGGAAATGGTATTTATTTGGTACTCATTTTTAAAATATTTATTTGCTATAATTTTATGTGTATGAGTATATTGTCTGCTTGTATGTAACTGTACCACATGTGTGTGATGCCTGTGAAGCTAGAAGAGGGTGTCAGATCCCCTGAAATTGGAGTTAGAGCCAGTTGTAAGCTGCCATGTGGGTGCTGGTTACTGAACCCAGGTCCTCTGCTCTTAACTACTGAACTATCTCTCTGGCTCGAAATACTCCTTTGTCATCCACATCTGAAAAAAAAAAAAGGACTTGAATACTTATTAAGTGGAAGGCTTGGCTAGATTATTAACCTTTCTAAATCTTGAGAACCTGCCTCAAAGTGTTGCTAGCATGAAAAGGCTGGAGGTGTAGCATGATCTGGAAGGGGAACTCTGGCTTCCACATCTTCTCACCAGACCTCATCTCTCATTGGCTAACACTGGATAGGATGCCTAATTTCTTGGAGTCCATGATATTTGCTGTAGGCAGGTTCTTAAAGACATGGCCATTTCAGTCCTGTACGGAATGCTTTTGATAGAACAAACCTGCTCCAGAGGACCCTGTGAATTAGGTAAAGGCTCCTTCAAGACTGCAGGATCCTCTGACTTTTTCTTCTGCCCCATCTTGCTTAATGTCTCTCCTTAATGTCGCAGTTGCTGATTCTGATGAATGTACTTCACAAAATTCTGGCCTGGCATCTGTTTGTTAAAGATTTCATTTATTGGGCTGGAGAGATGGTCTGGCAGTTGAGAGTGATGGCTGCTCTTTCAGAGGACCTGGGTTCTATCCCCAGCACCCACATGGTGGCTGAGAACTGTCTTTGACCCCAGTTCCAGGGGAATCCGAAACCCTTTTCTGACCTCCACAGCATTGCGTGACATGGGTGCACAGGCCTGCATGCAGACAGTACATCCATAAACATACACAATAAAAAAAAAATAAAAAAAAATAAAAAAGATTTCATTTATTAATACTTTGTGTGTGCACACATGCGCCACCGGACATGTGAAGATGGTCAGAGAATAATTTTCAGGAGTTATTTCTCTTCTTCCATCATGGGTTCTGGGGGTTGAACTCAGATCATCAGGCTTCTGTGGCAAGTGCTCCTACCTGCTGAGCCATCTCACCTGCCCTCAGCACCTGCTTTTAGTGTCATAGAATCTATGACAAAGATTCCATTATATGCTGTCCACCGAGATGGACTTAACATGTCAAGATACATATTAAAAGTTAAAAGATTGGGCTGGAGAGACGGCCTCGTGGTTAAGAGCACTGACTGCTCTTGCAGAGGACCCGGGTTCCATCCCCAGCACCCACATGGCGGCTGAGAACTGTCTTTAACTCCATTTCCAGGGGGATCCGACACCCTCTTCTGACCTCCGCGGCATTGCACGACATGGGAGCACAGACCTACAGGCAGACAGTACATTCATACACATACAAAAATAAATAAAAATTAAAAAAAATGTTAAAAGATTACAAAACGATTTCCCATGCAAACAGTAAACACAAGAAAACCTGGGTAATTTTGAGACAAGGTAGCACTGAAAATGGGGGTGTTATGCAACAGAAAGCTATTTTAAATGAAAAAAGAGTAAACTCAATGGGAAATCACACACATAATATGTATGCATCTTATAATAGAGTCAAAACATACGGATAAAACTAGCATGTTGGGTGTGGTGGTGTACATCTTTAATCTCAGCACTTGGGAGTCAGAGGCAGGCGGATCTCTCTGTGAGTTCAAGGTCAGATTGGTCTATAGAGTGAGTTACAGGACAGCTGGGGCTACACTGAGACCCTGTCTCTCTCTCACACACACACACACACACACACACACACACACACACACAAAACAAAAAACAAAAAACAAAAAACAAACCTAGAAAAATGAGTAAGTTGCCAACAGTTATAGTTGGAGAGTTTAATATTCTTTCAATAAGTAGGAAAACCCCCCAGTAAATGTAAAAAGTTTCCAAAATTCTATCAATTAAGGCCCAGTCTTTAATTATAGAATACTATAACCAACAACAGCAAAATAGAATGTTTCCAAGTGTCTATGGATTGTTCACTAATATATATATGCTAGAATATAGGACACGTATTAAAAACATTGGAACTGCCAGGCATGGTGGCATACACCTTTAATCCCAGCACTCAGGCGGCAGAGGAAGATGGATTTCTGTAGGCTCAAATTCAGCCTGGTCTACATAGTGAGTTCAAGGCTAGCTGAGGCAACAGGGAGACCCTGTCTCAAAAAAGACAAAAAAAAATCAATATTTTAAAATTTAACAGCATATGTCTAAATTTATAGGTAGAGAAGAAATCACAACAAAATTGGACAATATTTCCAATGAAATAATAATGGAAGCTTAGATGGAAAAATTTATGTGATGCATAAGTGACTGGAGGGAAATAACAGAGCTTTAAAGGAATTTAGGAGCAAGCTCTATACCCAGTTATTAACTTCTCAGAAAACAAAGCAAACAACAACAATCACAATTACAGAAAAAAAGAGAAATTTGGCAAACCAATAACTTCACCGAAGAGATTAACAAAGGTGATAAACTGAAACCAAGATTTATAAGGAAGCCCATGCCTGTAATTCCAGCACTTGGGAGGACGAGGCATGATGGTTTCGAGGAGAATTATTAAGGCCAACCTGGATTAACTGCAAGTATGAGGCCAGCTAAGACACAGAGCGAGGCCTTGTTTCAAAACCCAAAAAAGCGTTTTGGAAAAAGAGAATGAAAACACAGATCGGGAGAAGGGGTGTACTGCAGAGTCCATAGACACTGAGTGGATGCTGCAGTATGAATGTTTGCATCCCATCCAAAATTCATGTTGAAATTTAATTCCCAATGAGATGGGGCCTTTAGGTGTCCCTCAGGCCATGAGGACTCTCCTTCTAAGAATAGATTAGTGTCTTATAGAAGGCCTTTAGTGGATGGATTTGCTGCTTCTGTCTTTTGTTTCATCTGAAGACACTGTGTTTGTCCCCTGTGGAGGGCACCACAACAAGCCGCCCGCCCCTTGGAAGCAACTGAACCTGTCAGTGCTTGACTTTGGATTTTTCAGCCTTCCTAAATAAGACAATTCTACCACTTCTAAATTATCTAATCTTAGGTGTTTTGTTCTAAAGATGCAAATCAAGATATCTGACAGTGAGAAAATATTAAATAAAAATTTTACATATGAAATATACAAATTCCTTGAAAGATAAAAGCTGTCAAAACTCACCAGGAAGAAACTAGGGAGATAGATAACTCTTGGGCTAGATAGCTTTAGTGTCAACTTCACACGCCTGGGTTGAGGGAGCCTCAATTGGGGAATTCCCTCCATTGGACTAGCCTGTGGCCATGTCTGTGGAGTATTTTCTTGATTTCTTGATTAGTGAGTGATGTGGGAGGACCCAGCCAACTGTGGGTGGTACTACCTCTGGAAAGGTTGTTCTGTATAGTATAAGAAAGCAGGCTGAGAGACTTTCTAAATCAAACAGCGGCTGTACAGGAAATAAGGACAACAGCTGACAAGTGGGACCTCATCAAACTCAAAAGCTTTTGTACAGCAAAAGAAACAATCAAGGAAGTGAAGAGAAAACCCACAGAGTGGGAGGAAACCTTCACCACAGATACATTAGTCAAAGCATTAATATCCAGAATATATAAGCAAAGAAGTAAGAAAACAAATGCCCTACTCAAAAGATGGAGTAAAGAGCTGAACAGAGACTTCACCAGTAAGGAAGTAAAGATGTCTGAGAAACATGTTAAAAAGTGTTCAACATAATTAATAATTAAGGAAATGCAAATTAAAACCACACTAAGGTATCATCTCACTCCAATGTGACTAGCCAAGATCAAGAAAACAAAAGACACAAAATGCTGGAGAGGTTGTGGGGAAAGGGGAACACTCATCCACTGCTGGTAGGAATGTAAACTGGTACAACTACTTTGGAAAACAGCATGGAGAACCCTTAAAAAACTCAAAATGAGCCTACCAGCTAATCCAGCCATACCACTCCTGGGTATATACCCACAAGCTGCATCCTACTGCAGGTACATGCACAGCTATGTTTATTGCAGCCCCTCAACAGATGACTGGATAACAAAAATGTGGTACATCTACACAATGGAGTTCTATGCAGCAGTAAAGAAAGATGACATCATGAGCTTTGCTGGTAAATGTATGGAACTTGAAGCAATTATACTAAGTGACGTAACACAGTCCCAGAAAAAGAAAGGCAAATGGTTTCCCTCATTTGTGGATGCTAACACCAAATCCCCAGTTGGTAGGCAAACTGAGCAACTTTATTATTATATTTCACTGTATCTGAAAGCAACTGTGCTATTACAATGTGAATCTATAAATGGGCTCTAGAATTGTCTTGCCACTTATACTCACACATTGTAATTACCATATATAGATGGAGGAGATGTAGACACATGACTATATACCTGCATGCAAATTTACTGTTATAATGTGAATCTCTAAATGTGTTTAGGAATCAACCTACAGTTTATTTTCAGAATTTTAAATTTTGATTTATGTGTGGAATATATATATATATATATACATATTTTGGAATAATATAAAATAAAAAAGTATTGATAAAAAAAAGAAAGCAGGCTGAGCATGGGCCAGAGGAGCAAGCCAGTAAGCATTGTTCCTCCATTCCCTGTACTTCAACTCCTGCTTCCAGGGTCCTGCCCTGAATTCCTACCTTGGGCTCCAGGGATGAATTATGAAGTCAGAGATGTAAGCCAAATAAACCCTTTCCTCCTCAAGTTGGTTTTGGTCAGAGTATTTTGTCACAACAATGGAGAAGCAAACTAGAATAGTTCTGTTGGGGAAGTACTTCCACAAAAGCCTGTTGAGTTTGGATCCCTAGTGTCTGTGTAAACCCCAGGTATGGTAGCATGTATCTGCAACCTCAGAGTATGGTGTGGTGGAGGCAGGAAGATACCTGGAGCCAGCTGGCCAGCAAGCCTGGCCAGATGTGTGGGTTCCAGGGTTAGTGAGAGACCTTGTTTGGACAGTGATTGAGGAAGATATTTGACATCGTTCCCTGACATCTATATGCATGACATCTACAAGCATGTACATATATGCATACCTGCACAAAGGCAGAAATTAAAAATGTAAATGACTTCTCAGTAAGCTAAATTCATAACAACAAACCTCTTATTACAGAAAATGCAGGCCCAGTACTGTTGTTGATAAAGACCATTAATTTCCAGGATGGTACAAAGAAGTAATATTATATAAGCCCTTTCAAGAAAATAAAGGATAAAACACATCATAACTCTCATTGTATGGGCACATAAACCTGATATCAACAGCTGACATATTACCTCAAAGAAAATACCACACTAATATTCTCTTAAAGTTAAGAGTTTAAAAAATTAAAATTTTAAATTAAATTAAAAAATTAAAAATTAAAATTAAATAATCCTTGACAAAATTTCAACAAACTGAATCTGACAATGTGTAAAATTGACAATCTAAAGATAACGTGGGTGAGCACAATCCAGGCATGTTATACACTCGTATGAAAATATAATGAACAAGGGCAGAACTGATGGTGGCTTGGGCTTGCCGAGGAGGAGACTTCAAACATGACATCTTTCAGCCTATTAAAAAAAATCATATCCTATGATATATGTGGCATGCATATATGCATATTTTGGGGTGATGCATGTTGGAAGGAATAACAACAACAACAACAACAGAAAAGACTGCATCAAAGAACTGAATGAAATGGTGAACTTCTGCTTGAAACAGTAAACTTTTGCATCGAGAATTTTGAGAGAGACTGAGAAAAAGATGAAAAACATGTTTGGCAGAATGCATGAACTCTGGTGGGGTGGGGTGAGGTGGGGAGAGGGGGCAGGGTCTAGATTTGATTTGTACTGCAATTTTGTATGAAATGCACAGAGCTTCAATAAAACATTGGCTTTAAAAATAATAAAAAAGAAAATATAATGAAATCCATTAAATTTTGTGTAAAATACTATGTGCTCAGTGTGATCATGCCCCAGAAAGTAAAATTTGTATCACAAATTGCAAAGGTGACTCAAATGAAAAACTGTAACTAATTTGATTTTTATATTAATAGAGTAAAACGGTATCACAATATAAGCATCCAACAAATAGAGAAGAAGCACGTGACAAAATCTAGCATCCATAAATGGTAAAATTCTCACCCCCATGGGGATGGAAAATATTGCTCTCAGTTTCTTATGGTTAGTACTGAATACTTCCTTCTGCAGAAAGAAATAAGGCATGATCCATATTCATTTCTATTCTGTGAAATAAGCAAGGAAAAAGTATTGATGTGAAAGTCAAAAGTAACACTACCTCTATAGAAAACACTTTTTTTGGTAGAAAATGCCCACAGAAAAGGAAAAAGAAAAAAATATTGTAGAATTCATAAATGATTTGAACAGTCACAGGGCACAAATCAATATACACAAGCCAGCTGTATTTCTACATATTGTCACTAAGTAGTAAGAAAGTGAAATAACAAAATACATTTACCATAATACCCAACCATGCCATGTTTAGGAATAAAGTTGCAATGCAAAAGGCATGCTATTATTTGAGACATTATCTTAATTCTGTCCTGTATGTCATGAAAGGAAAAGGCTCTCAGGTCAGATTAACACAGTGAGTTAAAACTTACATTATATGGCTTATTTAATCAACTAATCAAAGTAAACAACAGCCACAGCAACAACAAAAGCCCAAGGTGAAAATTGTCCTTTTCATAGCCCTTGAAGAGAGTACAGGGAGATAAAGGGCCAGAGTTGCCTGAGTCCTGGGCTATTCTGTTGCCTTCTCACTGCTTTGTCTCTGTCATTAATGACAGTGACAAGGGCACAAGGATGGCTGTGTCTCTCCAGGGAGGCATCCTGCTGCACTGGAGAAATGCAGTCACAGCAGGCCTGCTCACAGGTGTGGCTCGCTTAGCTTGGTTAGCAACCATGACTTTCATGTTCCTGAGGGCCAGAATGGATGTCACCAGTGGTTGGCCAATTAAGACCTCTTGAATATTGAGTATAGGCTGTTGAATATGCACTAAATATGTAGACATTTAATGGATCCTGAATATTTATACTCTTGTGTTTTTAGTACAATGATGTCTCATACATGTTTATAACCTGAATATTATGTCTTCCATAGCTTATCATGGCTATTTAGCATTCAATTGCCTTATTTTCCTTCTTTCCTTTTCTACACACTTTGCACACACACATATGCTTTATTTTGTGACTACTTTTTTTGCCTAGAACATGACAAAAATTGTCCATACTAACCGCTCAATAAGTTGATAAAACCTTAACTTGTTTCAGTTTATTTAAAACATCTCAGAATGTTTGCCAATGCTCTACAAACCATAGATACTTTCATCTTTTGTAATTAATCGAAAATTCTCAAAAGTCAATGTTCACTATTACAGATGTAAAACCTGTATGCTAAAAACTACAAAACCTTGTTGATAGAAATGTCAAGACTTGGGCTGGAGAGATGGCCTAGCGGTTAAGAGTGCCGACCACTCTTGCAGAGGACTCGGGTTCGATCCCCAGCACCCACATGGCGGCCGAGAACCGTCTGAAACTCCAATTCCAGGAGAACTCCAGTTCCAGGGGAATCCGAGACCCTCTTCTGACCTCCGCGGCATTGCACGACACGGGTGCACAAACTTGCATGCAGACAGTACATTCATACACATACAGAAATGAATAAAATTAATAAAAAAAAAAAGAAATGTCAAGACTTATATAAGTGAAGATATGTGCCATGGAGAAAGTAGGAAAAATGAAATTCGAATAATAAATAATATATAGAAATACAAAATACAAAACTTCGAGAAATAAAAGGAAATTGAAGGACCAAAATACTAGAGTTCAAGTCTTACTATTAGTGCAATAATACATATATGAAAAGAATCCAGAAATGAACTCACAGGTATAGCCAACTGATTTCCAACTACAGAACTGTGAAAATTAAGTGTAGAAAAGATATCCTTAAAAAAGAAAAGATATCCTTTCAGCAATTAGAGTTTGTTTAATTGAAGTTTTAAAATTTGCTCCAATACTTAAACTATGTACAAAATTAATTTGATATGTATCATTGGTTTAAATGTACTAATCAAGAGAAAGAAAAAAACATGAAAAACTTCATGACTTGAAGGTAGGCAAATATTGTTTAGACATAAAACACTCTAACAATAAAAGAAAAAATTATAAATCAGGTCTCATCAAATTTAAATTTTCTGTTCTTCAAAGTATACTATTAAGTCTATGAAATGGCAATACATATGTATGACAAAATTCTTTCATAGTCTTTAAAAAAGGGGTGAAACCTGACTTGATAACCTTTAACATACATGATAGAATGCATGAAGTTTGGCAGATGGCTATGGGGGTGCAGATAGAG
This sequence comes from Rhizomys pruinosus, assembly GCA_009823505.1. NCBI lineage: Eukaryota > Metazoa > Chordata > Mammalia > Rodentia > Spalacidae > Rhizomys > Rhizomys pruinosus. The sequence continues at coordinate 841,720 of VZQC01001793.1, read as the reverse complement.
GCAGGTGTCTAAATATGATCAAGATGTATGAAAGGTACAAAAATTCAATACAAATTACTTGAAAGAAGTGGAAGATTTGAACAGTACATTAAGAAACAAAGACTATAAATGTCTAATAAGTACACAGAATATAATCAACACCACTGGTTACTAGGGAAGTGTAAATTAAAACCACAACCAGACACTACTTCATTCAAATGTTTAAAACACTGACAGTACCAACTGTTGGCAAGCATATGGAATCACAAGAACTCTCATTCATTTTAGCTAGAGCCTAGAATCATGTAACTACTTACAAACCATATGCTAAGTTTTGGTAGCCTTGGAGATATACTACCCATGACCCAACAATTCTACTGTTAGGTATTTACTTAAAGGAAATTAAAACTATATCCATGAAAGGTTTCTATCTGAATTTTCATAGCAGTTTAACCTTGAGACAACAACAACAAAATGTACCAGTAGAACAATAGAACATAGCACATATAAGCGATACAACAGTACGTATCTCATATCTGTCCCAAGATGCTCTGAATCATTGGAGGGTCTTTTGTCTCGGCTCCCTTTTCAATGTGCCTGGTGATAGATACTGCTTAGTGGCTTCCATCTCTACAGGGGTAGTAGGCATCAGAGTGCCAGGTAGGTTACACAGAATGGAATGAGGAGAAAGAAACTTCCTTATTTCTGTCTCTTCTACCCTTAGAGAGTGAGCGAGCAAATATTCTGAAAAAAATCAATTGCCATCAATAGAATATTATAAAAAAGAAGGAAGTGCAAACAGAATGAACGAATTATAACCTGGATACCGTGCAGAAGCTTTTCAGTTGAGGCCCCACTTATCATTGTTGCCCTTAATTTCTCAGCAACTGATATCTGGTTTAGAATGTCCTTTCCTGCACCTGTATCTTGTAAGATACTGCCTATGTTTAATTTTTCTACAAGTGGAGGTCCAGTTTCTCCAGGACCATTTGCTGAAGATGCTGTCTCTCTTCCAGTCTGTGTTCTTGGCATCTTTGTTGCATGTCATATGAATGAAATTGCATGCACTCAGGTTTGGGCCTTTTAATATGTCACATTGATGTATGTGTTCGTTTTTGTACCAGTACCATGCTGTTTTTATGACTATAGTGCTGTAATATAGTTTGAGATCTGGTCTGGTGATTCTCATAGTATTGCTTTTTGTGCTCAAGATTACTTTGGCTTTCTGGGGTCTTTTCTGATTCAATATGAATTTTAGAATGTTTTTTGCTAATTCTGTGAAGAATGTCATGGAGATTTTGATTAGCATTGCATTGACTCTATAGATTGTTTTTGGTAGGATGGTCATTTTCACAATCTTAATTCTTGCCATCCATGAGCATGGGAAGTCTTTCTATCTCCTCGTGTCTTCCTCAATCTTTTTCTTCAAAGATTTAAATTTTTTTTTTGTTGTAAAAATCTTAATGTCTTTGGTCAGATTTATTCCTAGATATTTTGTTTTACTTTTTTGAGAATTCGTGCATGGGAGGGTTTCTATGAACTCTTTCACTGCTTAAGAGGTTAGTAAGCCTCTGGGCCTGTTTCTGAAGGCTTTCCCAGAGATGACTGGCATGTGGGAAAGTGAAGGCAGGGGTGGTAGTCTGTCCTGAACATGGCAGTGCCATCTTGCAAGCTGGGCCTGGATAAAACAGAAACAGAAGAAAGAAGGTCATTGGCACAGAGCCATGCTGCTTTCATTTTCTCTCTCTCTCTCTCTCTCTCTCTCTCTCTCTCTCTCTCTCTCTCTCCCCCCCTCCCTCCCTCTCCTTTCTGTCATGAGGTGGAGGAAAGCGACTTGCTTCTGCCATGCTTGCCACCATGATGTTCTGCCTTCCCACTGCAGATGCATAACAATACAATGGAATTTGGAACTATGAATGAAAGCTTCAGAACTGTGACCCCACATGAATCCTTCTTTCCTTCTTTAAATTATGCCTTTCGGATATCTGACACAGTGATGAAAAATGTTTAGATCTCACTGTTTGTCTCAAAAACAATTCTAGAGATGTTCTCCCACACATTCAAGGAAAATAAAATATCTGTTCTAATGAGAAAAATTGTTTTTTTAAAAATATTTATTTTTGATCATGTGTGTGTGTGTGTGTGTGTGTGTGTGTGTGTGTGTGTGTGTGTATGTGTGTGTGTGTATGAGTGCAGGTGCCCATGGAGGCCACAAGAGGGCATAAGATCCCCTGGAGCTGGAGTTACAGGCAGTTGTGAGCTGTCTGATATGAGTGCTGGGCACCGAATCTGGGTCCTCTCAAAGGGTAGTATGGGCTCTTAACTGCTGAGCCAACTTTCCAGCCCCAGAAATAATTGCTTTTGAACATGGCTTACCTTTAACTCATTGGAAACAAGCACAATGAGTATAAATGTAGGAAAAACCCTGCCAAATAGTGAAATTATTTAACTAAGTTTCTCTCCTATTTCCTCATGAGTTTCCAAAGTGACCTTAGAAAAAAAATGCTTTTAATTTTTGTTTGGAAATATCATCTCCTCCTAGTTGAGTCATCATTTAGGGTGACAAAGTGAGACCATATCCTTCTTCATGAAAGTAGTTAGAGAAAATGCAGCTATAGAAAGGAAACTGCCAGTTTTTACAGTGACAGCATAATGGAGCTGTAAAGCCATCTGGTTAGGAAAGGAGATGAAGAACGACTTCGTGGACATATGGGATGCTTACGAAATGCAGAACTGCAGAGCATGAGACAGTTGAGAAAGTAGTCAGGAACAGTGGGGGATGAGTTAGAGCTCAAAGGACCAAAACCAAGCATTGCAAAAATGGGCTTAATAAAGTCTCTTCAAATCACAGCACACAATATAGACAGGAGATACCACCTCTACAGAGAGGCCATCAAGGACTTATTTCTGATTATAAAGTAATAGTAAAGCCATGAAATAGTTACTTGGCATTTGTTTCAAAAAGCACGGAAAGAATTAAGATCTACTTCAGATCAAAAAGTCAATGTTATCTAGGAGCTCTGGAAACAGGACTAAATGGTGCTTAGAGACAGAAAAGCAATTGTTGTGGAAGGAAATACTTTATCCTATTTCTGATTTTTTCTATGTGTTTTAGAGAAAAGAGTTGGTGAGCTAATGAATGGGCTGAATACAAAGCTAAATGTTGGGTCATAAATTTTTGTCCTGGCTTTGTTATCGAAGGGGTTCCTGGTATTGGCTAAATCATTTCAGTCTTCCGTGTCTCAGTGTGTAAGTCAACAGACAGAGACTTCCCTGCTTTCTCAGCAAGCATGAAGAGTCCTTCTTTGTGTGCTAAGGTGGTGTGGTCCTGCAAATCTTTAAGCTATGACTTTAATGACAGATGCATACTTGTATTGGAGAGCATTTTTGTATCACATTGCTTTCTTAAAAGACGATGCAAAGACTTATGCTTATAAGACCATGCTTATAGTCCAAGTATTTGGGAGGCTGAGGCAGAGGGATTCCTGTGAGGTTGTCACCAGCCTGGGCTACAGAGTGAGATCATGTGCCACTTAAAAATAGTAATAGAAGGAAAAAACAAAACAAAGCCATAATGATAACACAATAAAAATAATACCAAATTGAAATACAAATTAAACCAAAGAATATAAGCAACAAAAAATAGTGGCATAAACCGAGATACAGAGAGGTTAAATAAATTGGTCTTTAGCTGGGGAAAGAGCCCACATGAGAACTCCCTGTGCTCCCCTGCTGCCCGGATTCCTGCATGCGCTGGGCTGGAGAGACAAGGCTGACTTCTTTAATATGCAGACCGTCCAATGAATATACTTTGATCTATCTCATCTACTATTCTTATTTTTGTGATTCTGTTGTTAGGATGCTTTATGTTCCTAATTTGGCTTTGAGTTCTCTTCTTGTGTAGACATGGCCTCTAGCCTTGCCTTGAGTAGAAGGAAAGTTAGATCCAGTTGTGGTGTGTGTGTGTGTGTGTGTGTGTGTGTGTGTGTGTGTGTATGTGTTAGGTAAGGGCACAGTGAAGAAGTGCAACAAAAATACCTCAGACAGAAGAAATTCATCCCTTGTAGGTCCCTGAGAGGTTAGGGCTTCAGACAGGAGGCTCATAAAAAGTATGGAGATACCAGAGAGCTCAACCAGCAGGCGAGTGAGAGAAGGTGGGAAGGGAGGCGTAGCCTGTTTACCTGACTCTGCATTAGCCCTTGTGTTTTATTGTGGGCTCTAGTATCAGTGACAAGAGGAAAAAGTGGGTTATATCACAACCACACAAGGGAAGAATGTTGAAACTAGACTGAAGATGACAAGGTATGAGTGTCACACAATTTAGGCTAAAAAAATAAATGAAGGCCATATATGACATTGTTATCAGGCCTAGAAACCTGAACTAGACAGGTCACAGGGCCTGGGGCAGAACCTAATAGTGTTCTGCTAAATAGATATAATATTAAACTGACTTTCAGTGACTTATTGTTAAACCCATAGATCAATGCCTCTCTCCACTCTCACCAGAGAAGCTTCCTTATGCAACAGATGGTGATTGGTACAGAAACCCAATGTGCAGAGAACAAGAGTCTGCAGAGGGCTTATCTCTGAATAGAATGCCTGCATCAAACTTCTGCCTCCCTTTACTCAGGGAACATTGTGGAAGAAGGGGTGGAAAGATTGGAAAAGCCAGAGGTGGTACCAGGAGGACAAGGAAGCAGAGTTTTCTAGATAACTGGGAAGTTATTCACATGAACTCAGAGCAATGGTGACAGCAGGCACCCATGCAAGTCCCATGCAAGCTCAAACCAGACAAAATCTCAGAATCCAAAAATACAAAAAAAAAAAAAAAAAAAAAAAAGCCAGGCATGGTGGCACATACCTTTAATCCCAGCACTTGGGAGGCAGAGACAGGCAGATCTCTGAGTTCAAGGCCAGCCTGGTCTACAGAGCAAGCTCCAGGACAGCTGTGACTAACAGGAGACCCTGTCTCAAAAATATCAAGAAAAAAAAATCTCAGCATAGACATGGGCAAATGGGTAAGAAATCCTGACCCTACCTGAGAAACAGGCAATTGATAGTTACTGGGAGAGGGACAGTCGCTTTCTTTCAAGGGTGTGATTATTATTTAATAATTATTATTATTTAATTTTATATGTATGAGTGTAATGCCTGCATGTATGTTAAGTGCACCTGTGTCTTGCAATGCCCATGGAGGTCAAGGTGTCAGATCCCCTGGGACTGGACTTACTGACATCTGTTAACTGCCATGTGGGTGCTGGGAATGGAACTTAGGTCTTCTGCAAGAGCAACCTGTGTTCTTTTTTTCTTAACTTCCCCCCCGCCCCTGCAACCTGTGTTCTTAACTGCTGAGCTATCTCTCCAGCTCCAAGGATGTGACTCTTAATAGGTTAATGGTGGTCCAGTGAATGAACCCACACTGAAGGACATTTGGGGGTATACATTAGACTCTATAAGCCTTCATATATTATATTACATATATGATAGAGGGAGGGGAGGAGGTAAAAGAGAGAGAAAGGGAGAGAGAACACTAAACTGGGTGCAGATTAGTGAGGGGAGGGGGGATAGGAGAGAGGATCTAAATATTATGAAAATATTGAGTGAAAATCACAAAAGTGCAATTAAAAAATAGAAGCTGATAAGCAACTGCTAATAAACAAATCCGCGATGCTCTCTTCATCTGAAGCTGTCCTGTGTCAAAGCTGTCTGATGACTCCTTTGTACTCTTCTCTCTTCAACTCCATCCTTTGAGGTAGCTTCTCTTGGAATTGCTATCTGAGCCACAAGAACGGGTGGGTGCCTTCGGGTGGTGTGCTCCCTGGGCACTGTCTGATGTGACATAGCTCTTGTCAGCTGTCCTTGAATCCCGCTGTGCTCTGAGCACTATGGAGTCATGGATGGTATCCAGGGGGATTGTGGCACCCGTGACAATGCTGGGCCCATGAAATGTATTTCGAAAATATTTGATTGGATTTGAATCTGAGCAACTGGTACAGTGCCAGGCAGAGAATAGGTGGTAAATAAATGGGGGCCATTATTCCTTCTATGGCAGCCTGGGGATTATAAAAAGTCGATTGCTTACCTTGGCACTGATTTTACTCTAAATGAGCTTGCCAGTTCGCGCAATTCCAAAACCAAATCTAGCCTGCAAGAGCAAAAACATTTCTACCTGCAGAGCCGTGTTCCTGTGTGGGGCAGTGCTCAGCGTGGCTAATCTGGGCGCTGTCCTGCCAGTGACGTGCCGTGCCTCACACTGTGTCCCGTGGTTCACCTGTGGTCCACTGAGGCTTTCTTCTGTGGTTTCATTCCCCAACTGCCAATTCTTTGTGCTCAGGAGCCTTTTCAGCTTTTCAGCTGGATTGGCGTTTGCGTTTTCTCTAGCCTCACAAGTACCTGCCATAGTACAGAACAGAAATTCATCAAAGAACTCTTGTGGGAATGAGTGGAAAGCTTACTGTCCCTGCACAACCCTGAGCACTCTTTGTCAAGTTTTGTTGTCTGAAGTTCTAGGGTAGCTTCTGAAGGGGGAGCCACTGCCATCCCACTTTGGAGGTGGGAAACTCGAGGGTCAGAGACTTAGAGGAATTGAGTGGAACTCTGCGCTAGGAGACTGAACTCCGCTACAATTCATGCTTTTGTCTTCTGCTCAGACTAGCAGACAGATAAATATCATTTCCTTTACAGCTTTATGTTTTTTTTTCTGCCCTTGCAGACATTTAAAAATTCAGTTAAATCCCTTTTTGGACTGGTGTAGGGAGACTCTTCCAGATTTTAAGTCTTGCTGCTTTGGAGCACTGAAGCACTGCCCCAAGATTTCCTTTAATCATTTTTTATAAAGGTTTATTTTTCTCTTACCTTTTTCAAAAGAGTGAAATATTTCAGACAGCTGTAGTTGTTTTCATGTAAAACAAAAGCTAGAGAACCCATTTACTTTTTCCCAGAACTCCTTGCTTACAGACCCATGCTTCTAGTGCCCAGGGCTGCAGGAAGCTGCCCTTTTCCTATGCTATGACCTCCCTTACTGGGCAATTACTTCCAGTCTGGGCTTTTACCCATCTCCCACATCGATTCCTTTGGCACGCTGTTTGTTAACTGCCGTTTGTGGCCTACTTCGCTCTTCGGAAGGGCTAAGTTCCCCTCACTGAGTTTGATTTAAGAAGAATTTTCCTTGCTATTTTTGTACATTTGTTCCACAGTTCTTTACTAAAACTTGACTTTAGAGAGATGACCTATATGTGCGCATGAATGACTTCACTTTGGGATTTTGGATAAAGGGACTCATGAGCTGCTTTAAAACTTCGATCTGTTCAATGGTAGAAAAGGAACTGTGAACAGAGTTTCTAGCCTTGGTGAGAGATGAAGGCCCTGAGAGGTGTGAGAGGAGATTAGACTGTGAAGGTGGAGTCTTTATGAATGGGATTAGTACCCTTATAAAAGAGACCTAAGAGTATAGTCTCACCTTCCACTGCCAGCGGACATGGTAAGATTGCCACCCATGGCTCTGACACCCTGATCCTGGACTTTCCAGACTCTGGAACTGTGAGAAACAAACATTTGTTGTTTAAGACATTCATCCCATGGGATTTTTTGCTACAGAGCAAAGAAATAAGTCCACTCAAATATAGTTTAGTGAACCAGTGAGTTTATTTGGATTAGTTATAGGAGTCGGAATGAGGAGTCATTTACAGGAGTCTGAGTGAGGGCTCACTTAGAGGAACATGAGTGATTCAAAGACAGCATCATTCCAGAGAAGCTCACTCAGCATGGATGAGAGCTCAAAAACAAAACAACCAAAAAAAAAAAAAAAAAAAAAAAAAACCAAAAAGCAACTGTGCTCTTTCCAATCGATAGGCAGCTCCACCCAAGACAATCTCCTTTCCCTACAGCAATTTGATAATCTTGGAGAAGATCCTTGTGAATCTCATGCCTCTGAGCTGTGTAAGTTATACAGTTTCCTGAGTCTTAGGAGTTTCCTACTTCCACTGAAGAAGAAATGTTTCAATTTGGAGAAGCAGCTATGCACTGAGTAGAGGCCAATATCCAATCTCCAGACAATAAAAAATATGATAGAGGGCTGGAGATGTAGCTCACTGGTAAAGCACATGGTTAACATGCACAGGGTCTTTGACTCAAAGAAAACCCCAATTTGGACAGAATTTCAAATATTAACTTGTGACTTGAAAGATGAGGAAACTGACTTTGTTGGAATAATTTAAGGACTTGGCTACGATTGTTCAATTAGACGGCGGAATCCAGATGAAGTTTCATGTCTCCCAGCTCTCGGTCAACTTTTCTTTCTACCACGTGACCTGTTGCATCACAATTTATAGAGTCCTTAGAAACATTTTTTTTTTTAAATTTTGGAATGAGTGTGGGAGATTTTAATTCTTCCTAATTCCTCCCTTTAAACTTTCACAAAATATCTGTATCAAAGGAAGGGGAAATGTATGGATCTGAAAATTTTGTCATATTTCATTTTCATTTAAAGCCTTCATGGAAACTTAGCAAGGGTTGAATCATAGCAATGTGACTTTCTTTCTTTTCTTTCTTTCTTTCTTTCTTTCTTTCTTTCTTTCTTTCTTTCTTTCTTTCTTTCTTTCTTTCTTTCTTTCTCCCCTCCCTCCCTCCCTCTCTCTCTCCCTCCTTCCTTCTTTCTCCCCTCCCTCCCTCCCTCTCTCTCTCCCTCCTTCCTTCTTTTCTTTCTTGCTGGTTTTCTGAGACAGGTTTGGTTTGTTGGTCTGACCTGGAACTAACTATATAGACCACGTTGGCCTTGCACTTGCAGTGATCCTTTTCATCTGCCTTCTGAGTGTTAGAATTAAAGATGGAAGTTACCACATCCAGCTTATACTGTGCCTTGTTTATTCAAATATGTTAGGAGTGAGTTATGTAGTCAGGAATTCTATGCATCTTTTCCTTGGCTTTACATTTTTCCCCATTGATAAAATGTCTTCAACCATCTGGAGAGAGCAGGAGCTTGGCTTCATTTGCCTTTAGCAGCAATAACACTTTGGGTAGTGAAGGGAGGAGAATGAGATGTCTCTGGAGAAATCGTTTTCTTAGCCACTGCCTGCTAGTTCTAGAGATAACTGTGTTTGTCTCCACAGTGGTAAAGCAGAAGTTTTCAAGGAAATCCTTGAGGGTTTGCTCGGCTAGCATGCATCATGCCTTATGGGTCCCAAATGTATACTTACTTATTGGCCAAAATTTGATTAATATTTTCCGACAAATAAGAGGAGATAGATATCTTCTAAATTAGAATCAGTTAAGATTAACTGTGGGTGAAATGTAGAGCCCAAGTTTATTTTACAAGGGTTAAATTTTAATAGAAAATATAATCTCTGCTATGTCATGCTTATTACTGGTGATATGTATCTGTGTTAATTACTTTCCATTTATGTGAAAGACAGCTTGAAATGTGCTAAAACGTGAAACAAATGCATGCAGCTTTCCTTCATTTGAGCCAAATTTTTGTGCCCCATTTTCCAAAAATACTTTTCTTTCAGGAAGAAGTTTAACTGTGTGGCCAGAGATAAGTCTATTGGATGTTCGGAGTCTGAGCTGCGCACGGCTATTTATAGTGCTCTGCTTCTGCCATCTGCTCTTTACATTCATCTCTTCTATGTCCTTCTTTCCTTAAAATGGCTCCTGAGTGAACTTCAAGTCTTTTTTTTTTTTTTTTGTTTTTTTTTTTTTCCTTTTCCTTGTTGTGGTTTGGTTCCCTTTTGGATATCCGAGATCACAGGAGGATTGTCTACTGCAGTCTCACACACCCTACCCCCTTTCCAACTTCACACTTGCGTTTAAATTTTGTCATCCTTCCCTCCACTCAGCAGCATCTGTGTGCAGTTTCTCCTCTTCCCTGCACTTCGACCCAGGGGACCCATACTTCCAAGGGCTGCTGGAAGCCTCTCTTTGAGCTGGGAGATGGCCAGGCCACCCTTTCGGCATCTCTTACCAGCTCCGGCCTGACTGCCTACAGATGGGCCCTGTTTCTGGTCCCTAGAGCAGTTTCTTTCACAAACCTGAATCCATTTTTAAATCACTGGATTTTATTTAGATCAGCATGCTTTTTTTAGGTTATGAAATACAATTTTCTTTTTTGGATGTGAAAATTGAAACTCATGACAGTAGATTGTTTTCAGAAGGGCATGTGAGTACAGACAGACTATGGTAATTTAATTAGTAGATTTCACGCCATGTTTGTGACACATTTAGGACATTGTAGAGGGAAGAAAACAGACTAAATCCTGCAAAGGTAATACCGTGAACATTTTTAATACGGAATTCTTTCATGTCCATGATAATGGTAGATTAGTGGCTGTCATAACAAATACCATTCACCTGGACATTTAAACAACAGGATTCTTTTAATTTTAGAACTGTAGAGACAAAGGCAGGAGGATCACAAATTCAAGGTTAGTCTCAGTTACTTACTGAGCATCTATCACCAAAGCAAAGCAAAGCAAATCAAATCAAAGCAAAGCAAAGCAAACCAAACCAAACCAGGAACTGGGTCGATGGCTCAGTGAGAGATTACTCTTGCTCTGAAAGCATGCATGCCTGAGTTTGAATCCCTAGCGTCCTTGTAAGAAGCTGGGAGTGGCCATGGGTTTAGAGACAGAAGGATTGCTGGAGTGTGCTGACTTCTAGTTGATCTCCAGCTTCAGCAAGAGAGACCCTGCCTGGAAGGAAAAAGGCAGAGTGAGCAGAAAGATATCCTCCTCTGACCTCTGTGTGGGCACATGGGTGCAGAGAGAGAGAGAGAGGGAGAGAACAAAGTAAACACAGACACAAAAATCCCCCCAAACAAATCCAGAAACTTCTTGTCTCACACTTCTGGGGAGCTGACATGTGGAACTGAGGTGCTGACAGAGTTGGATTCTTTCCTTGCTTGCTGTTCCCACCACAGGCATTTTTACATTATGGATGAACAGCACCTGAGTGTTAAGTGGCAATAGCCACCTCCTGTGCCTTCCCACTGTTTTCTCTTCATGTGTGTTTCCTTCATATCGCTATGTGTCCCCCACCTTGACCTTCTTGCCAGGACATCATTGCATAGCGCCACTCTGGTGACTGTTCTTATTGAATCATCTCTGTCATAGCCCTGCCTCTAAGTATAGCCACATATGCTGGTACTGGGGCATAGGACTTGTGTCCCTTGTTCTGTACTAAGAATGATCCATGATAGCTGTGCTTTTCGTTTGGGAGGAGTTTATGAAGTATATGGTAAGCAAAAGTAAAATCACAAGTAGCAGACAGTAGATAAAGAGCAGAGCATCAGATGAGGCTCCAGTAGGAAGAACTGGAGAAGCTCCCTGATAAGTCAGCTGGAGTATCCTATGTTTGCAGAGAGTAAAGAGGGTCTAGGGCCAGAGAGCTTTCCCCTCATATGAGACTTCCAGTTAGTGTTGTGGCATTCTGAACAGAAGACTGGAGCCTAAGGTGACTTATGTGGAAACAGTTTGCTGGTATACCAGCACAGGCTCTGTGAGCTACTACTTTAAAAACAGATCTTCAATCAAAGAAAGACTCAGCCGTTTATATCTTTTTGGCTTTTCTGTTTCTTGTAGATAGTGACATAGAATCTGATTGGTAACTTAAGATACTGTAACGGGATACAAAATAGCTGGAATGTGAGGGGAGAGGCATGGCGAGGCCTTGAACTGGAGACGTGACAGACAGAAGCACAGACATCATTAACCCTTCGTGTTGTTACATTAGCTCTTCCCATGTACATTATGGGATGAACAGTACCTGAGTGTTCAGTTTGGGGAAGGCACCAGGCAGGCCGGGGGATGCATTGCGACCTTTCAGTTCCTTCAAGGGTACAGTGTTTTCACTCCGATGATTTACTTCCTTTGGTTTTCAAGGGCACAGAGTTTTTACTCGGGGTGTTTCATTGTTTTCCCCCCTTACAGGGCCAGGGGATCACTGTCACCAGATAAAGGGTCTTAGAAGACACTTTGAAACAAATAAATTTGGGTCTGAAATTGAGGGGGGGGGCGACCCACTTCCAGAGCTAGCTTCCCAGTGGATCTTAACCAGTCACAGCATGGCGATTTACTAATACAATTTGTAGTACACCTCTGAGGTATGACACATCAGTACATAGCATCCCGTGTAGCAGGATTACTAACATCTCAATTAGCTAAGGATGAAAGAAGACACACTAGCAGAAGTGAGTGAAGAAAAGAGTGGCAAAGCCAGGCTTTAAAAACAGACGTGCCGGTAGAAGCCTCCACAGCGTGTTCACTGCTCAACATTCTGCTGAGAAAATGCTGCAGTCGTCCTAACACACAGTTACTTTCCACTGAATAAATTATGAGGTTTTTGTTTGGTTGTTTTCGCTTGCTCTGTCTTTGATTCTTCTTTGCTCTATGTCAGCAAAGTCAAAAGGTTGGGTCCTCCAACACAGGTATGAAAATGATATGTCATCTGAAGGACATGTATCACAGCTGGATGGGTGTGAGCAGAGTAGTGTCTGCCCCCAATGTGTGTACAACCCAGCAGTGCCACCTGAGATGTGTATGAACAAAGCTGTGTCATTTAAACATCTGTACCATAGTTACGTGATATGTAGATACACACCACAAATCTGAGGTATCCATGAAGAGTCATGGAAATATTAAATGGAGACATGGACTTTCTTTTGGAACATATAAGCCAACCTCATCCATAGCTAATTAAATTTGAGATCAAGGGCATATGAATAAGTCATTTTAATCTCAGAATTTTCATTAGCTAACTTAACTACACTTTCTTTTTTTTATTACCTCTTTCTTTTTTCTTTTTTTTTTTTTTAACATGAGTACAAGCATCCTTCATGTAAAACCAATTTACAAGCAGTTGTGCCCAAACCCACACAGCCCATGGGACCCACCATCCAGGAGGAGGGGCTCATATGTTCAAACAAGTTGATCAAATGAGTGTCCAAACTATATTACTGTAGTTTCACCATTCACCCCAATTGCAGCCCTTACATTCTACCATGCCCCCTCTTCCGAAGATTGTTCCCTAGGCTTAGAAAAGAGGCACGGGTGGACGAGAAGCAAAACAGTCCACTTTCTCTGGAGCTGTTGTCTTGGACTCTGGTCAATTCTGGCTGTTGCCTTTCATGGGCTGACAGTTTGTCCAGGAATAACCTTTCAATCCTACTAATGAAACACAAGCAATTGGATATATAGGTATTTAAAATAAAACTTTATTTTATTTATTTTTGTATGTGTATGAATGTTCTGTCTGCATGTAGGTTTGTGCACCTGTGTTGTACAATACCATGGAGTTCAGGAGAGGGTCTCGGATTCCCCTGGAACTGGAATTGTCCTGGAATTGGAATTACAGATGGTTCTTAGCCGCCATGTGGGTGCTGGGGATGGAACCTGGGTCCTCTGCAAGAGCAGTCGGTGCTCTTAACTGCTAGGCTATCTCTCCAGCCCAATATATAGGTATTTAAATGGTACTAATTGTTATGGTAGGTTACTTTGGTATAGACACAGATGTTTGGATGGTATGTTAATCCATGAATTAAGTTTTTTCTGTTAAATGTGACAGGGTCTTACTGCAGCTTATAAAAATCTCCTAACCACTAGAGGATGTAAGCTTGTGGCATCAGCCATGGGTTATTCCTCCAAGGAGAGAGCTAATAGCCAATTAGATTTGGGATATACAGGCATATGGCTGCCACTGCTGCACAGTATTTCCAGGCAGGTGAGGTGTAGCTGGTGCTGACGGTGGAGTCTTGCTTGACTCAGGGAGACCCATATTTGCTTTATTGGTTTAGTGGCCTTTGGTAACACTCTCTGGCATTCCAGAGGCCATCTGTACACTTGCATGTGTGGTCTCAATACATCCCTCCCATGTTAACGTCAGGTCTTCGGCAGCAGGGTCTTATTGCCTCTCCTCCTGTAGGTATCCCAACTTAGAGGCAAGGAGCCCTTACCTTTTGTGGGGCCTTGGATCCCCTGGCCAACATCCACCTGGTAGAACAATCCATTGCTGATGTCAGAGCTCCTGTATTAATATATTTTGCCTGAGTGCATAGCCCTAGGACTTTAGTATTATATTTGGTTCTGAACAGAGAGTAATCCCTTCCACAGTTCCCATGTCTAGTAGTCAATTAAAGAAAGCAGTTTTACCGGTTTTATAAGAGATTACCTCTACAATAGTTGTCTCCAATTTACAGTTGGGGAGCGACCTCATCATTGTCATATTTCTCCTTGTTCTATGGGTGGGAAGGCAAGGAAGTCTCTCATATCAGAACCTTTGTGGCACCTAGAAGGTAAGTTTCATTAGGACTCATTATAACTAGTTGTTACATGTAGGATCCACAGAGGGGTTCGATGTTTATGGCAATCTGAGGCTTTTCTTCCTTTGAATGTTCAGACGGGTCAGCCTTTCCGTTGCCACTTTTTGGTACATCCTACTCAATGCAAACCTGTATCTTTTCTTTCTCAGCCGTTAAGTTGGTGACGTTTTGTCCTGTTGGAACAAACAAATCTTTTCCCATAGTTAGTTTTAAGATTTGAATTGCAAGGGTTTGATGAAAAGGTTTCATGTCTTTCTGTATCCCCCCCCCTTTTTTTTAGCGTATGAGTCTCCAGAAGACAGTTGTATTATACATGACTATAGGGTGGAGTCAAGGCACAGATTTCATCAAATTCACCCATGTTGTTTTGGGTGACTATATATGATTAACTTGGGAAGCAAACTTAATTTTTACGTTAAATCATCTTAAAGAGAATGCTACAAGGTGATACTGTACAACAGAGAAATTATAGAGAACATTTGTATGTGTCAATCCCAAAGTTCTTGCTCTACAGATTTTATGTAAAGCAAATGTGGGCAACAGCGAATTATATCTCCATTTAATTCAGATGCATTACCATTTTTATCAGATTCTGTAAACCAATGTTGTTTAATATACACATGTTTACTTTTACTTTTACTAAGTCCTAAAACACCATGTGTCCTGTAGACAGTGTCTAGGCGAAACTGGGTACTTGCTGAGCTCACGTCAATTAAATATGCCTTAATCGAATATACACCCGTGTCCCTCTCCCACCCATCCCCCCTTTCCAATTCACCATTTCAGTCCATTTTCTGATGCAGTCTTTCTGTTGTTCTTTTACTATGCCTCCCTCTCCATGAGAAATATTTATATCTGGGTTGTTGGTACTAGCATCCACATATGAGGGACACCATTTGTCGTTTGTTTTTCTGGGACTGTGTTACTTCACTTAACATAATGTCTTCCAGCTCCATCCATTTACCTGCAAATTTCATGATGTTGTCCCTCTTTACTGCTGCATAGTATTCCATTGTATACATGTACCACATTTTCTCTATCCACTCGTCAGTTGAAGGGCACCTGGGCTGGTTCCAGCTTTTTGCTATTGTGAACAGAGCTGCAATAAACATAGCTGTGCATGTATCTTTGCAGTAAGTTGTGTCTTGTGGGTATATACCCAGGAGTGGTATGACTGGGTCAAATGGAAGGCTCATTTTGAGTCTTCTAAGGGTTCTCCACACTGCTTTCCATAGTGGCTGTACAAGTTTACATTCCCACCAGCAATGGATGAGTGTTCCCCTTTCCCCACAACCTCTCCAGCACTTGGTATCATTCGTGTTCCTGATCCTAGCCAGTCTTATTGGAGTAAGGTGATATCTCAGAGTGGTTTTAATTTGCATTTCCTTAATTATCAGAGATGTTGAACACTTCTTAAGATGTTTCTCGGCCATCTCTAATTCCTCCTCTGTGAAGTCTCTATTCAGATCTTTGCTCCATCTTTTGAATGATTCATTTGTTTTCTTTCTTCTTTGTTTTTTGAGTAGCTTGTATACTCTGGAAATTAATGCTTTCTCAGATGTATCTGCAGTGAAGGTTTCCTCCCACTCTGTGGGTTTTCTCTTCACTTCCTTTATTGTTTCTTTTGATATACAGAAGCTTTTGAGTTTAATGAGGTCCCAATTGTCAATTGTCAATCTTATTTCTTGTGCAGCTGCTGTCTGATTTAGGAAGTCTTTTGCTACGCCTATGTCTTGCAGTCTGCTGCCAATTTTCTCTTCTATCACCTCCACCATTTTGGGTTTCACGTTGAGGTCTTTGATCCATCTGGAATTGACTTTTGTACAGGGCAAGAGGTAGGGGTTTAATTTCATTTTTCTACAGGTGGTGATTCAGTTTTGCCAACACCACTTACTGAAGATGCTCTCTTTCCTCCATTGTGTCTACTCGGCCCCCTTGTCAAATATGAGGTGGCTGAAATTGTATGTGCTCAGGATTGGATCTTCAGTTTTATTCCGTTGGTCAACTGGTCTGTTTTTGTGCCAGTACCAAGCTGCTTTTATGATTATAGCCCTGTAGTATATTTTGATGTCTGGTATAGCGATCACCCCTGTATTGCTCTTTTCGCTCAGGGGTGCTTTGGCTATTCAGGATCTTTTGTTTTAACAAACGAAATTGAGGATTTTTTTTCCAACTCTGTGAAGAAACTTTTACAGATTTTGATTGGGATTGCATTAAATCTGTATACGAGTTTGGGTAGGATGGACATTTTTACTATATTTATTTTCCCAACCCATGAGCATGGGAGGTTTGTCCAACTTCTGATGACTTCCTCAATTTCCTTCTTCAGGGGTTTAAAATTTTTTGTTGTAGAGATCCTTGGTGTCTTTGGATAGGTTAGTTCCTAGGTATTTTATTGTTTTTGAGGCTATTGTGAGTGGGAAGGTGTCCTTGTATTCCTTCTTCAGTCGCTTGTTGTTGGTGTAAAGGCTACTGATTTTTCTAGATTTATTTTGTATCCTGTCACTTTACTGAAGCTCTTAATCATTTCTAGGAGTTTTCTGGTGGAGTTCTTAGCATCCCTTAGGTAAACAATCATATCATCAGCAAAAGGGATAGCTTGACTTCCTCTTTTCGAATTAGAACTCCTTTAATTTCCTTTTCTTGCCTTATTGCCCTAGCAAAGGTTTCAAGCACTATATCGAAAAGGCGTGGTGACAGGGGGCAGGCTTGCCGAGTTCCTACCTGTAAGGAGAATGCTTCTGTCATTTCTCCATTTAGGATGATATTGGCTGTGGGTTTCCTGTATATGGCTTTGATTACATTGAGGAATGATCCTTCAAGTCCAATTCCCTCTAGGACTTTATACATGAAAGGATACTGGATTTTGTCAAAGGCTTTCTCCGCGTCAATTGAGATGATGGTGTGGTTTTTGTCTTTCAGTCCATTTATATGTTTGGTGATATTTATTGATTTTCATATGTTGAACCATCCCTGCATCTCTGGTATGAATCCAACTTGGTCATGATGGATGATCTTCTTGATGTGGGTCTGTATGCTATTTGCCAGTATCCTGTTTAGAATTTGGCATCTGTGTCCATTAGGGAGATGGGCCTGTAATTCTCCTTTTTGGTTGTATCTTTATCTGGTTTTGGTAATGGCGTGTTGCTGGCTTCATAGAAAGAATTTGGGAGAACTCCCTCCATTTATATCCTTTTAAACAACTTGAGTAGTAATGGTTGTAAGTCTTTTTGAAATATTTTATAGAATTCTGCCGTGAAACCATCTGAGCCTGGGCATTTTTTGGTTGGGAGGCTACTTATTACATCTTCAATTTCTTCATGTATTATGGGTCTGTTTATGGTGTCGATCTCTTCTTGGTTGAGCTTTGGTGATTCCCAGGATTTCAGATATTCATCCATTTCTTCTAGTTTTTCAAACTTAGTAGAGTATAGGTTTTTGAAGTACTCCCTTATGATTGTCTGGATCTTTTCATTGTCTGTTGTGATATTTACCTTTTCATCACAGATTCTATTGATTTGGAGTTATTCCTTCTTTCTTTTGGTTAACTGGGCTAGAGGTCTGTCTATCTTATTTATTCTCTCAAAGAACCCACTCTTTGATTCATTGATTTTTTTGTATGGTTTTCTTTGTTTCTATTTCATTGATCTCTGCTCTGATTTTTGTTCTTTCTTCTTGTCTGCTCCGTTTAGGGTTCATTTTTTGTTGTCTCTCAAGTATTTTTAGCTGTAGTGTTAGATCATTAACTTGTGCTCCTTCTGTTTTTTTTTTTTTTTTTTTTT
>VZQC01001793.1:568054-822093 GCA_009823505.1 Rhizomys pruinosus | reverse complement strand
TTCTCCTTCCTCTATTCCTATGATGCAGAGGTTTGATCTTTTCATAGTGTCCCATATTTCCTGGTTGTTCCACTTTTGTGTATTTTTAAATTTTTCATAATCTTTATTTGAGCTTTTTAGTTGCTCTGTATTATCTTCCAGATCTGATATTCTTTGTTCTTCTTCCTCCATTCTACTTCTGAGGCTTTTTCCTTTCCTTTCTTCTTGATTGGATGAGTGTTCTATTTCCTTTTTCATTTTATCCTGTGTTTTCTTTAGTATTTCCATTTACTTTTTGAGCTTCTCAATCTCTTCTTGGTGCTCCTTACTTTGCTGGTTGGCTTCCTTTTTCAGTGTTTCTACTTCGTTTAGGAGTTTGTCATTTTCTCCGCCTAGTTCTTTCTGGAGTTTGTCAATCTGTTCCTTTAGTTCTTTCCAAAGTTTGTCATTGTATCCCTCTAGGTCCTTTTTGAGTTCTTCATTCTCTCTCTAGTTCTCTGAATTCTTTTTTTATTTTCTTTAATTTCTCTGCATAAGTCTGAAATTATTCCTCTAAGATCTGTTCCTTTGGTCACCTCCCAGGGGATTCCATTGTAGCTATCTCCTACAGGTTTGGTAGAGCCTGGTGTGGGATTATTCTGTGCCTTTCCTGTGTTGTCCCTCTGTTGTGTCCTTGGCATGTGGGTTTCCCTTTTGTGATTCAAATCACAAATGTCTTTTCACTATGTTAGCGGATGGTTATGGTTTTGCTTGCCTCCTTCTGATGCTTTTTTTTTTCTTTCCTCCTTGTTTAAGGAGTATTGACCTGTATAGGTTTCAGGCTTTCAATTTTGTTTATATATTGGATATTGGAAGCCTAAGTCACTCTTCACTTCCTGTTCTGAAGGGGTTCTCCAAAAAAAGTCCACTTGGATACTCTCTCACCATTTCCTGGAGGTGGGGGGGGGATTTGCCTGACTTACTCTGCACCCTGGTGCCTGTCTGGAGTGACTTCCAAGTTCCTGTGCCTCAGGAGCCCGCCTGCACAAAGCCACAGAGGCATCAAACCCAAACCCACCCTGCCAGTCACTGGCTGCAAGGGCGAAGGGTGGCCCTGCCCTGACGGCCACCCCCTACAAAAGGGTTCAGAATTGCGACCCTTTTCCAGCAGCCCAGGAGCCAAGCTACCCTGAAATCTACCTGTCTGGAGCGACTTCCGGGTTCCTGTTAACTACACTTTCATTTAGGAAGTCTTT
Source organism: Rhizomys pruinosus (assembly GCA_009823505.1). Classification (NCBI taxonomy): domain Eukaryota; kingdom Metazoa; phylum Chordata; class Mammalia; order Rodentia; family Spalacidae; genus Rhizomys; species Rhizomys pruinosus. Next base: position 820,879 of record VZQC01001793.1, on the reverse strand, counting down.
CATAGGCCATCACCATAAGAGGTGGGAATATCACTCCAATAGTTCTGCAACCTGGGTCCTCTAAGGAATGACTTCCTGAGTAGGAAGGCTGTGGACATGTTCCCAAGTGGATTGTCCTGTCGTCTCATTGGGCAGTAAGCCTGCCAATGCCTTGCTAAGCAGAACTACAGCAGACCCAGTGGTAAAAGGAACTGTCTTTAGTTTCATAGAGTTCACTGACCTGTCCAGGGCCTGCAGTTATGAAATTTCCTTTTTCAGTAGATGAACAACTGAAAGACAATGCCAGTGAAGCTGTTAAAGAAAAAGTCCAAGAAGGACTTCTCAGACATCATAGCAAACAGGGGTTCAAAATTTTTAAGCCCTATTGAATACTTGTCAATGGACAGAAGATAAAAAGTGTCTCAAAATTTAGTGATAACAAAAGTTTAAAAAAGATTTATTTTATGTAATGTGTCTGAGAGCTTCTCCACACGTGTGTGTGTGCACCAAACACATATCCAGTGCTCCCAGAGTTCAGAAAAATCTGTGGGAGCCCCTGATGATGGAGTTACAGATGGTTGTGAGCCACTATGTGGGTGCTGGGAACTGAACCTACCTCCTCTGTAATAAAGTAAGTGCTTTTACCTGCTAAGCCCCATCTCCAGCTCCTCAAAAGTATTTAAAAAATGTTTTTTTTTTACCATTTTTATTGACGCTTTGTGTGTTTTATACATATCTTCATCAAATTAGGCCCATTCCCCCTTTCTTGTCCCCCTCCCCCAGACCCCACCAGAGCTCATGCATTCTGCCATACATGTCTTTCATCTTTTTCTCAGTCTTTTTTGATTTTTTTTTTTGATGCAGAAGTTTACTGTTTTTGGCAGAAGTTTGCTGTTTCAGTCAGAACTTTGACCCAGTCTTTTTTTTGTTGTTCTTTCCAATTCATATCCCTCAAAAATATGCACATATACATGCCACACATATACCAAGATTATGACATCTGAAAATAAACTATAGGTTGATTCCAAAACATGTTTAGGGATTCAAATTTGGCAATAGAATTATATGCAGGTAAAGAAAAATATTACTTTACATTCCTACATCACATAGCAACCTGATAAGTAATATCCGGTATTATATTTACTACAGATGAAAGAAAAAAAATAATTATTCAGTTTGCCTTACAGATAGAGATTTGGTGCTAGGATCCACAAATGAGGGGCAGCATATGTCATTTGCTTTTCTGGGACTGTGTTACTTCACTTAGCATAATGTCTTCTAGTTCCATCAATTTACCTGCAAAGTTCATGATGTTGTTTCTCTTTACTTCTTATCAAAAGTCTTTATAATATTAAAATAACAGTAAAGACCTTTTCTCTCATAAAGCTCCAATCTATCAGAAATTGAGAAAATGTGCTGAAGTTTTAACTTTAGCTAACTTCCCCTACTTTAATGATTAATAGTAAATCAAAAGATAAAATATAAACCCAATGACAGCAGGAGAGATGTTTAATATCCTCTAAAATAAAGTAGAGGAACACCAAATGTAATATCTATCTCCATTTAAACTACTACAGTATGAAAAAGTTAGTCTTGCCCTGTATCATTTTTTCCTTTGTTATGTTTTATTTATTATTCTTATGTGTATGAGTGTATTGCCTGCATGTGTATAGATACATCTATGTCATGCAATGCCTGTGGAGGTCAGAAATGGGCATTGGATCCCCTGGAACTGCAGTTACAGATGGTGGTTAGCTGCCATGTGGGTGCTGAGAATTGAACCCAGGTCCTCTGCAAGAGCAGCAAGTGATCTTAATTGCTGAGCCATCTCTCCAGCCTCTTCCCTCTATCTTTTGAAGCATTTTATTTGTATTTTTTGAGAATTTCATACATGCATACAATGTATGTAATCATATTGACTACCTAATCCTCCTCCCAGATCCGACCCACAACTTCCCCTCCTCTCGAAAGTTCTGCCTTCTTTTTTTTCTTTTTTTTTTTTATTGATGCTTTGTGCATTTCATACATCATTTTCCAATTCAGTTCAGGCATATTTCCCTTTCCCTTCCCCCCTACCCCCACCCCATCCCAGATCATGCATTTTGCCATAACTGTCCTGCATCTTTCGGTTTTTTTTTTTTCACTTTTTAGCTATAAGTGATGATCCACGAGTACAAGCATCCTTCATATGAAACCAATTTGCAGGCTGTTGTGCCCAAACCCCCACAGCCCCACCATCCAGCGGGGGGTGAGGGGTTGTATGTTCAATCAAGTTGATCAAATTAGTGTCCAGACTACATTGCTGTAGTTTCACCATTCACCCCAATCGCAGCCCTTACATTCTACCATGCCCCCTCTTCCGCAGATTGTTCCCTAGGCTTAGAAAAGGGGCACAGGTGGATGAGAAGCAAAACAGTTCACTCTCTCTGGAGCTATTCTCTTGGACTCTGGTCAATTCTGGCTGTTTCCTTTTATGGGCTGACAGTTTGTCCAGGAATAACCTTTCAATCCTACTAATGAAGCACAAGCAATTAGATATATAGGTACTTAAACAGCACTAATAGTTATGGTTGGTTACTTTGATATAGACACATATGTTTGGATGATATGTTAATCCATGAATTACATTTTTTCCTGTTAAATATGACAGGGTCTTACTGTGGCTTATAACATCTCCTAACCTGTAGAGGATGTAAGCTTGTGGCATCAGCCATGGGTTATTCCTCCAAGGAGAGAGCCAATAGCCAATTAGGTTTGGGATATACAGGCATATGACTGCCTCTACTGCACAGTATTTCCAGGCAGGTGAGGTGTAGCTGGTGCTGATGGTGGAGTCTTGCTTGACTCAGGGAGACCTGTATTTGCTTTATTGGTTGAGTGGCCTTTGGTAACACTCTCTGGTATTCCAGAGGCCATCTGTGCACTTGCATATGTGGTCTCAGTACATCTTTCCCATGTTAACGTCAGGTCTTCGGCAGCAGGGCCTTATCGCCTCTCTTCTTGCAGGTATCCCAGTTTAGAGGCTTCTCATCCACCTGTGTCCCTTTTCTAAGCCTAAGGAACAATCTGCGGAAGAGGGGGCATGGTAGATCCCCCTAGCTGCAGCCCCAGAAAGAACCCAGCTCCAAAGGTACTAGCCCAGGTGACTTCTGGGCAGCCCGCCCAAAGGTGCAGACCCACTGGCCCTGGCCCAAATCTCCGGACCCTCTGGCCCGGTGCCCAGGTCCCGCCCAAAAGGCCTCAGAGACACGACCCCCTAGCTGCAGCCCTGGAAAGAACCCAGCTCCAAAGGTACTTGCCCAAGTGACTTCCGGGAAGCCCGCCCAAAGGTGCACCCACTGGCCCTGGCCCAAATCTCCGCACCCTCTGGCCTGGCGCCCAGGTCCCGCCCAAAAGGCCTCAGAGACACGACCCTCTGCCTTATTTTTTTTATAACCCACTGCGTCCAGTTTGTGCTGCCCATATACCTGTGGGTGTCAGGCCATCCACTAGAGCAGAGTTAACTTGCCAGTGGCTATACTCCTAAGGAAAACTGACTGTCTTTCCCTCAGAAGCCACCAACTGTCATAGCTTCTCAGCCAGGGGAGTTTAGCTGGTGAGCCTCTCCCTACTCCATGAAATGGTGACAGGCTTGATCTTGTGCAGGCAACAGCTGCTGCAATGAGTTCGTGAGGGCAGCAGTCCTGCTATTTCCAGAAGACCTCATTTTGCTTCAGTCCTCCCCCAGCGTTTGCTGTTTGAACCTTTCTACCCCCTTTTCCTCAGTGGTCCCTGAGCATTGAGGGGAAGGGTGTGATATAGCTATCCCATTTGAGCACTTCATGGATATTTATTCTGTGCACTGGATCATCTGTGAGTTTCAGCATTAACCACTGCACAAAGAAACTTCTCTGATGAGGTCTGAGAGCTATGGTAACCAATGGATAGAGAAATCTGAACTTAGAGTGTGCTTAGAAAAACAGTAGTATGTTCATTCTTGGGGCCTGTGAACTCCCCAACAATGGTTCTTGTCCATATTTACAGAACCAGGCATGTACTTCCTCCTTTGGAGCAGGCCTTAAATCCAACTTAAAGTGATAGGTTGCTTGATAACATTTGGGCCTTGTGCTGGATAGCTTTAGTGTCAACTTGACAAACCCGGGTAGAAGGAGCATTAGTTGGGGATTCCTTCTATTAGACTGGCCTATGGTCATGTCTGTGAGGTATTTTCTTTTTTTTAAATTTATTTTGTATGTGTATGAATGTACTGTCTGCATGTAGGTCTGTGCACCCATGTCGTGCAATGCTGTGGAGGTCAGAACAGGGCGTTGGATTCCCTGGAACTGGAGTCAAAGAGTGTTCTCAGCCACCATGTGGATGCTGGGGATCGAACCTGGGTCCTCTGGAAGAGCAGTTGGCACTCTTAACTGCTAGGCCATCTCTCCAGCCCCATCTGTGGGGGTATTTTCTTGATTGGCAAGTGATGCGGAAGGTCCCAGCCCACTATGGGCAGTACCACCCCATAAAAAATTACTGCTGTGCTGAAACCCCAGCAGCTGCCCAGTCCACAAGCTGGATATCTCAGCAGTCCCCATCTGCCAGTGAAGGTTTGGAGAATTCTTGGAGAGACATGAGTCTTCAGTGGAAGATTGAAAAGCTGTGTCTCCTGTCTTTCAAGCATTGCAAAAGCAGTGGCAGCCACGGGGCAGATGCACTTGTCAGTAAGAATTAAAGAAAGGCAAAACAACAGTGCTTTTTTTTTTTGTCTTTTTCCTAAGATCTCAAGTTTTATACCTGAAGTACAATTTCTCAGGCCTTTCTGATTACTTATTTCTTGTTATACTTTCCTTTTGGATGTTTAAGGCCACACAGTTAGCCTAGATTAACCAATGATTTTGTTTCCTCGAGGTCACTTGAGTATCTGGTCTTCAGGGGTCACTCAGGCTTTTTGTGTGGGGGAGGGAGCCCCTGGCTCCTTTTGGCTTTCATTTACCAGTTCTATCCACTCCAGGAAAAAGTCAGGTATTGCTAGACAAGGCTTCACTTTTTGAAGCATAAGCAGACTTTTTTCTTTATAGACTGGACACTGGCTGAAGTCCCATTAGTGGATCTCCAAGAACTCCCTGCACAGGAAGACTGGTGACTGATATTTGCAGGACATTTCAAGAGATACCCCCATACATAGTCCCCTGGGTACTTAGTTGTCCTCTGAGGTCAAGGAATAAAATAATCCCTTAGGTCCCTCAGCCAAATTGGTATGCATGTTAAGTATGGTCATTAATCACCAAAAAAAAAAAAAGGCTAAGTTACACCAGCCTGATACATCACACTTATACTAAAATTATGTCATCTGAAAATAAACTGTATATTATTTCCATATCATATTTCATGATTCACATTTTTCCATTTTGATTTTATATTACTCTAAAATATGCATACATTCCCTCCACCCATATACCAAATTCCAAAGTCAGAAAATAAATGGTAGGTTAATTCTAGAACCTGTCTAGGGATTCACAATATAAGAGCACAGTTGTTTTGAGATCATGAAGAAGATCACATTAATGTTGCTCAGTTTGCCTTACAACTAGATACTTGGTGCTAGCATTCACAGATGAGGGATACCATTTGTTGTTTGTTTTTCTGGGACTGTGTTACTTCACCTAACATAGTATCTTCTAGTTCCATCCATTTACCTGCAAATTTCATGATGTCATCTTTCTTTACTGTTTCATAGAGCTCCACCGTGTAGAATGTACCACATTTTCTCTATCCACTCGTTGGTTGAGAGGCATTTGGGTTGGTTCCACCTCTTTGCTATTGTGAAGAGAGGTGCAGTGAACATGGTTGTGCATGTTCCTCTGTGGTAGGATGAGTCTTGTGGGTATATACCCAGGAGTGGTATGGCTGGGTCAGGTGGTAGGCTCATTTTTAGTTTTTTAAGGGTTCTCCACACTACTTTCCACAGTGGTTGTACCAGTTTACATTCCCACCAGCAGTGGATGAGTGTTCCCCTTTCCCCACAATCTCTCCAGCATTTGCTATCATTTGTTTTCTTGTTCCTAGCAAGCCTTATTGGAGTGAAATGATACCTTTTCACTCAGGGTTGCTTGGCTATTTGGGGTCTTTTGATTTTCCATATGAATTTAAGGATTTTTTTCCCGATCCTGTGAAGAAAGTTTTGGGGATTTAATTTGGATTGCATTGAATCTGTAAATAAATTTGGGCAGAATGGAGATTTTTACTATATTAATTTTTCTAATCCATGAATGTGTAAGGTTTTTCCATCTTCTGATGTCTTTTTCAATCTCCTTCTTGGGGTTTAAAATTTTTGTTGTAGAGCTCTTTGTTGTCTTTGGTCAGGTTTGTTCCCAGGTATTTTATTGTTTTTGAGGCTATTGTGAGTAGGAAGATCTCCTTGTATTCCTTCTTCAGGTGCTTGTTGTAGGTGTAAAGAAAGGCTACTGATTTTTCTAGGTTAATTTTGTATCCTGCCACTTTACTGAAGTTCTTAATCATTTCTAATTTTCTGGTGGAGTTTTTAGCATCCCTTAGGTAAACTATCATATTATCTGCAAAAATGGATAGCTTAACTTCCTCTTTTCCAATTAGTACTCCTTTTATTTCCTTTTCTTGCCTTATTGCCCTAGCAAGTGTTTTAAGCACTATATTGAAGAGGAGTGGTGACAGGGATCATCCTCTCCGAGTTCCTACCTTTGAGGGGAATGCTTCTAACTTTTCTCCATTTAGGATGATGTTGGCTTTGGGTTTCTTGTATATGGCTTTGATTACGTTGAGGAATGATCCCTCCAGTCTAATTCCCTCTAGGACTTTAAGCATGAAGGGATACTATATTTTTCCAAAGGCTTTTACTGCATCAATTGAAATGACTGTGTAGTTTTTTTTTCTTTCAGTCCATTTATGTGTTTTATGATACTTACTGACTTTTGTATGTTCAAGCAACGCTGCATCTCTGATATGATTCCAACTTGGTCATGATGGATGATCTTTTTGATGTGGGTCTGTATGCGGTTTGCAAGTATTATGTTGAGAATTTTTGCATCTGAGTTCATTAATGAGATAGATCTATAGTTCTCTTTTTTACTTGTATCTTTGCCTGGTTTGGGCATTAGAGTGATGCTGGCTTCATAGGAGGAATTTTGGAGATTTTCCTCTGCTTGTATACTTCTGAACAGTTTGAGTAATAATTGTTGTATCTCTTTTTGAAACGTTTTATAGAATTCTGCTGTGAAACCATCTGGGCCTAGGAATTTTTGTCGGGAGATTTCTTATTACATTTTCAATCTCTTTATATATTATGGGTCTGTTTAAGCTGTCAATCTCCTCTTGGTTTAGCTTTGGTGATTCCCAGGATTTCAGATATTCATCCATTTCTCTTGGGTTTTCAAATTTAGTAGAGTATAGGTTTTTGAAGTATTCCCATATGATTGTCTGGATCTTTTCATTGCCTTTTATGACATTTCATTCTATTGATTTGGAGTTGTCTTTCTTTCTTTTGGTTAACTGGGCTAGAAGTCTGTCTATCTTGTTTATTCTCTCAAAGAACCAGCTTTTGGATTTGTTGATTTTTTTGTATTGTTTTCTTTGTTTCTATTTCATTGATTTCTGCTCTGATTTTTGTTATTTCTTCCTGTCTGTTGTTTAAAGTTCACTTGCTGTTGTCTTTTACGTGTTTTTAGCTGCAGTGTTAGCTCATTTATTTGTGCTCTATTTTTTTTTTAATGTTGGCACCCAGGGCTATAAACTTCCCTCTTAGGACTGCTTTTAAAATATCCCATAGGTTTTGTTGTGTTGTGCTGTCATTGTTGATTAGTTCCAGGAATGTTTTTATTTCTTTCTCTGTTTCTTCCTTGACCCATCCATTATTCAGGAATGTGTTGTTTAGTCTCCATGTGTTCCGATAGATAGTAGAGCTTATCCTGGTATTGATATTGAGATTTATTGCACTGTGGTCTGATAGAATACATGAAATCATTTTAGTCTTTTTCTGGAATTTATCATTCTCTCCGTCTAGGTCCTTCTTGAGTTTTTCATTTTCTCTCCTTAGTTCTCTCACTTGTTCTTTATATTCTTTGATTTCTTTGAATATGTCTGCAATTGTTCTTCTAAGACTTGTGTCCTGGGTAACCTCTAGGGATATCTCATTGTAGCAATCTTCTGTAGGGTTGGTAGAGTTTGGTGTGGAATTATTCCGCACTTTTCCCTTGTTGTTCTTTCATTGTACTTTTGGCACGTGGGTTTCTTTTTGTTTGTATTCTGATGTGATTCTCAAATGTTTCTTCACTGTGTTGAAGGATTGCTTTCCTTGATTCCTTCAGATGCCTTCATTGTTTTCTCCTTGTTGACTTTTCTAGGTTTCAGGCTTTCAATTTTGGTTATATATTGGATGGTATAGTTCACTCTTCTCTTTCTGTTCTGCAGGTTCTCCAATAACTGGTAACAAGCTGTAGGATACCCTCTGAGCACTATACTTCCTCTGCTTCCTGCCAGTTAGTCCCTCTAGGTTGGTTGTGGAGCTTACGGTACTGTAGTCCCACCTGGACACTCCTTCTGCAATTTCAGTTGGGACAGTGGGCTGGGGGGGCAGAGGGGTTGTGAGAGTTGCTTGCTGGTACCCTGCCCGCCTCTGCTGGTCTGGCCGAAGCAACCAGTCTGTACGCACAGCAGGTCAATAATCCAATCCTCCAACAATCTGCCTGGCTGATGCACACCTCACCTCCCACCCCCACTTCCGCTGATCCAGCCCAAGCAACCAATCTGCATGTACCTAGAGCCAACAGGCCCACCGGGCTGGCTGGGTATATTTGCCCCCACAGCTGTACAAGCCAACGATCCAATCTTTCTTTAGTTCTTGTATATTCTAGACACTAGCCCTCTGTCAGTTGTATGACTGACAAAGATTGTTTCTCATTCTGTAGGTCTCATCTTCAATCTAGTAGTAGTTTCCTTTGCAGGAAAGAAGCTGCTTAGGGTCTGGAGACACGACTCAGTGGCCAAGAGCACTGGTTGCTCTTGCTGAGGACCCAGGTCTGATTTCCAGCACCCACAGGGCAACTGACAACACTCCATAAACCAGTTCCAGGGGATCTGATGCCCTCTTCTGACCTCCGCAAGCATTGAATGACATGGGTGCACTTACATACATGCAGGCAACACATATAAAATAAAAATGACAAAATATTTGTTAATAGTACCACATGTTTTTTATTACCTATAGAATGCAGTATTTCCAACTCACATGGACTGTAAACTCAACATTTGGGAGGCTGAGTCAGGAGAATAACTGCCAATACACTCTATTGCAAAACACCCCAAATCAAATGCAACTTCCCTGAATGTGCAAGAATAAATTTTGCTAAAAAAACTAAAATATTGTTTAAAGAAGCATTTTAAAATTTTAATTAATTAATTTATTTATGTGTATGAATGTACTGTCTTCATGTAGGTTTGTGCACCTGTGTCGTGCAATGCCTCGGAGGTCAGAAGAGGGCATCGGATTCCCCTGAAACTGGAGTTCTCCTGGAATTGGAGCTACAGATGGTTCTCAGCCACCATGTGGGTCCTCTGCAAGAGCAGTCGGTGCTCTTAACCACTAGGCCATCTCTCCAGCCCCTAAAGAAGCTTTTTAATTCATGAATACCTACTTGTTGATCATTGGTCCTATTTCCTGGGTGACCAGAGTCCTATTCAGAAAGTCCTTTAACCTGAGCCTGTGTCCTGATGTATGCTATTTTTTCTTTGGAAAGTTTCAGAATAGTCTTTATTTCTCTATTTTTTTAGACTTTTTCTCTTAAAATTTTTTTTTTAGTCTTTGTTTCTTTTACTTCCACTCTTGTGAACAATGCCTTGGCACCTTCTCATAGACACTTTTTTATAACCCTGACGCCTATGGGGTCAGAGTCTTGACTTATTTATGGGAGGGGCAGAGCGGTTGGGGTCCAGATAAGGAGTTTGATTTGTCTGACTCATGCTGCATGGGATGCCAGGGACTAACCTCCTGCTCTCCAGCCTCTCAGTTCCATCTTGTCTATAGCTGTCTCTATAAGACTTGGTACTAAATGGGCATGATGGTGCATGCACTAGCAGTTGGGAAGTTGAGGCAAGAAGCTAAAAAAATATGAAGGCCAGTTGGAAATACATAGCTAGTTCAAGGCCAGCCTAGGCAACTTATTGAGACCCTGTCTCAAAACAAAAATTTTCAAAAGGACTGAGGATATAGCTCAATGCACTGGCCTAGTATATGCAAAGTTCTGGGTCCAGCCACACTACCACATAAGAAAATTTTCCCTGGGGCTGGAGAGATGGCCTAGAGGTTAAGAGCGCCGACCGCTCTTACAGAAGACCCGGGTTCTATCTCCAGCACCCACATGGCGGCCAAGAACCATCTGAAACTCCAATTCCAGGACAACTCTAGTTCCAGGGGAATCCGACACCCTCTTCTGACCTCCGCGGCATTGCACGACACGGGTGCACAAACCTGCATGCAGACAGTACATTCATACACATAAAGAAATAAAAAAAAAAAAGAAAATTTTCCCTGGGACAGAGAATTTAAAGGGAAATTTTAGACCTCAGAGGAGAAATATGATCTTTGCACTGGGGACAGTTTCATCCAGGGCAATGATATCATCTACGTTCTCCCACTAGGCTCACATACATTTTCTCCTTGTTTTCTAATCATATTCACAATTCTGGATCCAGGTGCAGCCTTTATATGGTGCATAATAGTTAAGTATGGGAAGAAAGCTGAAAAATCCCATAGCATGCAGGTTTCACTGCAGCTGTGAATGTGTCAATACAGTGAGTGAAACTAGAAACAATTGCAGCTGATTAGTGAGAAATGCTGGCACACTTCTTTCTAAAAAAGATAGGAAGAGAAAAAAATTCTGCCTGCATAGAAACTTCTGCCGGAATAAGAGACACTTATTACATTATTAAAATGGTGCCATTGGTGCTAAATAGTCACAGGTAGCTGAAATAGCTGCACAAAGCAGAATGCTTTTACAGCAGAGGTAAATACTGGGAATAAACACTAGCATCCTAATTATCTCAGTTAATATGTTCTGTGTTGAGTTGCAGATGTGTTTAAGGTTGCAGAGATCAGAACCAGGCCTTGGAATTATCTATGAAGAACGCACTGTTTGGTATGAATCATTATGTCTTGTTTAGTTGTCCAATTCTGTTCAGTTATTATCGAGCGCTCTCAGTCTATCCAGTGAGACTGGGCCATGAATAGTTATGTGCAATGATCTGCTTTCTAACAAATTGCCAGCAATCAATAGGAAAAACATCAATATCTTTACATGGGAGTGTTGGGGGAAAGGATTTGTGAAAGAGTTTGCAGGATTGTGATTAGGATAAGCTGGAAATGTTAGAGAAACGGAGATATTCGGAGTTGAGTGGAGAGCCTTCTAGGGAGTGAGCAAGGAAATTGCTATGTTTAAGTGCAGACCCTGGACAGGGAGGGAAGGGTCCTGAAGGAAGGATGGGAAACAAAGAATTAGGCAGATAAAGGTTAGGTTGAGACACGCATCTAATATGCACTTAGTAATAAAGGCTTGGAGCTGATGCCCAGCTCCACTGCATGTTGGTTTCCCATTTGCCCTTTCTGGTATGGATACGGACTGGACACCATGGGACATCTTACCTAGGATATTTAGACTTTGAGATAACTGACTTACATTTCGCAAATGAAAATTATGCCCGAAGTGGAAAACAAGCTACCAATCTAACTATGAGTTGTATAATAGAAATAGACTTTAAAAATTTAACCAACAATCTAGGTCTTTGTGCATGCATGTGTGTGTGTGTGTGTGTGTCTTTTTGAGACAGGGTCTCCCTGTAGCCACAGCTGGCCTAGGACTCACTATGTAGACCAGGCTGGCCTTGATCTCACAGAGATTTGCCTGCCTCTGTCTCCTGGGAGTAAAGGCATGCACCACCATGGCTGGCAATTCTAGTATTTTTAATGGGTTGAATTGTATCACTCACTCTTGTGATAATTATTTTTTATTGTCAGCTTAACTGCATTAAGAAAATGAATCTGTGTTCATTAGTGAGATGGGTCTATAGCTTTCTTTTTTGCTTGCATCTTTGCCTGGTTTTGGTATTAGAGTGATGCTGGCTTCATAGAAGGAGTTTGGGAGAATTCCCTCCGTTTGTATCCTTCTAAACAGTAGAGGTCATAGGACCTCTTTAAATGTTTTATAGAATTCTGCCATGAAACCATCTGGACCAGGCTTTTTTTTAGTTAGGAGGTTTTTAATTACATATTCAATTTCCTCAAATATTATGGGTCTGTTTAAATTGTCAGTCTCTTCTTGGTTAAGCTTTGTTGGTTCCCAGAATTTCAGATATTCATCCATTTTAGTGACCTACTCAAAAGATGGAGTAAAGAGCTGAACAGAGTCTTCACCAGTGAGGAATTAAAGATGGCTGAGAAACATCTTAAAAAGTGTTCAACAGCATTAATAATTAAGGAAATGCAAATTAAAACCACTCAGATATCATCTCACTCCAATACAACTAGCTAAGATCAAGAAAACAAAAGACAACAGATGCTGGAGAGGTTGTGGGGAAAGGGGAACACTCATCCACTGCTAGTGGGAATGTAAACTTGTACAACCACTATGGAAAGCAGTGTGGAGAACCCTTAAAAGACTTGGAATGAGCCTACCACCTGACCCAGTCATACCACTCCTGGGTATATACCCCAAAGACTCATCCTACTGCAAAGATACATGCACATCCATGTTTATTGCAGCTGATGATAAAAGTGACTAATACATTGCTCACTCCCTCCCAAATGTGTATATAGATGTCTTGAAAAAACTAGTTTGTCATGATATTATGTCTAACCACAGTATTTATTTTATGGTAATGCTTCTTAGTATTTCTTATACAAGGCTGCTTGAGCTTTTGTCCAAGCATTTTCTAAAAATATTATACAGTAGTTAAAAGTATCAGGCTGGTGTCACTTAGCCTTTCTGGATGCTTAACAACCATACTTAATGCCCATACCAATTTGGCTGAGGGTCTTAAGGGATAACCTTGTTCCTTGCCCTCAGAGGTCAACTAAGTCCCAGAGGACTATGCATGGGGGCATCTCTTGAAATATCCTGCAAATGTGAGTCACCAGTCTTCCCGTGCAGGGAGGTATTGGAGATCCACTAATGGGACTTCAGCCAGTGTCCAATCTATAAAGAAGAAAGTCTGCTTATGCTTCAAAAAGGGAAGCCTGGTCTAGCAAGACCTGACTTTGTCCTGGAGTGGATGGAACTGATGATTGAAGAGCCAAAAGGAGCCAGGGCCTCCCCCACCAAAAAAAAAATCCTGAGTGACCCTTGAGGACCTCAACTGACCTTGAGAAAACAAAAACCTTGGTTAATCTGGGCTAACTGTATGGCCTTAAACATCCAAAAGGAAAGCATAACCAGAAATATATAAATAGTAAGTCCTGAGAAATTGTACTTCAGGTATAAAACTTGAGATCTTAGTAAAAAGACAAAAAGAAAAAAAAAAAAAGAGTACTATGGTTTTTCCCATCTTTAGTTCTTACTGGCAGGTGCAGCTACCCTGTGGCTGCCACTGCTTTTTCCATCTTTCAAAGACATGAGACACAGCTTTTCAACCTCCTAATATCGAATGAAGACTCATGTCTCTCTAAGAATCCTTCAAACCTTCAGGGCCATACGGGGACTGCTGAAACATCCAGCTTGTGGACTGAGCTACTACTGGGGTTTCAGCCTCTTCAAAGTACAGACCACCAGGAGACCAGTACAGGTAGATCTAGACAGGACTTGGTGCTTACTGGACCTCATTTGGTGACCATGGTAAGGGAAAACCCCAGTGTGGAGCTCAAGGGCAGAACTGATGGTGGTTTGGGCTTGCCAAGGAGGAGACTTCAAACATGACACCTTTCAGCATAATAAAGAAAAAAAAATCAGGTGGGTGTGGTGGCACATGCCTTTAATCCTAGCACTTGGGAGGCAGAGGCAGGCAGATCTCTGAGTTCAAGGCCAGCCTGGTCTACAGAGCAAGTTCCAGGACAGCTGGGGCTACAGGGAGACCCTGTCTTGAAAAGACCAAAAAAAAAAATATCTAAGCTGAAGATGCTAAAACCTATGATATATGTGGCATGCATATATTCATATTTTGGAGTGATGCATATTGGAAAGGATAACACCACCACCACTAACAACAGAAAGACTGCATCAAGGAACTGACTGAAATGGTGAACTTCTGCTTGAAACAGTGTACTTCTGCATCGAGAATTTTGAGAGAGACTGAGAAAAAGATCAAAATCATTATTGGCAGAATGCATGATATCTGGTGAGGGGGCAGAGAGGAGGGTACGGGTCTAGATTTGATTTTTAATTTGTATGAAATGCACAGAGCTTCAATAAAAAATTGGCTTTGAAAAAAGGAAGACCAAATATTTTTTATTTTTATTTTTTATTTATTTTTTAAATTTTATTTATTTCTGTATGTGTATGAATGTACTGTCTGCATGCAGGTTTGTGCACCCGTGTCGTGCAATGCCGTGGAGGTCAGAAGAGGGTGTCGGATTCCCCTGGAACTGGAATTCTCCTGGAATTGGAGTTTCAGGCGGTTCTCAGCCGCCATGTAGGTGCTGGGGATCAAACCTGGGTCCTCTGTAAGAGTGGTCAGTGCTCTTAACCACTAGGCCACCTCTCCAGCCCCCAAATATTTTTTAAAAATAAAAATAAAACTATTATTAAATAAAAAAGAAGTCTTGATTTCTGGTGTATCACAATATGACTTTATTTGGAAATAAGGTTATAGCAGATACAATTAATTAATACGAAGTCATAGAGCAGTAGGATGGAACCTAAACAAGTGTTTTTTGTTCTAAACAAGTGTTTGTATAAGGAGGAGAAACTTAGTGGTAAACTGCTAACACAGGTAAAACTTCTTGTGGAGATAATAGGGGAGATGGAGGTCATATTTCTGTAAGCCACATGACACCAAAGATTGCCAGACTCCCACCAGATCTTGGCCCTGCAGGTTGTATGAAATGCACAAAACCTCAATGAAAAATTCATACCTTAAAAGCTTTGGAGCTGTAGAACAAATAAGGAGAAATCAAGCTGGTACTGAATTCAAGGTATCATCTCTTCAAGGCATCAGCTTTTGTAATGTTGGAAGGTGCTATGCATGCTACCAGAAGAGAAAAGCAAGCACCAGCCTTGCTCAGCTGTGAATAATGAGGGCTACAACTGGCCTGTCAAGACATGTGCACTGGTGCAATAGTGGCACAGATGTTATAGAAGTGACCAACCACTTTCTGATTGGATTTAATGTCTGCTTTACAGGATGGAGCCTATACCTAACACTGATACAAGGCCTAGGAACCTGTGGTGAGATAGGTCACAGGCCATGAGAAAGAGCCCACTACTATTATTCTGTTAAATAGACATAGTATTAACTTGATTCCTAATGTCTTGTCATAGCCATAGATGAATACATCTCTCAAATCTCATCAGAGAAGCTTCCTCAGGCAACAGATGGTCATTAATCCAGAAACCCACAATTGGCCAACAGGCAGAGAGCAATAGGCTACAGACTGCTTATCCTTGAATAGGACACTGAGATCAAAGTTCTGCCTCCCAATACTGTAAGATCCAGAGGTGGTAGAGGACCGACCATACGAAACAGAGTTTTCCAGACAGCTGGGTGGTAACTCAGATGAACTGTAATGGTGAGAGCATGCACAAATCTTAGGTAAGCTGAAGCCAGACAAAATCCTAGTATATATATGAGGAAGTGAGTAAGAAACACCAACACTATCTGAGAAACTATTGACAACTGATGGCTACTGGAAGGTGAAGTCAGTCTTGTTTAAGGGTTATACTCTCAGTAGGTTAACCAGGCTCCAGTGGACCCACACCAAAGGGCATATGAGGACACAAATTTGACTCTATAGGTCTTTAACATATAATGTAATATAATATAATATATAATAATATATAGTATATATTAAAGTACATGAGATCAAGTTGAGGTAGTAAGTAGGGTGGAGATAGAGGAGGAGTTTTAAATATGATCAAAATATCTTGCATGAAATCTGAATAAATTTAATTAAAATAAGAAATAATAATATCCAAGGGAGCCATGTTCTGAGTATAAAGTGTAAGAGCTGTTGATAAAAGATGAGAACAAGGTGAATACACTTCCTCCAGCCTGGAAGACGAAAGAAAGGAATACTGGCCTTAGCCACATCACCTTGCACAGAGCATAGGAAGGGTGAGCATTAGGGGTCATGAATGGATTTGGAGACCCTTTTGCAGGGGAGTCATGTGGTCTCGGGAGTACTTTGTTGGAAAGAGGTGAAAAGAGTAAGCTCTTCTGTTAAGCTAAGGGGAGGGGAGGAGAGACAGGGGAAGGGGAGGGAGAGAGAGTGAGAGTGAACAAAACAGAGACACATGGAGAGAATGACAGAAGCAGAGAAATGGAGACACAGAGGCAGTGACAGATGGAAGACAGTGATATCAGTAGCTGAGTATCCGACTTGAATGGAGAAGCAAACAGACATAAAGACACTTCAAGTAGGGAGACATTAAATTTTTTTGTGTAGGGGAAGGATAGGAGGTGCAAAAATGAGTAATCTGAGGGGAAGCTTCCAGAATATAAGTTTTCTTATGCCTTTGTCAAGATGCCTAACATCACTTAAAGTGGGGAGATTAATATATATATATATGTATATAGGCTCAAGTTTTCCAAGGCTGCCTCTGTGGGTTGCTTGGCCCAGTACACTTGGGAAGAACATGGTGCCAGGAACATGCAGAGGACAGGAAGCAGAATAGAGTGCTTGTGGTTGAAGTCATCTTTACAAACACTTTCACAAACACATCCCAACATGTACTTTGCTAAGTATTTTTCCATCCAAACAAATTGTGAATCAAAATTAACCATCAGAAGGTGGGAAAAGGAAATGACACTAAACAACAGGAAGAAGAAGAAGAAAAGAAGAAGAAGAAGAAGAAGAAGAAGAAGAAGAAGAAGAAGAAGAAGAAGAAAAGTAATAATAATAAGAGGCACATCTCATTTGGAATGAGTGGAGGAAGGATGGGGTAGGATTTGAGGGAGTGTGGTCATGCTCCCTGAGTGAGGAAGTTCATGTGATGAGAATATTTAGTAAAGATCTGTCCATTTACAGGAAATTCTTAGTTAATGTAAAGTAAGATACTTTTGAAAAAAAAAAAAAGAGATAAATATACTTCCTAGCTTCCATGTTGTGATGTGGCTTTCAGCAGTCATACAAAGGAGCCACACAGGGGGACTAAGGAACAGACCGCATCTCCTCGGGGTTCTGTTCCCCTTCACAGGGGCCTGCGGAGGCAGCCCTGATGTTGATTATTTTTATGTTGTCATGGTTTAATCTTAAATGTTCCCTAAGGACTTATTTGTTAAAGCTCCAGCTGGCGGGGTTCTGGGGAGTTCTGGGGGGTGGGGCTTAGTTGGCAGCAACTGTCAGAGGTGTGTACTGGTCCTTGCCACTCTCTGCTTACTGGTCACCATGTGGTGAGTCACTTTTTCTTACTATTTCCTTCCACTGTGAAGTTTCTGCTTGGCCAAGGCCACCCATGGACTGAAACTGCCTGCCAGAATGAGTCTTTATTTCCTTTGTTTTCTCAGGAATTTAGTCATAACCATGTACAACTGACAAGAACAGCATCTTTGTTGTCAGGAAGTATGTTTAACCTTCTTAAAACTGCCTCTGATTCCATCAATGCACACTGAGAGATGTTGAACATTCCTCTCCTTATATGGCTGGCTGCTATTGGCTGCTCTTTTCCATGTTCACTAGAAATTTTAATAATTTCACTGTCAGATGTAACTAGATTTACTTCATTCTGACAGGACAATCAAGGGAACAGGCTGCCTCTGTCACTTGAACGCCAAGCAGTTAAATGTGCTAACAGATGAACCTGGCATAAGGGAAGGCCGCTGTGACCCACAGTATGTAAAAATTTAATCCCAACATCAAAGAGCTCCTGTGAGAACCAAGGCACACATTCAAAGAAGAGCTCCTGTTTGATGAAAGAAATGTGCCACCCACCCCTTGTGACACAGCCAATAGGATGTTTTCATCTACAGCTAAGACATTGTTAAGCTTGGTGTGTAAACATGAGCTGCTCATTCAGTTATTTGTAGTCATGGATTTCACACTGCTTTGAGAGGCTGCTTCAGGAGTTGCAGAAGAGT
The DNA here is from genome assembly GCA_009823505.1 of Rhizomys pruinosus. Taxonomy (NCBI): domain Eukaryota; kingdom Metazoa; phylum Chordata; class Mammalia; order Rodentia; family Spalacidae; genus Rhizomys; species Rhizomys pruinosus. Next base: position 802,672 of record VZQC01001793.1, on the reverse strand, counting down.
GCGGTATGTCAGGGAAACGCCTTAATGCTTCATATTGTTACAAGCAGCTTTCTGATACTGTAGCAAATATTTGAGATGATCAAATTATAAAGAGGAAGAATTTACTTTGGCTCATGGTGTGGGGATTTCAGTCCTTAGTAGGTAGGCTCATTGACTGGGTCCATGTAAGGTAGCCCACTATGGCAGGAACATGAGGCAGATTTCACTCATGGCATTTGGAAACAAGAACCAGGGTCCCAATTCTCTCTTTAAAGTCAGGCCTCCAGGGACCTAATGTCCTCCTACCAGGGTGCTCCTTCTAAAGGTTCTACCACCTCCCAAGACACCAAAGGCCACAGACTTATGACCCAGCAGATTGGTGACCAAGTCTGCACTATACAGGCCTTTGATGGGGGGTAAGGGAGGAATCAGCACAGATCATCCAAGATTCAAGCTTGTCATGAGTTTTTTTTCCCTATCTGAATAGGATTTTCTTTGCACTAAAAGTTTAGGGTGAGATGTAGGGGAAAAGGAAAACACTACTTTAAACAACCAAAGCCTACTGCTGTGCACATCATGGTAGTTTAGCAAGGAAAACTATATGAGAATGACATTATTACCTTGGCTTATGCAAAGAAGGACTGGGGGATTCTTTGACAGCATCAGAGCCCTTGAAAGTAAACTGCTCTTTTTTTCTTTTCTTTTTTTCCAGTTAATCACTTTAGTAACTCCTTTATGATTTTTAGTAAAAGTCATATCTCTTCTATATGCCACAATTGTATTCTTTTAAAAGATATTTCTTAGACTTGGGGCCCTGCACAAAAGCATGCTTTTTATATGTCTGTCGTAGATCCTCCAGTCATCATTAACTTCTTTTATTTAATTTTTAAATTTTTTAATAATAGGTAATGAGTAATGAATACAGGCTTCCTTCATGTAAAACCAATTTGCAAGTAGCTATGTCCAAACTTATACAGCTCAAGGCCCCCATTGTCCAGCTGGGGGAGCTTATATGTACTATCATGTTGAACAAATAAGAGTTCAGTCTATGTTTCTGTAGTTTTTGTGCCAGTACCAGGCTGTTTTTATGACTATAGCCCTGTAATATAGTTAGGTGTCTGGTATAGAAATCTCCCCTGTATTGCTCTTTTCACTCAGCATTGCTTTGGCTATTCGGGGTCTTTTGCTGTTTCATATGAATTTAAGAATTTTTTTCCAAGCCTGTGAAGAATGTTCTTGGGATTTTAATTGGGATTGCATTGAATCTGTATATTAATTTGGGTAAAATGGACATTTTTACTATATTAATTTTTCCAATCCATGAGCATGGGAGGTCTTTCCATCTTCTGATGTCTTCTTCACTCTCCTTCTTCAGGAGCTTATAATTTTTGTTGTAGAGATCTTTGGTAGTTTTGGTTAGGTGTATTCCTAGGTATTTTGTTTTTGAGGCTATTGTAAATGGGAAGGACTCCTTGTATTCCTTCTTCAGTTGCTTGTTGTTGGTGTATAGAAAGGCTACTGATTTTTTTAGGTTAATTTTGTAACCCACTATTTTACTGAAACTTTTAATCATTTCTAGGAGTTTTCTTGTGGAGTTTTTTAGCATCCATTAGATAAATTATCATATTGTCTGCAAAGAGGGATAGTTTTACTTCCTCTTTTCCAATTAGTATTCCTTTAATGGCCTTTTCTTGCCTTATTGCCCTAGCCAGTGTTTCAAGCACTATATTGAAGATAAGTCGTGACAAAGGGGCAGCCTTGTCGGGTTCCTACCTTTATGGGGGATCGTTCTAACTTTTCTCCATTTAGGATGATGCTGGCTGTGGGTTTCTTATATATGGCTTTGATTATGTTGAGGAATGATCCTTCCAGTCCAATTCCCTCTAACACTTTAATCACGAAGGGATGCTGGATTTTGTCAAAGGCCTTTTCTGCATTGATTGAGATGATGGTGTGGTTTTTGTCCTTCAGTCCATTTATGTGTTGGATATTTACTGATTTTCATATGTTGAACCATCCCTGCATCTCTGGTATGAATCCAACTTGATCACGGTGAATGATCTTTTTGATGTGGGTCTGTATACGGATTGTATTTTGTTGAGAATTTTTGCATCTGTGTTCATTAATGAGATGGGTCTGTAGTTCTCTTTTCTGGTTGCATCTTTGCCTGGTTTTAGCATGAGAGTGACACTGGCTTCATAGAAGGAATTTGGGAGGTTTCCCTCTGCTTGTGTCCTTCTTAACAGTTTTAGTAATAATGGTTGTAAGTCCTCTTTAAATGTTTTTTTATAGAATTCTGCTGTGAAACCAACTGGACCTGGGCTTTTTTTAGTTGGGAGGTCTCTTATTACATTTTCAATTTCTTCATATGTTATGGGTCTGTTTAAGCTGTCACTCTCCTCTCGGTTTAGCTTTGGTGATTCCCTGGATTGCAGATATTCATCCATTTCTCTTAGGTTTTCAAATTTAGTAGAGTAAAAGTTTTTGAAGTATTCCTGTATGATTGTCTGGATCTTTTCACTGTCTGTAGTGATATTTCCCCTTTCATCCCGAATTCTATTGATTTGGAGTTGATCTTTCCTTTGGTTAACTGGACTAGGGGTCTGCCTATCTTGTTTATTCTCTCAAAGAACCAACTTTTGGATTCATTGATTTTTTGTATTTGTTTCTTTGTTTCTATTTCATTGATTTCTGCTCTGATTTTTGTTATTTCTTCCTGTCTATTGTGTTTAGGGTTCATTTGCTGTTGTCTCTTCTGGGGTCACCACTGAGATTTGTGGTAGGGCCCACTTAATCCCCGGGATGACCCATGTGGAAGACACGTGCAGGAAAGCCTACCACGTTTATGCAGGTTGAAGTTCAAATGCAGAGAGAGATTTTATTCCAAGATGCCTGCTTAAATATCCATCATGACTCAATTCTCAGGGCCGAATCCTAAAACCTTCTCGTCACTACACCCCACCCCATGAATGTGGCCAAGGAGGTACCATTGGCTTAGAATGCTACCCATCTTAACTAAGTTTTCCTACATTTCACCCTTTTAATTATTTTTTAATTTTCTGAGAGGCAGGAGAGCACATGGGCGAGGCTAACAACCCAAAGGAACCTGAGCTTTGAATAGCCAGTTGCTCAAGCCTGTTTTGAGTGCTAGGCAGTGGGGGGGCAGGTCAGATCTGAAACTTTATTTTCACACTAAGGACAATTAATATCCAAAAATCCCAACCATGAAGTAAGCTGATTGTCAAGCATAAGCAATGAATGTAACATTGATGTAAAACCAATTAGTAAGTATCTATGTCCAAATTTTCAACAATCCAAGGTTCCTATAGTCCAATTGGAGTAGCTTGTATGCACAAGCATGTTGATCAAATAGGAGTCCAGTCTATATTGCTGTAGTCTCACGATTCACCCCAATCTCTCTGCAGCCCCTACATTCTACTGCGCCTCCTCTTCTGCAAGTTGTTCCCTAGGCTTTGGGAAAGAGGCACAAGTGGGTGAGAAGCAAAACAGTCTATTTTCTTTAGAGATGTCATTTTGGATTCCAGTCTGTTCAGGTAGTTTTCCTTCATGGATTGACAGCTTATCCAGGGTACCTTTTTAATCCTACTAACAAAGCACAAGCAATTAGATATATAGGCACTTAAACAGTACTAATTTTTATGGCAAGCTAAGCTGTGAGCATAGACACAGATGTTTGGATGGAATGCTAATCCACAAACTAGTTTTTCTAAAAAGGATGACAAGTTTTTACTGTGGCTTATATCATCTCCTAACCACTAGAGGACATAAGCTTGTGGCATCAACCTTGAATTATTCCTCCAAGGAGAGAGCTAATAGCCAATTAGATTTGGGATACATATAGACACATGGCTGCCACTGTTGCACAGTATCTCCAGGTAGTTGAGGTGTAGCTGATACTCACAAAGGAGTCTTGCTTGTCTCAAGGAGACCAATATTTTGGTGTATTGCTTTAGTGGCCTTTGGTAATGCTCTCTGGAATTTCAGAGGCCAATTGTACATTAGCAAGTGATGTCTCAAAACATTTGAGACGTCTTCGGCAACAGGGACTTACCGCCTTTCTCCTTGCAGATATCCCATTTTTATAGGCAAAAGCCTTTATAATTTTGGGGGCTTGGATCCCCTAGCCAACACCTCCTTGGCAGAATAATCCATTGCTGACATCAGAGCTCTCCTGTAATAACATATTTTGCTTAATTACACAGCTTATAAAGTCTTTACTATTATATTTGGCTCTAAATAGAATATTATCCCTTCACAATTCCTATGTCTATCAGTCAATTAAAAAAGATAGTTATACCCGTTTTATAAGAAATTACCACTATAACAGTTGGCTCTAGTTTACAGTTAGGGAATGACTTCATTACCATGACGTTTTTCTTTTTCCTATGGTAGGAAGGTTTCTCTTCATTAGGGCACATTATAAACAGTTATCCCAAATAGAATTCAGAGAGATGCTCAGTGTCTTTGACTCAGGCAATCTGAGGTTCCTTTTTCTTTAATATTCAGATGGGTAAGCCTCTCTGCTGGCATTTCTCAGTCCATCCTGCACAGCCAAAAGTTGTATGTTTTCAGGCATTTAGGTTGGTGTTTTTACCTGTGGGAACATACAAATCTCCTCCCATTGTTAGTTTCAAGACCTCAAAATTGAAAATTGATCAAAAGGTTTGGAATACAGAAGGAATATTATACCACCTCCCTCTTTTTGTTTTTTAAATTTTTATGTTTTGACTTATAGATGCCTAAGTTGTATTACACATACCCATAAACAGGAACCAAGGTGTAAGTTTTCATCACATTCACCTAAATTGTTTTTCATTGACTGTATGCTACTTATTTGGGGAGTGAACTTAAACTTAATTTCTTTAAATTATCCTACAAGTAAGAGAAAATGTTACAAGGTGATACTGTATAACACAGAAAAATACAGAGACCATTTGTATACCTTAACCCCAAAGTTATTGTTGGAAATTCAATACAGATTATAAATAAAACAATTAGCATTTTATATTTCCAATTAGTTCAAATGTATTACCATTTTAAACTGCAAACCTTACAAAGTGGATTTTATTTTATTTTATTATTATTATTTGTTTATTTTTAAGGGATTCTACAATATAACAACACAGTTTTCAGATAACATTGATGTTACTCAGTTTGCTGTACAATTAGGTAATTGGTGCATTTTGCAAGTATCTATGTCCAAATTTTGAACAACCTGAGGTTCCCATAGTCCAGTTGGAGAAGCTTGTATGCACAGGTATGTTGATCAATTAGGAGTCCAGACTATATTGCTGTAGTCTCATGATTCACCCCTATCTCTCCACAGCCCTTATATTCTACCACGCCTCCTCTTCCACAATTTGTTCCCTGGGCTTTGGGAAAGGGGCATAAATGGGTGAGAAGAAAACAGTCTACTTTATTTGGAGTTGTCATTTTGGACTCTAGTCTGTTCAGGTTGTTTCCCTTCATGGGTTGACAGCTTATCCAGTGATAACCTTTTTAGTCATACTAACAAAGCACAAGAATTTGGATGTACAGGCATTTAAGCAGTACTAATTATTATGGCAAGCTAAGCTGTGAGCATAGACACAGATGCTTGGATAGTATGCTAACCCACAAACTGTGGTTTCTCTATAAAGGGTGACAAGTTCTTATTGTGGCTTATAACATCTCCTAACCACTAGAGGACATAAGCTTGTGGCATCTGCTGTGAGTTATTCCTCCAAGGAGAGAGCTAATAGCCAATTAGATTTGGGATATATATAGACACTTGGCTGCCACTGTTGCACAGTATCTCCAGGCAGTTGAGGTGTAGCTGATACTGATGGAGGAGTCTTGCTTGTCTCAGGGAGACCAATATTTTGCTGTATTGCTTTAGTGGCCTTTGGTAACGCTCTCTGGCATTTCAGAGGCCAGTTGTACGCTAGCAAGTGACGTCTCATAACATTTTTCATGCTCACACCAGGTCTTCGACAACAGGGACTTACTGCCTTTCTCCTTGCATATATCCCACTTATAGGCAAAAGGCCTTTATAATTTGGGGGGGCGGGTTTGAATCCCCTAGCCAACATCTCCTAGGCAGAATAATTCATTGCTGATGTCAGAGCTTTCCTGTAGTAATATATTTTGCTTAATTACACAACTTATAAACACTTTACTATTGAATTTGGCTCTAGATAGAGAAATATCCTTTCACAGTTCCTATGCCTATCAATCAGTTAATACGTTGTGCCTGTTTTATAGGAAATTACCACTGTAACAATTGGCTCTAGTTTACAGTTAGGGAGTGGTTTCATTACCATCCTGTTTTTCTTTTTCCTATAAAGGGGAGAGGTAGGAAGGTTTCTCAGTATCTGGAAGGTAAACTTCATTAGGGCCCATTATAAACAGTTAACCCCAATAGTATTCAGAGAGATGCTCAGTGTCTGTGACTCAGGCAGTCTGAGGTTCCTCTTTCTTTAATGTTCAGATGGGTCAACCTCTCTGCTGGCATTTCCCAGTCCATCCTGCACAGCCATAAGTTGTATGTTTTCAGGCATTTAGATTGGTGATTTTTACCTGTGGGAACATAAAATTCTCCTCCCATTGTTAGTTTCAAGATCAGAAAAATTGAAAATTTATCAATAGGATTGGAACACAGAGTTTTCCATTTGTATCCCAGAAAGGATAGTACCCCACCTCCCACCTCCCTCTTTTTTTTTTTTTTTGGTTTTTATGTTTTGACCTATAGATGCCTAAGTTGTATTACACATACCCATAAACAGGAGCCAAGGCATAAGCTTTCATTAAATTTACCCAAACTGTTTCTCATTGACTGTATGCTACTTATTTGGGAAGGAAATTTAAGCTTAGTTCCTTTAAATTGTCCTACAAGTAAAAGAAAGTGTTATAATGTGATGTTGTGTAATTCAGAAAAAATATATAGGCCATTTGTATACCTTAACCCAATACAAATTATAAATAAAACAATTAACATTTTATATTCCCAATTAGTTCAATTGTATTACCATTTCCACCAAAACCTACACCTAAATTTAACTAATCTAAACAATTCACTAAGCCTTAAAATATCCTATACTTGGTGGATAAAGCTTGGGCAGAGTTGAGTACCTGCTAAATAAATTTTACCCAATAAACACTTTGCTCTTTAATGCTATATGACTGGACTAAGACTTCTACTTATTTGGGAAGTAAAATTTAAGCTTAATTCCTTTAAATTGTCCTACAAGTAAAAGAAAGTGTTACACTGTGATGTTGTATAATTCAGAAAAATATAGAGACCATTTGTGTACCTTAACCCAATACAAATTATAAATAAAACAATTAACATTTTATATTCCCAATTAGTTCAATTGTATTACCATTTCCACCAAAACCTACACCTAAATTTAACTAATCTAAACAATTCACTAAGCCTTAAAATATCCTATACTTGGTGGATAAAGCTTGGGCAGAGTTGAGTACCTGCTAAATAAATTTTACCCAATAAACACTTTGCTCTTTAATGCTATATGACTGGACTAAGACTTCTACTTATTTGGGAAGTAAAATTTAAGCTTAATTCCTTTAAATTGTCCTACAAGTAAAAGAAAGTGTTACACTGTGATGTTGTATAATTCAGAAAAATATAGAGACCAACCCAATACAAACTATAAATAAAACAACTAGCATTTTATATTCCCAGTTAGTTCAAATGTCAGTATCTAGCTCCTTTTTTTTTTTTTTTTATTTTTTAGCACAAGCATCTTTCATATAAAACCAATTTGCAAGCAGTTGTGCCCCAGCCCAAGGCTCCCACCATCCAGCTGGAGGGGCTTGAATGTTCAATCAAGTTGATCAAATAAGTGTCCAGACTATATTGTCATAGTTTTACCATTCACCCCAATCGCAGCCCTTACATTCTACCACTCCCCCTCTTCCGCAGATTGTTCCTTTGGCTTAGAAACGGGGCACAGGTGGACGAAAAGCACAACAGTCTACTTTCTCTGGAGATGTTTTGGACTCTGATCATTTCTGGCTGTTTCCTTTCATGGGCTGACTGTTTGTCCAGGGATAACCTTTCAATCCCACTAATGAAGCACAAGTGATTAGATACATAGGTATTTAAACATTGCTAGTTACTATGGTAGGTTACTTTGGTATAGATACAGATGTTTGGATGGTGTGTTAATCCCTGGATTACTTTTTTTTCTGAGAAAGATGACAAGGTCTTACTGTGGCATATAACATCTCCTAATCACTAGAGGGTACAAGCTTGTGGCAACATCCATGAGTTATTCCTCCAAGGAGAGAGCTAATAGCCAAATAGATTTGGAATATACAGACATATGGCTGCAACTGCTGCACAGTATCTCCAAGCAGGTGAAGCTGATGTTGGTGGAGGAGTCTTGCTTGACTCAAGGAGACCAATATTTGCTTTATTGGTTCAGTGGCATTTGGTAATACTGATATTCCAGAGACCAACTGTATACTTGCAAGTGCAGTCTCGATATAGTCTTCCCATGCTCACCTCAGGTCATTGACAGCAGGGCGGGACTTACCGCCTCTCTTCTTGCAGGTATCGCACTTTACAGGCAATAAGCCTTTACCTTTTGGGGGGGGGCTTGGATCCCCTGGCCAACATCTCCTTGGCAGAATAATCCATTGCTTCTCTCAGTGCTCTCCTGTATTAATATATTTTGCTTATATGCACCACTTAAAGAGACTTTAGTCTCTTTGGTTCTGAATATAGAATAATCCTTTTTACAGTTCCTATGTCTATTAGTCAATTAAAAAAAAGCAGTTTTACCAGTTTTATAAGAGATTACTTCTATAAAAGTTAGCTCTAATTTACAGTTAGAGGATGACTTCATTACCACCATGTTTTTCTTTGTTCTATGAAAAAGAGGTAAGGAGGTCTCTCATATTGAAACTGTGCTGCACTTAGAAGGTAAGGTTCATTAGGACTCACTATAAACAGTTGTTACACCTATCGTTCTCAGAGATGTTTGATGCCTGTAGCAGTCTGAGGCTTTTCTTCCTTTTAGTGTTAAGATGGGTCAACTTCTCTGCTGGTATTTCTTGGCACAACCTATACGATGGAAGGCTGTATCCCTTCTTTCTCAGCCGTTGAGTTGGTGATGTTTTGATCTGCGGGAATATACAAATCTGCAAAGTTCATGATAAAAGTGGATTTTAATAACTATCTTCCTCCAAGCTCTTGGCCTTCTCCAGGCCTGGCATGAAAACCTGCTTTAAAGATTTTTCAATATCTAGCTCTTAATAAAATTTTCTTTTACAGTTCTTATGCCCATCAGTTAATTAAAGACTGGCTAGATATGCCCCATGAGAAGTTGTTACCATCATTACCATCTTGATTTTTTTTTTGTGGGAGTTTCTAGGAAGCTTCCTTTGTCATGAACAGGTGCAGAACAGTCCTGCTAAGGGAAGGAGGACACAGTTCCCACTTTGTGGACAGTGTGGGGAACTGCCCGATTGCATAGAGGTAAGTTGGTCATTCCTGTGACCCGACCGGAGAGGTAACTTCCCACTCAGGTCCTTAGCCTGGGACAACGAGACACGTTTCCCACTCTAGGCTGTGACTTTCCACCTGCCCAAGTCCAGGACAGGAATTTCACACCAGCTTCCCAGGTTGGTGGTCCACAAAGGGAGCCTTTTTCCAAACCAACTGGTCAGCCAAATGAAATGCAGGCCTCAACACCAGCTACCCACTGGTCATCTGAATGAAATGCAGGCTTGTCTTAGCCTGTATGCATGCAAAAAATTAAAAAAATGGCGGCCACGAATTCTGCAATGATGTTAATTGGAATTCAATTTTTTTATTTTTTAAATTTTTAAATTTTTATACCTTTTATTTTTTATTCCCAAATACCCAAAAACTTATTAACACTTTAATACAATGAAAACCTGGTTGCATCTTTGTTTTAGATGTTGAAAGGGCGTAACCAGTAGGTGGCAGTGTAGATCCATTATTTTAAAATTTTTAATAGATAACCCATAACCTTTGTTGAAATTGAATTATGTTTTGTTGTTTAATATAAATTTTCATCTTGAGAAGGAAGGGCCACGTTCCAACTCAGAGGCAACGTTTTTACTGGTATCATGGCTGTTAACATTAAAATACACTTACAACACAAGTACACACATCCATACACACGTATGCATGCACATACATACATACATACACACATACACACATACATACATAAGAAAATTTGTTAGTCTGACCTGTAAGAGAAGAAAGGCATATTGTTTGATGGCCAATGAAAAACATGAAATTTTATAATTTGTTATAGGGTTATTTTTACATAATCAGAATAAATATCCTAATAATGCACAAAACAGCTGAAATCTATATGCTGCCTCTTAGGCCCATTTCCAACCATTTGCCTTTAATGAACTATCTCTACAGTTTACTCCTATTCTTTCCCTATCCTGTCCTTTCTGGTTAACAATGCATAAGCTGTCCCTCTGATAAGCCTATCTCTCCCTATGCTATTTACAAATCTAAACTGTGAGGATTCCCAAAAGTAGACAGGACAAAGTTGTTTGTAGTCTTGGACCTATCCATCTTGTCTTATTATTAAGGACTTTGGAAGAATAATAATTATACATAATCACAACAATAATCACAATTATAACCATTATTAATTATTATTAATTATCAACAATTATTAACCATTATTAGTCACAACAATCATTAATAATTATTATGAATAATAATTGTCAATAATAGCCAACAACAATGAACAATTTATCATTAGACTTAATTTTTATCAATTGTTATTAATAATTATATTTAATAACAATAACTATAACTATTAATAACAATTACTAACAATAATCAACAATTTATCATTAAACTGAATAATATGCATACTATAAACCCAATTAAAAACTGTTAACACTAAGGCATATAAAACAAACATTTTTTATGAATTGAATCTATTTTTGTTTATAGTCAGCTAATTAGATTTAAACCTGTAGGATTATAATGAATTAAAAGCAGGAACTTGCATTCACTCACACATACACACAGCTTGAAGATGGGCTTAAAGAAGCATAAAACAGTTTTGTTCTAAAAATTTCTCATTTAAATTGAACCAAAATATCGATTTATGTTGTTAAAGAGAATTTTACCAATGGTACTTAAAAAAAGACAATTTATCAGAGCAAGTTTATTTTGTTAGAACTCCAGGACCTGTAAATTTTCCTAGAAATCCATCTATCTTGTTTCCAAAATGCTGAAATCAAAAGAATCTTACCTAAAATCAAAATTTAAAGGGCATGATTTAGATACCATGTGCTCAGTCTGGCAGTTGGTATGCATGCACAGCAGGGAGACTGATGGTGCCAGAGCTCAGACCATGTGTGATCAAGAATTCTGTGAGAAAAAATCTTTGAGATGAAACACATTTAAAAGGAGCAAGATAACATTAAGTCAACCATATCTAGAGTACCCAGGGGTTAAGTAAAAATATTACACTTTAAGTTAAGCATGCTGAAATGGATTTGAATTACTTAAGTGATACAACTTGGTAGGGTGGAGGTCCACAGTCTGTCTCCCGAGTATTGGAATCAAAGCTGCACCTTTAAAACACAATGAAAGATGAAGTACTGCCCCAGGCTCTTGCCTGAGACTTGCAGTTTTTTGCAGTTTTGCCAGCGAAACACAGAATACTGTAAAGCCAGTCCTTCCCCCCACCAGCCATCTGCTGTTTCCAGAGCAGGAGAGGGGCACAGAACAAACATTGGACTAGATTAACCAGAGTACCTACAAACAGCTACAAACTGAAAAATGTAACAGCTTCATATTTTGCCTTTGGTCTTTTCAAGGCAGGGCTTTCTTACAGTCAGAGCTGGCAGGGAGGTCACTCGGTAGACTAGGCAGTCCTGAACTCACAGACATCCATTTGGATTAAAGGCATGGGCCACCACCAAGCCTGGAATTTACCAGCTCAATTTGCATCATAGAAGACTGGCCTCTAGAAGAGATCTTGGGGGAAGTTTAGCAGACAAAAGGAAACTTCAGAAGAATTAAGCACTATTTTATACTATTTACAGAAAAATTTTTAAGGAGGAAACATTTTTAAAAACACATTTAGGGGCTGGAGAGATAGGCTAGCGGTTAAGAGGACCGACTGCTCTTGCAGAGGACCCGGGTTCAATCCCCAGCACCCACATGGCAGTTAAGAACCGTCTGTAACTCCAATTCCAGGAGAACTCCAGTTCCAGGGGAATCTGAGACCCTCTTCTGACCTCCGCAGCATTGCACGACACGGGTGCACAAACCTACATGCAGACAGTACATTCATACACATACAAAAATAAAAAAAATAAAAAAATGAAAAAAAAACAACAAAAAATACATTTAGACTGTGGCTGACTTTTCACAAGCTTCCATGCAAGCAATGTTGGTAGATTAATTCCTGGGTGGTTGCCTCTACAACCCAAGCCTGCCTGTGCAAAGGTGCAAATGAAAACCTCTATGGAATGCTTGCTCCAAAAACCTGGCTTGCTCCATGGGCACGCCTGTCCTTCCAGCCTCTGTGACCTTCACCACCTGAACTGTGGCCAGAAGGTGGAAACCAGGACCCCAGGCTGCAGGGCAGGTTCCAAACACATTTCAAAACCTCTAGAAGGCAAGTGGATGGGAGAGGAAGGGCTCCTTTCACAATTTCTCTGAATATCCACCACCTGGAAATCCCAGGGAAGCAACAGATGCCCCCAATCCAGGGAAGCGAAAACAGCACCCATGGGCTGCATAATCATGTCCTGCCGAGTGGGTGAAAACCCACAAGAGAATGCAAGTTTCTCAAAGCCTATCAGAGAAAGGGTCTCCGGCACATAGGCCAAATCTCCATCAGCAGAGTCAATAGGAGAATTCCCTCTGTGTTCATCCTTAGTCCATGCCTTCACTGATTTGGAGATGCTAAACTTTCTCCATGCCACAACCTGAAACACAACAGCCACAGCAAACCACAGCACACAGTCAACAAACACATGCCATACATTACAAAACAATTTCTCCTGAAACATAGCTTTCTTGAAGGTGTTATTTCCCATCTTGCAGAGATTCTAGCTTACCAAACTGGTCTCTATGTCCCACGTTGGTGTTGCCATTTGTGGGGTCACCACCGAGATTTGTGGCAGGGCCCACTTAATCCTGGGATGATCCATGTGGAAGACACATGCAGGAAACTACACCACATGTATGCAGGTTGAGGTTCAAATGCAGAGAGAGATTTTATTCCAAGATGTCTGCTTAAATATCCATCATGACTCAATTCTGAGGGCCGAATCCTAAAACCTTTTCATCATTACACCCCACCCCATGGGTGTGGCCAAGGAGTTACCATTGGCTTAGAATGCTACCCATCTGGCCCGGGTGCCTGACTCAGTCTTAGTAGGGTCGAGTGTTTGGACTCCGGGTCTGGACCTGTTAGGAACACTTGGAGCCATCCGACACGGCTCTAGGCAGGTAAAAGCTTAGGGCAGAGTGACTTTTGTGGTGCTGGACAATTGATTTCTGGTCGGTGGNCAAACATGAAGGGATGCTGGATCTTGTCAAAGGCTTTTTCTCTATCAATTGAGATGGTCAGGTGTTTTTTGTCTTTCAGTCCATTTATGTGTTTTATATTTATTGATTTACATATGTTGAACCATCCGTGTATCTCTGCTATGAATCCAACTTGATCATGATGGATCATCTTTTCGATATGGGTCTGTATGCAATTTATAAGTATTTTGTTGAGAATTTTTGCATCTGTGTTCATTACTGAGATGGGCCTATAGTTCTCTTTTTCCACCATTTGCTATTGCCAAACACATGTAAATATTTCCTCATTCTCTTCTCCATTTCTTGTTCATGATCGAAAACAATTTTATCAGTTCTTCTTACTTAAAAACAACACACTTTTTGGCAAGAATTCCCTGAGAAACATAAGTTTATTTTGTTCTGGCTTATATAAATTTAATATGCATTTCTCCATCCAGACACTGATGGGCCTTACCTGAATACTAATGGAAGTGTCTCTATGTTTTACTCCTTGCACAAAAAAGAGTGTTAAGTCAGCATGATGCTTTGGTGTACGATTTTAGAGTAGGATCAGTATAGATGAGATATTGCAAGCATTTCAAAAGACTCAAAGAACTGTGTAATTTTGTTCAGAATTGTGGAATTTTTAACCCCAAAGAAATTATAAATGTTTAACGACCTACACATGTTCATCAGTTTTAAGTTTTAAGCAACATATATATGCATGAAACATCATGTGACCCTATAAATATGTCCAACATTATATTTGTATATGTCAGCCAAAATAAATTAAATGAAATTAAAAAAAAATCTCATGGAAGAAGTATTTAAAACATCTTTTCTATGCTTAGTTAGCTGGATGGAATATTGGTTCTCTAAGGCCTGATAACATTGACTTACCTAAGTGGGGGAAAGCATTTCATAATAGGTATATTCCTTGTCTGTCAGAACCCTGGATTGGCCTAGGAAACTTTAGTGTCCAAAAAATATTAGAAGTTATTTTGAGTACTTAGGGGACCTAAGTTCATTTCTTAGTACCAGATGCATTTGAATTAAGTGTCTAGTTTTGTTCATTTGTTTCTGATGTAGCTCCTTAACCAAATGATGAGGCTTGAATAAGTGCCATCAACTGCAGGTAAATGATAGTAGTAACTTAACTTGAGAGTAGTGCTCTTTTCCCTGTGCAAATATTTTTGTCAGTTTAAGTTGCACTGAAGACAGCAAATTTTTATAAATGTTAATACCTTACTATACTCTTTAATCATCCCAAAGAAGCCAAGGTTACTATTTAGTGATGGTTATTTTTTAATGAATACAGCTTACCTCTTTAGAATTCTACATCTATTTTTAGTTTGGATACCTGGTTTAGTATAAGTGCTATGTGGCAACTCTACAAAGTGACTTAGTATATCTCTTAAGTTACTCTTTTCTAAAAATATCGAGTCTTTATTCCATAATTCAATACAGGGGAAAATGATTATATTTAGCAAATCATTTTAGGAAATTTAAAATATTTAACCTACTAATCATTGTATTGGAGAATTAACTAGAACCAATCCCTTCCTGTGTATTTTGTGTCATGTATATAAGAATACTACAGTACATTGTTGCTGCCTCTGGTTTTTATGTAACCAATGCTTCTCAAAGTGTGGTTAATTTTATATCCTGTCACTTTACTGAAACTCTTAGTTGTTTCTAGAAGTTTTCTGGTGGAGATTTTAGCATCCCTCAGGTAAACTATCATACCATCTGCAAAAAGGGATAGTTTGACTTCCTGTTTTCCAATCAGTACTCCTTAATTTCCCTTTCTTCCTTATTGCCTTCAAGTGTTTCAAGCACTATATTGAAGAAGAGTGGCAAATAGGGCAGCCTTGCTGGGTTCTGCCTTTAAGGGGAATGATATCTATATTTTCTCGTTTAGGATGTTGGCAGTGGGTTTGTTGTATATGGCTTTGATTATATTTAGCAATGTTCCCTTCAGTTTGATTCCCTCTAGAACTTTAATTTTTTTAATTTTATTTATTTCTGTATGTATATGAATGTACTGTTTGCATGCAGGTTTGTGCACCCATGTCGTGCAATGCCACAGAGGTCAAAAGAGGGTGTCAGATTCCCCTGGAACTGGAGTTCTCCTGGAATTGGAGTTTCAGATGGTTCTCGGCCACCATGTGGGTGCTGGGGATTGATTCCGGGTCCTCTGTAAGAGCGGTCGGTGCTCTCAACTGCTAGGCCATTTCTCCAGCCCCTCCCTCTAGAACTTTAAACATGAAGGGATGCTGGATCTTGCCAAAGGCTTTTTTTCTATCAATTGAGATGGTCAGGTGTTTTTTTTTCTTTCAGTCCATTTATGTGTTTTATATTTATTGATTTACATATGTTGAACCATCCCTGCATCTCTGGTATGAATCTGACTTGATTATGATGGATCATCTTTTTGATATGGGTCTGTATGCAATTTACAAATATTTAGTTGAGTATTTTTGCATCTGTGTTCATTAATGAGATGGGCCTATAGTTCTCTTTTTCCACCATTTACTATTTCCAAATACATGTAAATATTTCCTCATTCTCTTCTCCATTTCTTGGTCATGGTGGAAGACAATTTTATCAGTTCCTCTGACTTAAAAGCAACACACTGCTTGGCAAGAATTCCCTGGGAAAGAAGTTTATTCGGTTCTGGCTTATATAAATTTAATATACATTTCTCCATCCATACACTGATGGGCCTTACCTGAATACTAATGTAAGTGTCTCTATGTTTTACTCCTTGCACAAAAAAGAGTGGTAAATCAGTATGATGCTTTGTTGTACTATTTTAGAGTAGGATCAATATGATGAGATATTGCATGCATTTCAAAAGACTCAAATAAAGAACTGTGTAATTTTTTTCAGAATTGTGGAATTTTTAACCCCAAAGAAATTATAAATGTTTAACGACCTACACATATTCATCAGTTTTAAGTTTCAAGCAACATATATATGCACGAAACATCATGTGACCCTATAAATATGTACAACGTTATATTTGTATATGTCAGCCAAAATAAATTAAATAAAAAAATTCTAAAAGTCTCATAGAAGAAGTATTTAAATCATCTTTTCTATTCTTAGTTAGCTGGATGAAACATTGGTTCTCTAAGGCCTGATAACATTGACTTACCTAAGTGGGGGAAAGCATTTCATAATAGGTATATTCCTTGTCTGTCAGAACCCTGGATTGGCCTAGGAATTTTAGTGTCCAAAAAATATTAGAAGTTATTTTGAGTACTTAGGGGACTTACATTCATTTCTTAGTACCAGATGTATTTGAATTGAGTGTCTAGTTTGTTTCATTTGTTTCTGATCTAGCTACTTAACCAAATGATGATGCTTGAATAAGTGCCATCAACCACAGATAAATGATAGTAGTAACTTAACTTGAGGGTAGTGCTCTTTTCCCTGTGCAAATATTTTTGTCAGTTTAAGTGGCACTGAAGACAGCAAATTTTATAAATGTTAATACCTTACTATACTCTTTAATCATCCCAAAGATGCCAAGATTACTATTTAGTGATGGTTATTTTTTAATGAATACAGATTACCTCTTTAGAATTCTACATCTATTTTTAGTTTGGATAGCTGGTTTAGTATAAGTGCTATGTGGCAACTTTACAAAGTGACTTGGTATACCTCTTAAGTTACTCTTTTCTAAAAATATCGAGACCGTATTCCATAGTTCAGTACAGGGGAAAATGATTATATTTAGCAAATCATTTTAGAAAATTTAAAATGTTTGACCTACTAATCATTGTATTGGAGAATTAATTAGAACCAATCCCTTCCTGTGTATTTTGTGTCATGTATATAAGAACTACAGTACATTGTTGCTGCCTCTGTGGTTTTTATGTAACCAATGCTTCTCAAAGTATGGGCCTCCACTCACCTGCTAGAATCAGTGTAAGCAGGAACTCACTTAGTGACACACATTCTTTGGCATCAGTCCAGACATGCTGAGTCAGAAACTATGGATCAGGACCCAGCAATCTACTTAACTAAGGCCCACAGATGAGTCTGATGCACACTGGTATGAACTGTATCTAGTGAGAGCCAGAAAGTTTATTTGCTCACTTACTCCATATTTGCATAAATTAAGCTTACCTGGTTACCTGTAATTATTTATTGACTAAAATGATAATTTATTCTCATTACTGGCTAAAGGATGCATATGTTTGTATATACAATTAGTGTAGCTATTAATAAATCAGTTGACTTAGTCTGACATGTTCCTACTACTGACAATATACCTTATATTAAATGACTGATTTAAATATATAGGTGGAATCTTTTTTTTTCTTTTTTATTGTTATATATATATATATATATTTATATATTTGTACAACATTATGTTACAAATCAAATCTAGACCTGTGTCCCCCTCCCTACCCCCTCACCCCACCAGAGCAGATGCATTCTGCCAAACAGGTTTTTCATCTTTTTCTCAGTCTTTCTCAAAATTCTCGGTATAGAAGTTGACTGTTTCAAGCAGAAGTTCACCATTTCAGTCAGTTATTTGATGCAATTTTTTCTGTTGTTGTTGTTGTTGTTTCTAATATGTACCACTCCAGACTACTTGGACTAAAGCTCAAGGAGCCCTGCACGAGAGAAACTTGGCGCTAGCATCACAGATGAGGGATACCATTCATCATTTGTTTTTCTGGGACTGTGTTACTTCGCTTAACATAATATCTTCTAATTCCATCCATTTACCTGCAAAGTTTGTGAGGTCATCATTCTTTACTGCTGCATAGAAATCCATTGTGTAGATGTACCATATTTTATCTATCCACTTGTCAGTTTAGGGGCACTTGGGTTGGTTCCAGCTCCTTGCTATTGTGAAGAGAGCTGCAATAAGCATGTCTGGGCATGTATCTCTGCAGTAAGATGAGTCTTGTGGGTACATACCCAGGAATGGTATGGCTGGGGTCAGGTGGCACGTTCATTCCAAGTCTTCCAAGGGTTCTCCACACTGCTTTCCACCGTGGTTGTATGAGTTTATATTCCCACCATCAGTAAATGAGTGTTCCTCTTTCCTCGCAACCTTCCCAGCACTCGGTATCATTGGTTTCCTTCATCCTAGCCAGTCTTATTGGAGTAAGATGATATCTTAAAGTGGTTTGAATTTGCTGTTCTTGTTTCTCTTTAATTGCTGTGACAAAACATCTGACAAACCAACTTGGGGAGGAAAGGTTTATTCAGCTCACATCTCCTGGATCACAGTTCATCATTTAGGAGCCCAAGGCAAGAACTCAGGGCAGGAACCTGGAGCACAGCAAGACTGAAGCACAGGCCATGGAGGAATACGCTTACTGGTTTGCTCCCCTGGCCCATGCCCAGCTTTCCTTCTTGAATGGTACACAGCACCTGCCCAGGTGGCACCACCCAGAGTGGGCTGCGCCCTCCAACATTGCCCAACAATAAAGACAATACTCCACGACATGGACACAGGCCATCCAACGGAGCCACCAATTCCCCAATTGAGGTCCCTCAACCCAGGTGTGTCAAGTTGACACTAAAGCTATCCAGCACAACTTACCCTTGTCAACTTGACACACCAAATACATCACTATTAAACCACCACCTTTTCCATTCTTGTCCCCAAGTATAATGTTAACATTAATCACAACCTAAGACAGTACAACCTTAAAAGCCTCACAGTCCTTAAAATGTCCAAACACTTAAAAGTTCACAGTCTGTTAAAAGTCTCTTAACTGTGGACTGCTGTAAAATCCAAAACAAGTACTTCAAAGTATTTGAATACAAGGATTCAAAGGGAAGAATCAGGCACTCTCAAACAAAACCTAAGTCCAGCAAAAAAAAAAAAAAAGTTACAGTAGAGAGATAGCTAGCCTTGGAACTTACCCTTCAGATTAAGTTATTTGACACCATAACAACAAGACAGTGCATTTTATTACCAGCCCAGGGTCAGTTCCCCCACCCATTTCTCTGTGTTGCTTTGTGACATTGACCCAGTTGGCATGGATCCTGTGTCTTATACCTACATTGCCACAGGTTTAGATGTGAAAGCTTACAGCTGATTGTAAGCCACTGCTTCTCTACATTCATTCACAAGCTCTGGCTCTTACAATCTTTCCACTCCCTTTCCTGTAAATGATCCCTGAGCTGGAGCTAAGTGAGGCTTAATATGGGGGCCCCGTCCATGGATTCCCACTTGTGAGCTTCCATTCTTTGGAGCTTGACTAGCTGTGGCCTTCTTTGCATCATGTTCCATTGTATACAGAAGCATTACTGGTGAGAATTTAGGGGTGCATTCATTTTCACTCTGCCCCTAATTGTATGTGCAGTGGTTCAATTGTAGATGTGTCTCCTAGGAATGAGGATTTTTTTCAGATATATATACTCTGTATCTGACCATCTGTGGAATCCTGGCCCCCATCTTTTGCAAAGAGTAGCTTTTTTGATAAGTAGCAAACCATATAATTGTCTGTAAATATAAGGTTCCATCTGAAAGTGATGTAAGAAATTCTTTGTCTAGATTATGACCCTATAGGCTTTTCTCTAGGCTCTATGTCCTCTCTAGCCCTATGCATTTGGCTGAGTTTACAGTGGCTCTCATTGGTTCACTCCATTGAGAGGGTTCCAAGTCTAATTAGATAGCTGTTGCCCATCCCCCAGACAACAGTGCCTCTATTGCAGCAATAGAGGAATTTGGCTGGGCAGCTCATCATGATTGTTATAGTTTGTCACTGGGTTCTACCTTTAATTGGTTATCTCTCATAGCAGAGTGTACAGTGTCTTGCATTATGAAAACTTAACTTCAGGCAGAAAACTTCCAGGTCAGTTCCTGTTCCATTAATTTATGTCCTATCCCTGAAGCAGGTCCTGTTCTGAGCAAATCCTGTTACTGACAGTAGGGTCTTATTTCTATTGCAGGTAGATAATCAAGAGATTTGGAGATAGCCTGCTTTGTTTTGAGAGTCTCTTGGATCCCTCTCACCAACCATTCAATGGGAAGTATCCTCTGTCTTTCACTGTTTCTCTGCCACACACTAGCATGTTGCATAATCTGTCCACTAATGATCACAGAGTGTATGTGAATTTCCCATGTCTTCTCAGGGACATAACATTACAGTCTGGATTGTCTAGCTTCTCAAGTTCCAATCATCTCTGTTCTTTCTTCTTCCCTTACCAACCCCTCCCTCCCCAGCACCCCCATTCATCCCTCCCCCTCCTCTCCTGACCTCCCCACCTTCCATCCTTCCCCACTGTTTATCTCTGTCCTCTCCTTCTCTGGCAGGCTTCCAAGATCCTGACCAAGGAAGACGCGAGTAGGCACAGAGTCAATCATTACACACAGTTCTTAGCCACAATCTGGGTTCTGGGAATCTAACCTGGGTCCTCTGCAAGAGCAGTCAGTGCTCTTAACCACTGAGCCCACTCTCCAGCCCAAATCTTGCCATTCTTAACAACCACTTTAGAGGCTTGTGTTTGACATCTGGTGTCAATGTAGTAATGAAAAATTACAATGTAACAAAAAAGGTAATTACAATGTAAGAATGAAATATAACAAAACAATGAGTAATCACTTTGCAACACAACTGAATCCCTTTTCCCTAAGAAAATCCCACCATTCCAAACCCCACCCCCTTTTTTTTTTTTTTTTTTTTTTTGGTATGTGTATCATGTACTGTCTGCATGCAGTCTGTGCACCCTGTCGTGCAACGCCGCGAGGTCAGAAGAGGGTCTCGGATTCCCCTGGAACTGGAGTTCTCCTGGAAATTGGAGTTTCAGACGGCTCCTCGGCCGCCATGTGGGTGCTGGGGATCGAACCCGGGTCCTCTGCAAGAGCGGTCGGCGCTCTTAACCGCTAGGCAATGCTCCAGCCCAACCCCCCCTTTTTTAAATTTTTTGTAAATAATTTTTGAACACAAGATCAGCTGACAGTATGAATCTCAAGGTACCCAAAAAAATAACTCAGTATCTCAAAGCTGGGTATTCCAGGATTCCTGTGTAAACATCTTTAAAAGAAACAGAAGTGAAAAGCAAAAAAAAAAAAAAAAAAAAAAAAAATTTGCAGACATTTCTCTACAATTAGTATTGAATGCAGTTAAACTTACAGACCTTGGTAAAAATCCTTCAGTTACGATGGTTTTTATGTTCTTATGCCTAGGGCTTTGCTTGAGTGCACAAAACAAGTAGTAAACATTTGATATACAGTATCCAAATTTTTGGCCTTTCAATGCATTTTTTAAGTATTCACATTTTTAAGTTTCCCTGTGCAGATCCAGTCTGGCATGGCAAATAATTCTGTGCACATAACAATGGAACGATGAAGTGGCCACTTTGTCTGACAGAACGAACATAGAGGACACTAGACATACCTTAAACAGGAAACACAAGGCCCTCAGAAAGAGGAGAGTTGAAAGAGCTCATGGGCCCCAACAAATCACCAAATGAAGCATGTTCAAAGGTGGATGAGCCCAATGAGAACTCTACGTCCATCCTAGCCAACACAACACTGCCTGTCTCATCTAAGCAGAGCAAAGGAAGCTCCAAGCACAGCCTGTGATACTCTCAAAGAAAGGAAAGCTGCACTCACAGATACAAATGCAAAACTCCCTCAAGCTCAACAAGAATCAAAGGAGAAAGAAAAGAAACCTCAAAAACCAACACAAGAAGAAACAAACCTCAAAAGCTTGGCCCATGATCCCTTCCAAAACGTTGAGGAAGGAAAGAGTTTCCAGCAATGAATTGAAGTAGGGAGAAAGCACTCGATGCAACAATTCAAGAAAAAAATTCTGGCAGGATCCCAAGAACACATGAAAGATTGGGGGATCTGGGAGCCTTTGATGAGATGTAAGATATTGCTATTTCATCTTGTTGCCATGCATTGGAACACATTGCTGTAGATGCTATTGATACAGCCCCCAAATGTGCAAACTTCCCCGAGACAATGTTGGAGTTGCAACCTTCATAGGCCTAGATAAGATGGTGGTATGGGAAAAAAATTATGACCAAAATCCAAAGTCCTGAGAATACTCCTCAGTTATTTGATCTAGTCAAAGTGAAAAATGAGGAAATCCACCAAGGTTTTTATTTTGCTTTACGGGATACCCTAGTGACTGACAACTTATATCAAGCCATGAGAGCAGCCCATCAGAAAGACAGAAGATGGAGAGCAGTGACTCCACAGGGTCAGATCATAGCACAGTCACGTACGATGACTGGTGGTGGAAGCAAAACAATGAGAAGAATGGGCCCATCAGCCATCATTGAAATCTCAGAAGAAGAGGCACACAAAATGGAATCCCAGTTGGAAAAGCTTTCCAAACAAGCAGTGCAAGCCCAAGAACAGAAAGAACAACCTGAACAAAGAGTAGTTAAGACATAGTGAAAGAGAAATGAGGAATACAGTAGAAAAATTTTCTGTAAGGATCCAGCATTTAGCAGAACAACAAGAGCATTTGAGCATACAAATTAAAGAACCTCAAGCCAGTGTACTTGCTTCTCCTGACAAAAATTGCAAAGACTACCAGAACAAAATGCCAGTTCCTCCAAAACAGAGCACAATGCTGTGGCTGAGAAAGCTGGCAAAGTAGAAGCTGAGAAATCAACAGCCACAAACTCAAGGCCCAGCAAGACAAACCTGACAAAACAAACAAGCAGCCAGATAAATGCACATTTGCTATCACCAAGTCCCAAATAGCCATCAAGACTGCCAACAGAAATCTTCAAAAGTCACAAAACTCCATCTCATCTTGCACACAGAGAAAGAAACATAAGATATCAAAAAAGTAATACAGGATTTAACAGAAGAGCTAAACAGTATTGAGGGCAAAGTAGCAGAGGTCACAAAAAATACAAATGCTAGAGAGGAGTCCCACCAAAGGTCCAGAAAGAACATTATCACCTGCTTCAAGAACCCAAAAGTTATTCAAGAAAATGAACATGTTCTTCAAAAAGATGCGCTAAGTATTAATTTGAAACCCGAGGTAATAGATGGTCACATTGCTGAACACAATTACAAAATAAATACTGGCAAAAAGAGAGAAGGTTTCAGTTCCAAGCACAGAGGACCCTGAATAACTAAGAATCCAGACTCCATAATAAGTCAAATTGGACGTTTGGATGCTCAGTATCACAAAAATAAACCAAACCCTGGCACCATTGCAGAATATAAAACACACACACACACACACACACACACACGCAATGAGTAGCACAATTGGATAAAATCACCTCCAAAGAGACATCTTAGGACAGGTGCATGAAGATCTCCAAAAACAAAGGCTCAACAAATTCATGGTAGGCTTCTATGTTTTTATGCCTTTTATGTTTTATGTTTTTGATGTGATTTTTTTTTTTTTTGGTCTTTTCGAGACAAGGTCTCCCTGTAGTCCTAGCTGTCCTGGAACTTGCTGTGTAGACCAGGCTGGCCTTGAACTCACAAAGATCTGCCTGCCTCTGCCTCCCAAGTGGTAGGATTAAAGAAGTGCGCCACCACACCCAGCTTCAATGCATTTTTTAAGTATTCAGATTTCAAAATTTGCACATCGGTATCTACTCTGGCATGCCAAATAATTTTGTGCACATAAAGATAAAACTTGAAGTGGCCACTTTGTCTGAGAGAATATTTACAAGGACTGACAAACATGGATGAAAAAAATGCACTGAGAGGGCACTAGACACACCGTACAACCAAAAATTTGGACACATGAAGAACAGAACTACATGAATCTCAGACACATGGAAGAACAATCACTATAAACAGAAAACATAGTTACTGACTTCAAATTTGGAAATTTCCTCATTTTTACTCTTTTTTAAGGGCATCCACAGCAACTTCTCAGAGAACCCTGGAAAGATGAACACAGCCTCAGCCCTCATTTATCAGGGAGTCGGCTGGGCGAGTGCGAGAGTGCCCGAAGTTTTCCCAAATCTCCCAGATGCCCAAGGCCAGTGACTGCTGCCTCTCCCTGGCTGGAACAGCAGCCACAATGAGGAACTGCAGATTAGGTGGGTGCCTGGGCCATGGCACAGAGGAGCTACAGAGGCTGGGGGTGTCTCTTAACAGGGATGTCTGGGCTGATCCCGCTTTCCCTGCCCCCAGTAGCTGGGGACTATGTCCAGGAAGAAGGCCGCTGTGCCCTCCATGAGCTGAGCTGCCTGAGCCTCGCCCACAGGCCCCAGGCTGCAGCTCTCCATCACTCCCAACCCAGCTCCCAGCCTGCCTCCTCCCCAGGCCACCCCCAGGTATGGAATCCAAGTGAAGTGCCCTGTGAACAGCCAGTGAGCAGAACCACAGAGACCAGCAGGGAGCCCAGGCTGAGTGAGCAGGCACAAAGGAGAATTCTCCCCACTTGGCCAGAGACCAAGCACACATGACAAGGAGGACCAGAACAAATGGGGCCCCAAGGGCAGATGTCTGAGGGCGGAGGTTATCCATGAATGCAGAAAGGGAAAATAAGTCAAACAGTGGGCTGCGGTCACCCTCGCGTGGCTACAGACACACAAAAGAAAAGGGGCCTACTCACGGAATGCCATACCATACACCGCAAAAGACAGGGGGTGCCTCGCAAACACCGAAGAGGTATTCTACACACGCTGGGGGGCTGTAAGCCAAAACCACAAAAGGGACACATTTTTAAAACACTTGGGGGAGTCACACACCACATTGGGTGCCAGATTTAAGAACCTCCTCTGGGCCAGCCAGTGGGGTTCCAAGATCCTGACCAAGGAAGTGGTGAGTAGGTGCAGAGTTAAACCCCATAGACTCCGGGAGTTGGGTGAAAGGCAAGGAAAATTCAAGCACATGCCAACTCATTTAGTATGGGAAAGATAAGGATTTATGTATGATCATCCTCTGCTTCTTCTGGAAACGTCCCCGGTGCTGATAAAACCGCCAACTCAGCTGTTGCTTCTGAGCACAGGTTAAGTTTGTTCAGTAGATGTGGAGGTTAAGCACACTGCTGCAGGTGTGTGACACTCTACATCCTCCCACCCCAACACCCCCACCCTTTCAACCTGCCCTTAGTAACTTTGGTTCCTTACTATCCTCTGTTTCAGGATTTTTCTTTACCTTTGCCTCTATGTATCCTTTCCAATTGGCTCTTGGTGTTATATCGGGATATAGACTCAACTAAGGGGATTGGTACTACAATCCCCAGATGAGGGAGAACATATATTTCCTGGTTTTCTGGTTTTGTATTAATTCACTCAGAACAACATTTTCTAGTTCCATCCATTTACCTGTGAATTTCATCTTTTCTTGCTGCTGAGTAGTACTCCATTGTGTACATTTTCATCATCTATTCATCAGTTGTGGGACCTTTAGGTTGTTTCCATTTCTTCACTATTGTTAAGTGAGCAGCAACAAGCATGGATCTAAGGGTATCTTTCCTTTTTATTTCCGTATATAATCAGCACTTCCAGAATGATTCTAATCATCCCTCCACTCTTTACAAGTCACTGATTAGATAACTCAGGAACGTAAAAGTTCACTTTTCAGAATAAACATAAATGTTTGCTTTCCACACTACTAACAGTAGAAGTGGCTTACTCTGCAGTCTTTGTTGGTGTCAAGTAAGTAGACAGATAATTGGCAAAGGACAGCTATTTGCCTCCTTCTCATTCCCTTTCCCATCTTGATTGCATCATATATCATGTACCCCAAACGATCTGCCACAATTCTGCTCAACCACACAAATACCTCCCTCAAAAGTCCATGTTTAACCATGTCCCACCTACCTGCTCACTCACATGTTCTCCCACCCAAGAAGTAATCTGCCTGGTCTGTAGGGATTTCCTGGTGTTGTCACTTTAGGTAATGAACCTCAGAACATCATACACTGACACACAGGATCCCAGGTGTCCCAGAGTAGGTTTAGAATCGACCTTCCATGTATTCACACTGACCCACAGGGTTTTCAGCTAGGGTCCAGGGAGAGAATAACCTGAATGAAGAGACAAACCAAACACAAGGAGAAGACCAGGTCTATAAACTGATCGAGGTCTCATTGTTTTTATTAGGTGCAGGGTTTATATAGACATGTGAGCTGGATATTTGTGGCGGGAAAGAGGGCAGGCACAGTTCAGGGAGAGGATACATTTGGAGAAGTGCCAGGCACTCACAGATCTTGGCACTCATAAATTTCTTAGATAAGCAAGGTGCACTCATAAATTCCTGAGGTAAGTAAGCTGGCTTGTAAATTCCTGAGGTAAGTAAGCTGGCTCCTAAACTCCTGAGATAAGTAAGCTTGCTCATAAAATCCTGAGATAAGCAAGTTAGTAATTTTCTGTGAGCATGTATGTCTGACAGCTTTGGCTCCCGGTAAAAACTGAGAGAAATTACCTGAACATTACAAGTAATAGGATAGGATACTGATAGGATACTATGGATGAGAAGGAAGGTTCTGGATTCCTAAGTCTACCATATGAACAATTACTGTTCTTCTGATGGCTACACACAGAGAAATAGGAGGAATCTTCCTACATTTGAACAATTAAGTCATTTGTCTTTGTAGGCAACCAGGAGCATCCTGTCCTGTTGTACAGAACACCAAAATCTATCTTCTAGTTGCTTTTTGTTTTATGAATTGAATGCTGGGATTTCAAAGACATAATTTTTTCTAGTTTAAAAACTAGAGAGGATATTATTGGATTCTTTTTTCCTCACATTAGAGAAAATTTGTCAGTTATCAAGATAAAGGACATTCTTTGCAGTGCCTGTAAATTCAGGTCCATGAATGGTTCTTGGAAAAACATGGATGATTATTTACTTGTGACCTATTTCAAAGCTATTGAATAAATATTATTTTCTCTCAGATGATATGAAACATTGTTCCCTGTCTTGAAGTCACAACCTCTTTCCAAACAAATCATTTTAATTCACCATCATCATTACCCAAGTAAAACACACATTACTTATGGTCATATTGGAAAGAGGGACAAAGTTACTGTGACCACTCTAGTTCATTTATGGGCCCTAAAGTAAAGTTAAGCTTTAAATAGAGAGTCAGCATATCCCCTGTCTAAGCAGTTCTGGTCAGGGTCTGCTCCCGCTCACCACTGACCCATCACTGCCTCTCCTCTAGGGTAGTCCAGCGAGGTGTAAATCTCTTTCTCCTCTGGCTGACCAAGGCTCTAAGATTTTTCTTCTGACAATGTGAGATTCCTCAGGGAACTCGAGTTCCTTGGGCTCTATTGTTTCAATAGTTTGATGACAAAAGTGAGGGGCACAAGTGTCTAACTCAACCCTAGCATCCCTAACATCCCTAACAAGCTGAATACATTTCCTTACTTTTTGTTTTAGTACATTAATCTTATAAAAATTTTTGACAATTATGTACATGAGCACTGTATTTACGTCAGTCCCCTGCCCTCCTGACCATAGAACTCAGCCCATGTTGTTTCAAACCCTGTTGACTTCACAAGCTCTTTCTTGATGATTATTGTCATATATCCACATATCATGTGTGTGTTTGTTTGTATAGTACACTGACTTCATTTAGTTGTGCCCGAATGCACATATGTATATGGGCCCCTGGAAACAACTGATTCTCCCTTCAGGCAGCAGTTGATTGACTACATATTCACTTAACACCACCTCAGTCTTTATTTGTATGTCTATGTAGGAAGATGTTTATGTAGGAACCAAGGTTAGATCATATGCAATTAATGCCAGGTAGCCATTCATAAGATCATTTTCTCATTAACCTCTTAGATTTTTAGTTAATTTTGCAAGTGTTGCCCCAAACAATTCCATCATGTGGCAACATATCCATGAAGCCCAGGCTGTGTGCAGACTTAGGTTCTTTCTGCTTCACCTTCCCACATGGTGAGAATACAGCAGGTGCTTCAATGTCCAGCATAAATACATTCCAGTTCAGATAGCTACCCTGCATTTAGATGAACAATGGTTTTTGAACAGATCACAGAGGAATATCTGTTTTTTGTTTTGTTTTCTTTTGTTTTATTTTGTTTTCTGTACTGTCTCAAGTCACTAAGATAAGATGTGTCTTCTGCCAGGGGCGTTGGCACATGCCTTTAATTCCCGGGGACCCAGCCATGATAAGTGAGGGGGAATGCCTAAAAGGATCTTGGAAGTGACCCCTTCACCCATTGGGTCTCTAGTAAAACCCATTAAACTCGTTAGTCTCCCTTAAACAGTAGTTTTGGAGTCTGTTCCTCAGTCCATATTTGGGCCCTTGGGAGTGGGGAATGGGGCGGGTCACGTAGCCCCATTATTGTACTGTTAGCCAACATTAGTGCACTCCTTTCTTGGGAAGGAAAATTTTCTGCAACAAATTGGTGTAGTCTAGCATTATAAGCAAAAACAAAATGAAGGACAAGTTTGGGAAGAGCAGCGGAGTTCCCTCTGCTCTGCTGAAAGAAGGAAATATGGAAGTAACTGGATGGAAGCTGCGTGAGGGGGCAGACGATATTTTAGCATGGTAGATTGCCACAGCAGTCATATAGATTGTGCAGTGGATTTTAAGATGGGAGCTAAAGTGAAGTCACCTAGGCAGCTAAGTCAGTAAGGAGAAATCTGCAGCTGAGCTGGCAATCCACTTCTAGATGGCATATGGTGGCATGCCTGATAGAGTAATGGGCTTCACCACATGAATAAGTTAAAACAGGCTTCTGTGTTACTTTTATAACTTATTAGATTGTAGGATGGAATGTCCAAGTTACATATCTATTTTTCTTTTGTAAATCTTCGTTTCTCATACTGATCCATCATCTGCACATTCTCAGAGTGAACTTTCTCGGCACTTTCATTTTATTTTGAGCACATAGTCATTTATTTTTATACTAAAATTAATAGTGATTGATAATTCCAATTATATTATTTTTAAATTTTAGTTTTAAAATTACAACTGATTTCAAATATAATAAACTTACAATCCCATATAACTAATTATCCTCAATTTTATGATAACCTAGTCTAAGAAAAAGTTAAATGAAAGGTACACTAATACTTGTGAACAGATACACTTGTGAATCACACCCTTGTGCACATACACCCACATACTGTGAGTTCTACAAAGAGGCCTGTATTAGTCACTTTTCTGTTGCTGTCATAAAGTACCATGACTAAGGGAACTTATAAAAGGAAGAATTTATTTGAGCTTACTATTGACAGTTCCAGGAAATTAGAGTCCATTGTGGCTGGAGGCATGGGGCTGGAGCAGAAAACTGAGGTTCACATCTCACAATGAGTACAGGAAGTCAAGAGAGAGCAAGACTGGAGACTGCATGGTTTGTTAAAATCATTAAGCCAGTCCCCAGTGACATACTTCCTTCAGCATGGCCACACTTCATAAGATCTCCCAGAACAGCACCACCAACTGCGGACAAAATGTCTGAATACTTAAAGCCTGGAAGTAGGGGTTTATTCAAAAGTCTACAGTCCAAAGTCTCTTCTGAGATCCAGTCCAATCTCTTAACTGTAAGCTCCTGCAAAATCAAAAGACAAATTACATACTCCCAACATAGAGTGGAACTGAATACACATTCCCATTCCAAAAGGGAGGAATAGAGGCATAGTGAGGAAATGCTGGACCAAAAGAAGACCGAAAACCAGCAGGGCAAACAACAAGTCCAGTAGCTCCATATGCTACTTCTGGGACTGGACTTCCAAAGGGCTGAAATGGCTCAGCTATTCCAGCTTTGTTTGCAGCATACATCTCTTCTTTAGGATGATACCACTCCCTATATGCAGCTCTCCTTGGCAAATATCTCACAGCTCTGGCATCTTAAATATCTTCCTGGGGTCTCTGCTGCCAACCAGGCTTCACATTCACAGCTTCACACCATGGGCTCTCAAAGCCTTCTTTATTCAGGGATGCTCCTGCTGCACTCTGCCTGGCCTCTGAGGCTCTCTGAAACCGCAGAGGAAGAACTGATGACCCCTTCACTCTTGTATCCTTCATGCTTCTAAAGCCAGCACCACATGAAGGAAACTGCTGAGTTTGGCTGCAAGTTCTGTATGGACCCTGGCCTACTTCAATCACATTCACAACTTTTCTCTGCCCTTTCAGTATTTTTCTTTCAACAGCTGGAGCCTTAGCTTGGTGTGCTTTTGCCCTGAAGGTACTTTTTCTGTCATTTACTTGTAAATGTCGAGGCTCCTCCTTAATGATTTTAAACACTTTTTCCATTATATACTTGTAAATATTTAGGCCTCTCCTTAATCAGTTTAATCTCCTTATCAAAGGGAACCTCTGCCTCAGGACGTCACTTGGCTCCACCATTAATCTTCCTGGTGTACTTTTCAGATCCAAACTGTACATTCTGCATTTCTTTCTGCCCCATCTGCTCTTTATCACTGAAGATCTACACAATATTCACCATTAATAGCCACACCATCATTTCTACATTAGGTGTCTTGAAATATCCTAAACCAAAGATATTAATCCATTGCTTTTCAACTTAGCATCAGGCAAGCATTTGGTATGTGGGCAAACTGCGGCCAGACTCTTTGCCAAAATATCCCAGTTGCTGCCTAAGTCTTTATTTTTCTCTGGAACTACATTTTTTGCAGTGATGCTTTCTTCCAGGCTCCTACTAGAATGGCCTGTTAAGCTCTGTTTACAGTACTCAACAGTTTTCTAGTCCAAAGGTCCAAAGTCTTCCACAGTTCTCCAAACACCCACATGGTCAGGTTCTTCACAGCCAACAGCCCACTCCTTGGTACCAAATACTGTATTAGTCACATTTCTGTTGCTGGGATAAACCACCAAGACCAAGAGACCTTATAACAGGAAGAGTTTATTTGAGCTTGAGTTTGATGGTTCAAGGGAATTAGAGTCCATTGTGGCAGGAGACATGGTGGCCGGGGCTGGAGCAGAAAACCAAGGTTCACATCTCACAATGAGTACAGGAAGTCAAAGAGAGAGCAAGATTGGAGACTGCAAGGCTTGTTAAACTCACTAAGCCCATCCCCAATGAAGTACTCCCTCCAGCATGTCCACGCCTTCTAAGACCTCCCAGAACAGTGCCACCAACTGGGCACAAAATGTCTGAATACTTAAAGCCTATGGGGGACATTCTCATTTAAACAACCACAAGGCCCTTCTGAGTATTGTGCACAGATTTTTCTATTAAAACATTTATTCTCTTTCTCATGATAATGAATAGATTTGAGGGTACATTGCTATTGCAAAGTACAGTGTCAAAAAATTATGACAAAAAGGTCTGGTGAATGAATAAATAAAAGATGAATGAATTAACAAGTGGATCCTTTAATCACAAAGAATTTCAGGGTCTCTATTTGGACACAAGAGTGCCAAGCACCTGTACCCTGTATGTTTAAAGAGAGTCCTGCAAAATTAATTTTTCAGCAGACTTCTTGTGCTTGGGCACAAGACAAATTCTGGCTGCAACATTAAGTATCACTTGTGTGAGTTTTTTGAAAGCCAATTTTTATTGAAGCTTGCGCATTTCATATAAAATTTCCAATCAAATCTAGACCTCTATCCCCTTCCCCCCGCCCTACCACACCAGAGCTCATGCATTCTACCAAACATGTCCTTCTTACTTTTCTCAGTCTCTTTCAAAATTTTTGATGCAGAAGTCTACTGTTTTGAGAAGAGTTTCACCACTTCAGTCAGTTCTTTGACCCAGTCCTTCTACCATTGTTGTCGTTATTCTCTCCAATCTGCATCAATCCAAAACATGCATGTGTGTGCATGCCACATATATCATAGGTTTAAGCATCTCCAGATTATGATTTTTTCCCTGTATTAGGCTGAAAGATTTTATGTTCGAAGGCTCCTCCTTGGCGATCACTAACAACCATAAGTTCTGCCCTTGTGCTCCACACTGGGGTTTTCCCTTTCATGGTCACTGAACGAGGTCCAGTAAGCACCACGTCCTGTCTTCATGTTCCTGTACTGGTCTCTGTGATACAGCCTGGGTAGTCCAACAATGGCAGTCTATACTCTGAAGAGGCTGAAACCTCAGTAGTAGCTCAGTCTACAAGCTAGATGTCTCAGCAGTCCCCATCTGGCACTGAAGGTTTGGAAGATTCTTGGAGAGACATGAGTCTTCGGTCCATATTGGAAGGTTGAAAAGCTGTGTCACATGTCTTTGAAGGATGGTGTGATGGTTAATCCTGGGTGTCAGTTTGACTGGGCTAAGGAACAAATAAGAGAAAAAGGATCTTCGGATTGGACCACCTAAACCCGGATGGCCCACCCCAAATGTGGGCATTACCTTCTGCCAGCAGGAATATTAAGGCCAGGCAGAGGGAAGCTGGTCCCTTTTTTTTTCCTGGGCTTGCCTCTCTCACTGGTGAGTTTGTCTTGCTGCTGTGATCAAACTTTCACACCCCATCGTGTACTGAGACCGCAGATCTCTTGGAATCCATAGGGCTTACAGCACCAGATTGGGACTACTGAGACATCCAGCCTTGCCGACTGAGCAGTTCCCTGGATTTCCAGCCTCTCCAGTGCAGCGTGGTTACTGTTGGACTCCTTGAACTCTGTCACATGAGCAAATCAATAAATTTTATATAACTATATATTTGTCCTGTTGATTCTGTTTCTTTAGAGAATGCTGCCTAATACGGATTCTGGTACCAGAAGTGATTCTAGAGAAACAGAATTTGAGGGATGAATTTCTTTAGTGGGCTTGGTAGTTTCTGGAGCCAGCTCTCCAACCCAATGAAGCCTAGAGTTACTGAATGCTCTCCTGGTAGCATGAAGAGGAATGATAATCCTCTGTGCAGACTATTTGATGTAATTATGAAGATAGACCCATTTGACTCACCTAACTTGCCTCTTGTGAGAAGCAAGGAATTTAGTGACTATATAAAACGTTTGAGAAATTGCAGAAAAATAAGGAAAATAATGATGTTGCTGGTTGTTCCTAGCATCGCTAGGTAAAGTGATAGAGGAAAATAAGGAGCTCAGTGATAAAAATGACCAGCTGCAGATTCGAAACAACAGTTTAAAAGTTTCCAAGGGTGCCCTGGAAGAGCAGCTTCTCTCCAGTAGCCAAAGAGCTAAAGTAGCAGAAAATCAAGCTGGAGCACTTATTATATGTTTGGCTGATTTACAATGCAAATTTAATTCCCAGCCACGAAGAGTGTCAGCATTCAAAGTGAGAGCACTGGTGGGGAAAGTGTGGAACCCTAAAACTTGGAATGCAGATGTGTGAGGAGAACCACAATGATGAGGATTTTGAACCCTCAGACACTGAGGGATTTTGTTTATCTGAGGAATTAATCTCCTCCCCACCTTCAGCAGAGAATCCACACCCTGCAGATCCCTCCTCCCCACCTTGCCTGAGGAAGCTAATCTCACCCTCCCAGTGGGAGTTAATGTCCCTCAGAGCCCAACAATTGTTGCCTCTAGACCTATAACAAGAGGCAAGGCTAAGCAAGCCCCTAAAGGTGAGATAGAATGTGTGGTCCACGAGGAGGTGCACTACACCACTAAAGAAATTAATGAGTTTGCAGATTCATTCTGACAGAAGCCTAAGTAATATGTGTGGGAATGGATTTTAAGGGTGTGGGATAATGGCAGAAGGAATATAAAATTGGATCAGACTGAGTTTATCGATATGAGCCCACTGAGTAGAGATTCTAGGTTTAACATGGAAGCTCGAGCAGTTAAAAAAAGTGTTAAAAGTTTATTTGAGTGGTTGGCTGATGTATTTATTAAAACATGGCCTACTAACAGCGAGTTAGAGATGCCTGATATTCCTTGGCTTAGTATTGATGAAGGGATTGTGAGGGTCAGGCAGATGGCCATGCTCAGTGGATGAAGTGTAAAACCACATTCTCCACAATATGAGGACCCAGAGAGCCATGCTTTCACTGATTTATAAGATGGAAAGTACTGAGAGAGATACCAGAACATTTGAAGAGCTTTGTTTTTGCTCTATTTCTTATGCCAGATCTTACACTTAGAGAAGTTGTTGCTTGCTTGCATAAATTAAATGTACACATAATAGTTTTAACAGGACCTCAGTGTAGGCATCAGGTGGCAGCACTGAATCACCGAAGGCCAGATGAGTGTAGTTATCATAGTTATCATAATGGGTGGCAAAGGCTAAACAATACCTATAAGGGCATGACCCAAAATGATCTTTGGAACTGGCTAATTAATCATGGTGTTCCCAGGAACCAAATACATAAGAAGCCTACTAAGTTTTTATTTGATCTGTATAAGCAGAAAAGCTCTAGAACAAAAGACAGGAAGTCAACATTGGATTTCAGCAGTAGTGAATCCTGTTCAGTTAACCAGTTTCCAGACTTGAGACAGTTCACAGACCCAGAACCCCTTGAATGAAGGGGTGGCCAGTTCCATGAGAAGGACCTTTCACAATACCAAAGAGTTATGCTGTTTGCCTTCTTCCTGTCCTTCCCCAGAGGGACCTTAGGCCTTTTACTAGGGTAACTGTATGCTGGGGAAAAGGAAATAATCAGACCTTTCGAGACTTATTGGATGCAGGTTCTGAGTTGACACTGATCCCAGGAGACCCTAAAAAGCATTGTGGCCCTCCAGTTAAAGTAGGGGCCTATGGAGGTCAGGTGATAAATGGGTTTGGCTGAAGTCCGACTCACAGTGGGCCAGGTGGGTCCCAGAACTCATCCTGTGATTATTTCCCCAGTCCCAGAATGTATAATCGGGATAGATATAATTAGAAATTGGCAGAATCCCCACATGGTTCCCTGACCTGTGGAGTGAGGGCATTATGGTTGGAAAGGCCAAATGGAAACCATTGGGTGTTGCCTCTAACCAGTCAAAATAGTGAACCAAAAAGAATATCATATCCCTGGAGGGATTGCAGAAATTAGTCCACATCAAGGATTTAAAAGATGCAGGGTGGTTATTCCTCCACATCTCCATTTAACTCTCCAATTTGGCCTGTGCAAAGACAGATGGATCATGGAGAATGACAGTTGACATTGAAAACTCAACCAAGTAGTACACCAATTGAAGCACTGTACCAGATGTGGTGTCCTTACTTGAGCAGATTAATATGTCTCCTGGTACCTGTATGCAGCTATTGATCTGGCCATGCTTTCTTCTCAACACCAGTTCATAAGGACCACCAGAAGCAATTTGCTTTCAGCTGGCAAGGCCAACATTATACCTTTACTGTCTTACTCAAGGGTATGTTAACTCTCAGCTTTGTGCCATAACTTAGTTAGAAGGGATCTTGATCGCCTGACTCTTCCACAAAAATACACACTGCTCCACTATATTGATGATGTTATGCTGATTGGACCCAGTGAACAGAGGTAGCAGCTAGTTAGACTTGTTGGTAAAGCATATGTGCATGAGAGGATGGGAAATAACCCAACTAAAATTCAAGGGCCATCTACCTCAGTGAAGTTTCTAGGGGTTCAGTGGTGTGGAGCTGCAGAGACATTCCTTCTAAGGTAAAGAATAAGTTGTTGCACCTGGCCCCTCCCTCCACCAAGAAAGAATCACAACGTTTAGTGGGCCTATTTGGATTCTCGAGGCAGCACATTCCTCATCTAGGTGTGTTACTCCGACCCATATATCAGGTGACTCGGAAGGTAGCAAACTTTGAGTGGGACTTGGAACAGGAAAAGGCTCTTCAACAGGTCTAGGCTGCAGTCAGGCTGCTCTGCCCCTAGGGCCATATGATCCTGCAGACCAATGGTGCTTGAGGTATCAGTGGCAGAGAGAGATGCTGTCTGGAGTCTGTGGCAGGCTCCCATAGGGGAATCACAGTGGAGGCCTTTGGGATTTTGGAGTAAGTATCTACCTTCATCTGCAAACAACTTTCTTTTTGAAAGACAGCTTTAGCCTGCTATTGGGCCTTAGTGGAAACTGAACGTTTAACAATGGGCCACCAAGTCACCATGGACCTGAGCTGCCATCATAGCTGGGTGTTATCTGACCCACCAGACCATAAAATAGGACGTGCAGCAGCAACAATTCCATTATCAAATGGAAGTGGTACATATGTGACAGGGCCGGGCAGGCCCTGAGGGCAAAAGAAAGCTACATGAGAGTTGCCAAATGCCTGTGGTTCCCACTACTCTTAAAATGCCTCCTGTGCTTAAGCATGCACCTATGGCTTCATGGGTTTTTTCCCTATGATCAGTTGATGGGAAGAAAGACTAGGGCCTGGTTTACGTGATGGTTCTGCATGCTATGCAGGCACCACCCAGAGGTGGACAGCTGCAGCATTACAGCCTTTTAAAACAACCCTAAAGGACACTGGTGAAGGAAAGTCTTCACAGTGGGAGAACTTCGGCAGTGCACATGTTTGCATTTTTCCTGGAAGGAGACATGGCCACAGGTTTGATTGTATAGTGATTCATGGGCTGTAGCCAATGGTTTGGCTGGATGTCAGGGACTTGGAGGGAACATGACTGGAAAATTGGGAGAAGACATTTGGGGAAGAAGTAATGTGGATAGAGCTCTCTGAATGGTCAAAGATGTGAAGATACTTGTGTCTCATGTAAATGCTCATCAAAAGGTGATTCAGCAGAGGATGAGTTTAATAATCAAGTAGATCAGATGCTCGTTCTGTGGATAGTCAGCCTCTTTCTCCAGCTATCCCTGTTGTTGCTCAATGGGCCCATGAGGAAAGTGGTCATGGTTGCAGAGATGGAGGTTATACATGGTCTTGACAGCATGGACTTCCACTCACCAAGGCTGATCTGGCTACAGCTGCTGCTGAGTGCCAGATTTGCCAACAGCAGAGACCAACATTGAGCCCCCAATATGGTGTTATTCCCTGGGGTGACCAGCCAGCAACCTGGTGGCAGGTTGCCTATATTGGGCCACTTCCATCATGGACGGGACAGCGTTTTGTCCTTACAGGAATAGATACTTATTCTGGTTATTGGGTTTGCCTTTCCTGCACGTAATGCTTCTGCCAAAAACTACCATCCAGGGACTTACGGAATGCCTTATCCACCATCATGGTATTCCTACACATCGCTTTTCTGACAAGGAACTCACTCACACAGCCAAAAAATGTGACAGTGGGCCCATGGTCGTGGTATCCACTGGTCTTACCATGTTCCCCCACCACCCAGAAGCACTGGCTTGATAGAAGATGGAATGGCTCTTGAAGACACAGTTACAGCACCAATTAGGTAGAATACCCTGGAGGGCTGGGGCAAGGTTCTCCAGCAGGAGTATATGCTTGAATCAGTGCCACTATATGGTATTGTTTCTCCTATAGCCAGAATTCATGGGTCCAGAACCAAGGGGTGGAAGTGGGAGTGTTTCCACTCACTATCACCCCTGGTGACCCAGTAGAAAATTTTGCTTCCTATACCCACGACCTTGGTTCTGTTGGTCTAGATGTTTTGGCTCCAAAGGGGGTGTGTTTTTGCCAGGAGATACAGCAAACGTTCCATTGAACGGGAAGATAAGACTTCCCCCTGGCCACTTTGGGCTTCTATTGCCCTTAAGCCAACAGGCTAGGAAGGAATAAAGTAGTAGGAGGAGTGATTGATCCAGACTACCAGGGAGGAATTGGATTTTTCTCCACAATGGGGGCAAGGAAGATTATGTCTGGAAGGCAGGAGATGTGTAGGGTGCCTTCTGTGCCACATGTCCTGTGATTAATTCAATGGGAAACTCCAACACCCAAACCAGACAAGACAACAAATGCCCAGACCCTTCAGGGATGAAGGTATGGGTCACTCCTCCAGGGAAAGAGCCAAGACCTGTGAGGTGCTTGCTGATGGTGGAGGAAATACAGAATGGGTAGTAGAAGAAGGTAGCATAAATATCAGCTGAGGCCCAGGACCAGTTGCAGAAAGGTGGATTATAATAAGATATTAACTTTTGCCTATTTTGTTAAGAATGTGCTTGTATATATATATATATTATATATATATATATATATATATATTAAGTGGATACTTGTGTTGTTCCTTTTGAATGTGCAACTAGATAAGTGTTAAGTGTTGTCATATATTATTATTAGATAATGAAGGACTAAGTTTCCTCAAGACATTACCACCTCTCTAAGATATAATGTTTTTGCTATTGCACATGAGACTACTAATAACATGTTAGGTGGAATTAAGACCTTGCCATTGTTCACAATTGACATTTAAGCATAACATAAGGAGAGGCTATTTATTGGGTGTCAAGTTGACAAGGGGTGTACTTGTGATGGTTAATCCTGGGTGTCAGCTTGACTGACTAAGGAACAAATAAGAGAAAAAAGATCTTCAGATTGGACCACCTCAACCCAGATGGCCCACCCCAAATGTGGGTGTTACCTTCTGCTGGCAGGCAGTGTAAAAGGCCATGGCAGAGGGAGCTGGTCTCTTTTATCCTGTGGCTTGTCTCTCTCACTTGTGAGTTTGTCTTGCTGCTGTGATCAACCTTTCGGATACCAGCATGTACTGAGACCAGCAAATCTCCTGGAATCCTTCAGGCCTTCAGCATCAGATTGGGACTACTGAGACATCCAGCCTTGTGGACTGAGCAGTTCCCTGCATTCTCAGACTCTCCCGTGAGGTGCGGCTACTGTTGGACTCCTTGAACTCTGTCATGTGAGCAAATCAATAAATTGTATATAGCTATATATTCGTCCTGTTGATTCTGTTTCTTTAGAGAACCCTGACTAATACAGTTGGCAAAAGCAGTGGCAACCACAGGGTAGCTGCATCTGCCAGTAAAACGGGCCAAACAACTCTGCTTTCTTTTTGTCACTTTATATCTTTTTACTAAAATCTCAAGTTTTATACCTGAAGTAAAATTTTTCAGGCTTTATTAATTATTTATTTCTGGATCTACTTTCCTTTTGGATGTTTAAGGCCACACAGGTAGCCCAGATTATCCAAGGTTTTGGTTTTCTCAAGGTCAGTTGAGGATCTGGTCCTCAAGGGTCATTCGGGGAGGGGGGAGCCCTTGGCTCCTTTTGGCTTTTCATTTACCAGTTCCATCCACTCGAGGACAACGTCAGGTTTTGCTAGACCAGGCTTCCCTTTTTGAAGCATGAGCAGACATTCCTCTTTATAGACTAGACACTGGCTAAAGTCCCATTACTGAATATCCAAGACCTACCTGCACAGAAAGACTGGTGAGTCACATTTGCAGGACATTTCAAGAGATGCCCCCATGCATAGTACCCTGGGACTTAATTGAACTTTGAGGGCAAGAACAAAGTTATCCCTTAAGTCCCTTGGCCAAAGTGGCATTAAGTCTGGTTGTTAAGCATCCAGAAAGGCTAAGTTACACCAGCCTGATACTTTGACTACTGTATAAAATTTTAGAAAATGCTTGGACAAGGGATGGAGAGATGGCCTAGCAGTTAAGAGCACCAACTGCTCTTGCAGAGGACCCGGGTTTGATTCCCATAACCCACATGGTGGCTGAGAACCATCTTTAACTCAAGTTCCAGGGGAATCAGATGCCCTCTTCTCACTTCCACGGCATTGCATGACATGGGTGCACAAACATACATGCAGATGATACATTCATACACATACAAAAATAAATTTTTAAAAAAATTAAAAAAAGATAATGCTTGGATAAAAGCCCAAACAGCCTTGTATAACAAATACAAAGAAGCACTCACATAAAATAAATACTGTGGTTAGATATAATGTCATGACATACTAGTTTTTTCCTCATTTTTTTTTTTTTTTTTTGTTGTATTACTCTAAAATATCATCATACCCTCCCATTTTTACCAAAAATTCCTAAGTCTGAAAATAAATGGTAGATTAGTTACAGAACCTGTTTAATCTTTTTGTATTTGTTGAGTTTTTTTTCTGTGTCCCAGTATATGGTCAATTTTGGAGAACGCTCTATGGGGTTCTGAGTAGAAATTGTATTCTCTGGCATTTAGTTGGAATATTTGGGTAAATGTTTGTGAGGCCCATTTGGTGTATGGTATCATTCAGTTCAGATGTCTCTGTTTATTCTTTGTCCTGTTGACCTGTCCAAAGGGCTCAGAGGGGTAGTGAAGTCCCCTAATATGAGTGTGCTGGGGTTAATTATAGTTGAAGGAGAGAGAAATATCTTCCATGTATAAAGAAGATAACAGAATACATGTCTGGAAAACCAACCCTTCAGAGGATACTTGAAGGAATTCAAAGGACCAAAGAGAGGAACTACTATCCCCAGTCATCTAGAAAGAGAAATTAATAAAAACACAACTGCAGAAGTAGAAACCCTAGACCAAAAACGCAAATGGATAATAAGGTGAAAGGAAGNGAGGGACATGGTTCTATATTCTATTAATGTATCTTTAATTTGAAATTACTGTATTTTACTCAAAATTTATGTAACACTAACTTTGGGATTAACATAAACAAATGTTTGTCTATAATTTTGGTGTTTATGCAGTATCTTCTTGTAACATCCTCTTTTACTCTTTTACCTGTAGGATAATTTAACTTAAGGATTTAAGTTTGTTCCCAAATTAACAAACATCACTC
The DNA here is from genome assembly GCA_009823505.1 of Rhizomys pruinosus. Taxonomy (NCBI): domain Eukaryota; kingdom Metazoa; phylum Chordata; class Mammalia; order Rodentia; family Spalacidae; genus Rhizomys; species Rhizomys pruinosus. Next base: position 761,732 of record VZQC01001793.1, on the reverse strand, counting down.
CACCCCACCAATGAAAATGGACAAAATTTGAGAAATTTACACCTTGATCCATGCCTATAGGTATGTGTACTTCACCTGCCTTTTTGAGACTCAGGGTCAACAAAATTTAAAAATAAAATTTAACAGGGGGATACAGATCAAATTAAACTTTTTGATCAAAAACCTTCAATTAATCTTAAAACTAGCAACGGGACATAAATTTGTATGTTCCCTAAAGGTCAAAAAGTGGCACCAACTCATAAGGCTTGAGAAAGAAAGATACAGCCTTCGTGTCGAAGTAGGTTACCAGGAATGCCATGCAGAGAAGTTGCACATCTTCCACATTGAAAAGGAAGAAAAGCCTGATGGCTACAGCATCTAAATCCTCTGAGGACCACTAGGTCTAACATGTATACATGCGGTCCTAATGAACTTTACCCTCAGGATCACACAAGTCTCTAATGAGAGACTCCTTTCTTTCCTCACATAGAACCAAGCACGAGAAAAGTGTATATGATGTCATCTTTAACTGTAAATTAGAGCTAACTGATTTAGAGGTAATTCTTATAAAATCTGAAAAAGTAAACCTGCTTCTTTATTGACATAATATATAGGACTGTAAAAAGGTTCATTGTCTATTCAGAAACACAAATATAATCTAAAGTCTCTTTAAGCTAGTCTTATAAATAATAAGATGACATGCAGATCCTGAACAGCACTGGTCTGATTCTGAACCAGGAGATGTTAGCCCAGGGGACCAAGCCCCCCAACAAGGTAATTATGGCCTCGGGACCAAACGGGAGATACCTGCAATGAAAGAGAGGTGCAGTAAGGCGCCCGCTGTATGAAGACCTGAGTTAACATGGGAATAGATTGAGAGCCTCAACATTCAAGTTGTACAGATGCCTCTGGAAATACCAGAGAGGTTACCAACGGCCCACAAAGACACCAATAAACCAAATATAGGTCTCCTGGTCAAGCAAGACTCCTCGTACCAACCAGCTACACCTCAATCCCTGCTTGGAGATACTGTGCAAGCAGGGCAGCCATATGGCCTGTATATCTCCAAACTTATTTGATCTATCTGCTCTCTCTCTGAGGAATAACTCACGGCTGATGTCACCACAACTTATCACCTTCTAGTGTTAGGAGATGTTATATCCACCGTAAGACCTTTCATATTTCAGAAAACAAAAAATGTAAGTCAGTGGATTAACAACCATCCAAACAGCTGGTCTACACCAAAGTAAACTACCATACTCAATAGAAGTATGTTTAAATACTAATACCTAATCGCTGTTTTATTAGAGATTTGAAGGGATTCCTGGGACAACGGTCAGACCTGAAAGAAACAAAAGCAGATTGACGTCAGAGAATCTCAGAGACACCCGTGGAATGAACTGTTTTTTGCTTCCTCCACCTGTTACCCTTCTCAGCCTAGGGAACAATCTGCGGAAGAGGGGACGTGTATATATGTAAGGGCTGCGATTGGGGTGAAGTGTAAACTAGCACAATTAACTGGACAATCATTTGATTAATTGATTGAACATACAGCCACCACTGCTGGATGGTGGGACCAGGAGGTTGTGTGGGTTTGGGCACGGACTGGCTTGCAATGGTTTTATATGAAAGATTCTTGTGCAAAAAAAAGGGAGCTAGATACTGACATTTGCACTAACTGGGAATATAAAATGCTAGTTGTTTTATTATAGTTTGTATTGGGTTTGGTCTCTTATTTCTTTGAACATACACAACTCACCGGTAACACTTTCTTTTACCTGTAGGACAATTTAACCTAAGGAATTAAGCTTAAATTTTACTTCCCACATAAGTAGAAGTCTTAGGCCAGTCATATAGCATTAAAGCGCAAAGTGTTTATTGGGTAAAATTTTATTAGCAGTTATCTCAACTCTGCCCAAGCTTTATCACCAAGTATAGGATATTTTAAGGCGTAGTGAATTGTTTAGATTAAATAAATTTAGGTGTAGGTTTTAGTGGAAATGGTAATACAACTGAACTATTGGGAATATAAAATGTTATTTGGTTTTATTTATAATTTGTCCTGGGTTAAGGTATACAATGGCCTATATATTTTTTCTGTACTTAAACACAAACAACATTATAACACTTTCTTTTCCTTGTAGGACAATTTAAAGGACTAAACCTAAAATTTCTTTCTCAAATAAGTAGCATACCGTCAATGAGAAACAGTTTTGGGTAAATCTAATGAACGCTTACCCTTGGCCCCCTGTTATGGGTAGTGTCATACAAACTTAGGCATCTTGGTCAAAACATAAAAAAACCGAAAAAAAAAAAAAAAGCGGGAGGTGGGAGGTGGTGTAATACCCCTTCTGGGATACAAATGGACTACACTCTGTATGCTGTGTTCCAATCCTATTGATAAATTTTCAATTTTTCTGATCTTGAAACTAACAATGGGAGGAGAATTTTATGTTCCCACAGGTAAAAATCACCAATCTAAATGCCTGAAAACATACGACTTATGGCTGTGCAGGATGAACTGGGGAATGCCAGCAGAGAGGTTGACCCATCTGAACATTAAGGAATGAGGAACCTCAGACTGCCTGAGTCACGGACACTGAGCATCTCTCTGAATAATATTGGGGTTGACTGTTTATAATGGACCCTAACGAAGTTTACCTTCCAGGTGCTGAGAAACCTTCCTACCTCTCCCCCTGTTTTTGGAAAAAGAAAACCATGATGGTAATGAAACCACTCCCTAACTGTAAACTAGAGCCAACTGTTACAGTGGTAATTTCCTAAAAAACAGGCATAACGTATTAACTGGTTGATAGGCATAAGAACTGTGAAAGGGTATTTCCCTAACTAGAGCCAAATTCAATAGTAAAGTGTTTATAAGTTGTGTAATTAAGCTTCTCCAACTGGTCTATGGGAACTTTGGGTTGTTCAAAATTTGGACATAAATACTTGCAAAATGCACCAATTACCTGATTGTATGACATAATGAGTGACGTCAATGCTATCTGCAAACAACTGTGTCATTGTATTGTAGAATCCCTTAAAAAATAAATTAATTAAAAAAAAAAAAGAATTGCTGACATGGTCTTCAGCCTGTTGTCTGATGCAGGCTCTTTTCCTTATCTGGGTGACATTTAGGACTCTCTTCTCCACTAGTCTTGTTGGCCATCTGCTTTATCTACTTACTGCATGTGTTCCTTCTCCATTCACTGTACCACTTTGAACATGATTCATTCAATAAAAGAATTGAAATGCAAAAAAAAAAAAAAAAAGAATGCTACCCATCTTAACTAAGTTTTCCCACAGTCTCTTAAGTGTTTTTAGCTGCAGTGTTAGTTCACTTATCTTTGTTCTTTCTGTTTTTTTTTTTTTTTAATATAGGCACCCAGGGCTATAAACTTCCCTCTTAGGACTGCTTTTAAAGTGTCCCATAGGTTTTGTTGTGTTGTATTGTTGTTGTCATTTAGTTCCAGGAATGCTTTTATTTCTTTATTTCCTCCTTGACCCATTCATTATTCAGGAGTGTGTTGTTTAGTCTATGTTTGTTCATGTAGGTAGCAGGGCTTATCCTGGTGTTGATATTGAGCTTTATTGTGCTATGGTCTGATAGGGTGCATGAAGTTATTTCAATTTTTTTGTATTTATTGAGATTTTTTTTGCTGTGTCCAAGTATGTGGTCAATTTTGGAGAATGTTCCATGGGGTGGTGAGTAGAAAGTATATTCTCTGGTGTTTGGGTGGAATACTTGGAAGATGTCTGTGAGGTCCATTTCCTTTATTGTATTGTTCGGTTCAGGTGTCTCTCTGTTTATTCTTTGTCTGGTTGATCTGTCCAAAGGACTTAGTGGGGTATTGAAGTCCCCTACTATGAGTGTGTTGGGGTTAATCTGTGCCTGGAGGTCCTGTAGAGTTGTATTTACAAAAGTTGGTGCAGCAGAGTTTGGTGCATATATTGTGAAGTCTTCATGGTTAATTTCCCCTTTGATAAGGATATAATGGCCCTCCTTGTCTCTTCTAATTGCTTATACTTTGAAGTCTATTTTGTGTGATATTAGGATAGCAACTCCTGCTTTCTTTTTAGTACCATTTGCTTGGAATATTTTTTCCATCTTTTCACTTTAAGTTGATGTCTATCCTTAAGGGTGAGATGGGTTTCTTGTAGACAGTATATTGATTGGTTCTGTTTCCTAGTCCATTCTCCCAGTCTATGTCTTTTGATTGGGGAGTTTAGCCTGTTGATATTTAAGGTTATAATTGAGAGTTATATGTTGCTTCCTTTCATCTTATTATACATTTGCATTTTTTGTGTAGGTTTCTACCTCTGCATTTATGTTTTTATTAAAATTTTTTCTTCAAGGTAACTGGGGATAGTTGCTCCTCTCCTCTGTCCTTTAAATTGTTTCAAGCATTCTCTGAAGGGATGGATTTCCAAACATGTATTCTTTCATCTTGTTTGTGTCATGGAAGATTTTTCTCTTTCCTTCAACTAGAATCGATATTTTTTCTGGGTATAGTAACCTGGGTTGGCATCCATAGTCATTTAGCACTGGGAATGCTTTGATCCATGTTCTTCTTGCTTTCATGGTTTGTGCTGAAAAGTCAGCTGTAATTCTCTTGTGGCTTTCAGAATTTTGTCTTTGTTTTGGGCATCTAGCATTTTAACTATGTTATGGTTGGGGGGGTTCTTTTCTGGTTTAGTCTATTTGGTGTTCTACTTGCTTCTTGTATTTGCATGTGTTTGTCTTTTTTAGTTTGGGGAAATTTTTCTCTATTATTTTGTTGACAATGTGATGGTTAATCCTGGGTGTCAACTTGACTGGACTAATGAACAAATAAGAGAAAAAGGATCTTTGGATTGGACCACCTCAACCCGGATGGCCCACCCCAAATGTGGGCATTACCTTCTGGTGGCAGGCAGTATAAAAGGCCACGGCAGAGGGAGCTGGTCCCTTTTCTCCTGCAGCTTGCCTCTCTCTCACTGGTGAGCTTGTCTTGCTGCTGTGATCAACACTTCGGATCCCAGTGTGACTGAGACTGGCAGATCTCCTGGAATCCACCGGGCCTTCAGCACCAGATTGGGACTACTGAGACATCCAGCCTTTCGGACTGAGCGGTTCCCTGGATTCTCAGCCTCTCCAGTGCCGCATGGCTACTGTTGGACTACTTGAGCTCTATCACATGAGCAAATCAATGAATTGTATATACCTATATATTCGTCCTGTTGCTTCTGCTTCTTTAGAGAACCTTGACTAATACAGATTTTGGTAACAGGAGGGGTTCTAGAGAAATGGAATTGAAGCGATGAATTTCTTTAGTGGGCTTGGTAGTTTCTGGAGCCAGCTCTCCAATCCAATGAAGCCTAGAGTTACTGAAGGCTCTCCTGGTGGCATGAAGAGGAATGACAATCCTTGGTGCAGACTATTTGATGTAATTATGAAGATAGATCCATTAGACTCACCTAACTCACCTCTTGTGAGGAGCAAGGAATTTAGCAACTCTATATATAAAACATTTGAGAAATTGCGGAAAAATAAGGAAAATAATGATGCTGTCTGGTTGCTCCTAGCATCTCTGGATAAAGTGATAGAGGAAAATAAGGAGCTCAGTGATAAAAATGACCAGCTCCGGATTCGAAACAACAGTTTAAATGTTTCCAAGTGTGCTCTGGAAGAGAATCTTCTCTCCAGCAGCCAAAGAGCTAAAGTGGCAGAAAATCAAGCTGGAGCCCTTATTATACTTTTGGCTGATTTACAACGCAAATTTAATTCCCAGCCACGAAGAGTGTCAGCAGTTAAAGTGAGAGCACTGGTGGGGAAAGGGTGGAACCCTGAAACTTGAGATGGAGATGTGTGGGAGAACCACGATGATGAGGATTTGAACCCTCAGATTCTGAGGGATTTTCTTTATCTGAGGAATTAATCTCCCCACCCTCAGCAGAGAATCCACACCCTGAAGATCCCTCCTCCACACCCTTGCCTGAGGAAACTAATCCCCCCTCCCAGTGGAAGCTAATGTCCCTCAGGGCCCAACAATGTTGCCTTTAGACCTATAACCAGATTGAAGTCTAAGCAAGCCCCCAAAGGTGAGATAGAAAGTGTGGTCCACGAGGAGGTGCGCTACACCACTAAAGAAATTAATGAGTTTGCCAATTCATTCCAGCAGAAGCCTAAGGAATATGTGTGGGAATGGATTTTAAGGGTGTGGGATAATGGTGGAAGAAATATAAAATTGGATCAGACTGAGTTTATCCATATGAGCCCACTGAGTAGAGATTCTAGGTTTAACATGGAAGCTCGAGCAGTTAAAAAAGGTGTTAAAAGTTTATTTGAATGGTTGGCTGATGTATTTATTAAAACATGGCCTACTAACAGTGAGTTAGAGATGCCTGATATTCCTTGGCTTAGTATTGATGAAGGGATTGTGAGGGTCAGGCAGATGGGCATGCTCGAGTGGATTCGAAGTGTAACACATTCTCCACAATATGAGGACACAGTAGGAAAATTTTTGCTTCCTGTACCCACGACCTTGCATTCTGCTGTTCTAGATGTTTTGGCTCCAAAAGGGGGAGTGCTTTTGTCAGGAGATACAGCAAACTTTCCATTGAACTGGAAGATAAGACTTCCCCCTGGCCACTTTGGGCTTCTACTGCCCTTAAGCCAACAGGCTAAGGAAGGAATAACAGTTGTAGGAGGAGTGATTGATCCAGACTACCAGGAGGAAATTGGACTTTTTCTCCACAATGGGGGCAAGGAAGATTATATCTGGAAGGCAGGAGATGCTGTAGGGCGCCTTCTGGTGCTACCATGTCCTGTGATTAAGGTCAATGGGAAACTCTAACAACCCAAGCCAGACAGGACAACAAATGGCCCAGACCCTTCAGGGATGAAGGTATGGGTCACTCCTCCAGGGAAAGAGCCAAGACCTGCAGAGGTGCTTGCTGATGGTAGAGGAAAGACAGAATGGGTAGTAGAAGAAGGTAGTCATAAATATCAGTTGAGGGACCAGTTGCAGGAACATGGATTATAACAGATATTAACTTTTGTCCTACTTGGTTAAGAATGTGCTTGTTCATATATATATGTACATTAAGCAGATAATTGTGTTCTTCCCTTTTGAATGTGCAACTGAGATAAGTATTAAGTGTTGTCATATTTAGGTTATTAGACACTGAAGGACTAAGTGTTCCTCAAGGACATAACCACCTACTCTAAGATATAATGCTTTTCTGTTGCACATGAGACACTTATAACATGTTAGGTGGAATTATGACCTTGCCATTGTTTGCAATTGACATTTAAGCATAACATAAGGAGAGGCTATATATTGGGTGTCAAGTTGACAAGGGGTGGACTTGTGATGGTTAATCCTGGGTGTCAACTTGACTAGACTAATGGACAAATAAGAGAAAAAGGATCTTTGGATTGGACCACCTCAACCTGGATGGCCCACCCCAAATGTGGGCATTACCTTCTGGTGGCAGGAAGTATAAAAGGCCACGGCAAAAAGAGCTGGTCCCTTTTCTCCTGTGGCTTGCCTGTCTCTCACTGGTGAGTTTGTCTTGCTGCTGTGATCAACCCTTCGGATCCCAGCATGTACTGAGACTGGCAGATCTCCTGGAATCCACCGGGCCTTCAGCACCAGATTGGGACTACTGAGACATCCAGCCTTTTGGACTGAGCAGTTCCCTGGATTCTCAGTCTCTCCAGTTCAGCGTGGCTACTCTTGGACTTCTTGAGCTCTGTCACATGTGCAAATCAATAAATTGTATATCATTATATATTCGTCCTGTTGCTTCTGTTTCTTTAGAGAACCCTGACTAATACAAACAATCTGGTCAATGCCATTTCCTTGGAATTCTTCTCCTTCCTCTATCTGTACGATGCAGATGTTTGATCTTCTCATACTGTCCCACAGTTCCCTGAGTGATGAACTATGACCCAGGAGACATGAGCTGAATAAATCCTTTCCTCCCCAAGTTGGTGTCGGTCAGAGTGTTTTATCATAGCAATGGAAGAAAACCAGAACATATAGTATTACAATTTGTTTGTAATATGTTGGGTGTTGTTATAGCTTGTCTTCAGTTGCTGTGACAAAACATGCTGACCACTACCAACTTGGGGAGGAAAGTGTTTATTCAGCTCACATCTCCTGGGTCACAGTTCATCACTGGGTGAGCCCACCATAGGAACTCAGGGCAGGAACCTGGAGGCACCTGCTGAAGCACAGGCCATGGAGGAATGCTGCTTACTGGCTTGGTCCCCTGACCCATGCCCAGACTGCTTTCTTATACTGCACACGACAACCTGCCCAGGTGTGGCACCACCCACAGTGGGCTGGGCTCTCCCACATTGTTCATCAAGACAATACTCCACAGACATGCCCACACTTAGTCCAATGGAGCCAATTCCCCAATTGAGGCTCCCTCAACCCAGGTGTGTCAAGTTGACACTATCCAGCACAGGTGCCATATGTAGTACACAGTCCTATAGTCTGATGTAACTCTCTTCTGCTAGGAAGCAGGGGTCGGTGTGGGGGGGAGGTTAGCCAACTGTGGCTAATCTGTGGGAACTAGCTCCTCAGTGCAGGTGTCAGATGGCTTCTTTCACAGCCCAACTTGAGCAGCTACTGCCTTTCTCAGGTCCTTAACCTGGGATGGCAGAACACCACCCCATTTGGCCATGTCTACCCATCGGCTTAGAGGCTGATGACCCCTGGACAGGAATTTCAGTCTGGTGCCTGCTTGGTTCTCCCAAGGCTACACTAAAAGCAATAACCTCTCCACAGCTGGTGACCTGATTGGTCTCTGTCCAGATCCTCCCTGGTACATCAGGCTAGTACATAGGTCTGGTGGACTCCCTTCTAGCCCACTAGCACATGGCACTTGAACCTCTCCAGCCTGTACATGTGCAAAGTAATGGATCCAGGGCCTCTGTCTGATGGAAATAGAGAATCCACTTTATCGTATGCTGCAGGTCACTTTTATAGTCAGAATGACATCATCTCTCAGGGCCAATCCCAGACCCCTGCATCACACTCCCTTCCATACATCATGGGCTACCACTCCACCCAGCATGTGCTGGGTCACAAGCTGCTGTCTCAGGGGACAGAGTCTGGGGAGTCACATGACCCCCACCTATGCCCCTGGGAGATGTTGGCTGAAAAGCTAGCCCATTCATCCCTAACTCAAACTGGATTTCCCTACATCTCGCCCTTTTAATTTTTTCTGAGTAGGTGAGCCCATTGGGGAGGCTGGTGTCATGAAGAATCTGGGCTTTGAATAACCATATGCTGAAGCCTGTTTTGAGTGCCAGGTAAGGGGCAGGCCAGACCTAAGATTTTTGTTTTTCACACTAAAACATTTTTATGCCCCCCAAGTAACCATGAGGTGAACTAATTGTTGAACATAAGTGATGAATGTAAGAAATCTTCTTGCAAAATCAATTAGCAAGTACCCATGTCTAAATTTTGTATAACCCATCGTTTCCATAGTCCAACTGGAGAGGCTTGTATGCATAAGCATGTTGATCAATAAGAGTCCAGTCTATATTTTTGTGATCTCACAATTTACCTCAATCTCTGTTAGCCTTTACATGCAAATGCACATCCTCTTTCCAATCTAGTCCCTAGGCTTTAGGGAGAGAACTAAGAGCCAATGAATTCTTGGGATGACTAATATTAGGCTGCAACTGACTGCACAAATTTCCAGGCAGGTGAGGTGTAGCTGAGGAGTTTTGCTTGACTGAGACCAATTTTCTTTCTCCAGTGGTCTTCTACAATGCTCTCAGGCATCATAGAGACCAGCTGTCCATGTACAAGTGAGGTCTCTATGCATCCTTTTGACACTTATACATGGTCTTCAGCAGCAGGGCCTTACTGCCACTTCTCTTGTGTTTACCCCAACTTTATAGGCAAATAGCCTTTACTTTTTTGGGGGCTCAGGCCCCCAGGCCAACATCTCTTTGGCAGAATAACTGATTGCTGATACCAAAGCTTTCCTCTATTATATTTTGTTTAACCATATAGTCTCTAAAGATTTTAATATAATTGGCTTTGAATAATTTTTTTCAGCTATGTCTATTAGTCAATTAAACAGGTAGCTATTCATGCTCCATAACAAATTTTTACCTTAATAGTTGGTTCTTTTACAGCAAGAGAATGACTTCATTACCATCACATTTTCTTTTTTTACTATAAAAATAAGAGGTAGGAAGGTTTCTCATATCAAAACTCAGCAGCACCTGGAAAGCAAAATTTTATTAGGATGCAGTGTAAATAGTTGTATCAAGTAGAAGCCAGGGAGATATTTGGTGCCCATGACTCAGCCAGTCTGAGGCTTCTCTTCCTTTTGATGGTCAGATGGGCCAGCTTTTCTGTTGGTGTTTCTTGGTCCATCCTGTACTGTTCAAGGATGAACATTTCTCAGGCACCCAGGTTGGTGAGGTACATACTTTCTATACAAGGCAGTTACATAAATAATCTAGAATTTAATAACTGCATATATACATGTGGTCTGTATACACTCACATATACACAACATTTTAAAAACCATTCTTCCAAGTCTGTGAAGAAGCTCATAGGGATTTTGATTGGGATTATGTTGAATCTGTATATCAGTTTGGGTAAAATGGACACTTTTACTATATTAATTTTACCAATCCATGAGCATGGCAGGTCTTTCCATCTTTTGATGTCATTTTCAATCTCCTTCTTCAGGGTTTTAAAATTTTTGTTGTAGAGGTCTTTGTTGTCTTTGGTTAGGTTGATTCCAAGGTATTTTTTAGGCTATTGTTAGTGGGAAGGTCTCCTTATATTCCTTCTCCAGTTGCTTATTGTTGGTGTAAAGAAAGGCTACTGAGTTTTCTAGGTTTATTTTGTTAATATGTGTCTTGAGGTTCTGAAGATTGTCTTTATAAAGTTCAGTGCACCAGAGTTTGGTGCATAAACACTTAAGAATGTGAAAACTTCCTGGTTAATTGTTCTGTTGATAAGGATATAATGGCCCTATTTGTCTTTTCTGATTAATTTTACTCTAAGGTCTATGTTGTCTGATATTAGAATAGGAACTTCTGCTTGCTTTTTGGTACCATTTGCTTGGAATATTTTTTCCATCCTTTCACTCTAACGTGGTGTCTGTTCTTGAGGGTGAGATGGGTTTCTTGTAGGCAGCATATAGATGGATTCTGTTTCCTAATCCATTCTCCCAGTTTATGTCTTTTGATTGGGGAGTTTAGAGCATTAATATTTAAGGTTATTATTGATAGATGTGTATTGTTGCCTTTCAACTTATTTTTCATTTGCATTCTTGGTCTAGGTATTTATTTACTCTGTTATACTTTTGTTAATTTCTCTCTTGGGTTGCTTGAGGATAGTTGTTCCTTTCCTCTGTTCTTTGAATTGCTTCGAATATTTTCTGAAGTGTTGGTTTTTTGGACATACACTCTTTCATTTTTATGTCATGAAAGATCTTTCTTTCTCCTTCAACTATGATTGACATTTTTGTTGGGTATAGTAATCTGGGTTGGCATCTAAAGTCATTTAGCACTGGGAATACTTTGGTCCATATTCATCTGGCTTTCGTAGTTTGCCCTGAGAAGTCAGCTGTGATTCTGATTGGTTTAGTCTGATATGTAACTTGTCTTTCTCTTGTGGCTTACAGTATTTTGTCTTTATTTTGAGCATCTTGTGTTTTAACTATGATATGGCATGGGGAATTTGTTTTCTGGTCTTGTCTATTTGGTGTTCTATGCGCTTCTTGTATTTGTATGGGTTTGTCTTTTTTCAGTTTTGGGAAATTTTCTTCTACTATTCTGTTGAAGATCTGATCAATACCGTTCCTTCTCTTGGAATTCTTTTCCTTCCTCTATCCCTATGATGCGGAGGTTTGGTCTTTTCATAGTGTCCCACATTTCCTGGTTGTTCCACTCTTGTGTTGTTTTAAATTTTTCATAATGTTTACTTGGTGTTTCTAGTTACACCATGTTATCCTGCCAGTTTGATATATATTTTTTTCTGCTTCATCCATTCTGCTTCTGAAGCTTTTACCCAACCTTTCCTGCTGATTGGATGAATGTTCAATTTTCTATTTCATTTCATCCTGTGATTTCTTCAGTATTTCCACTTCCTTTTGGAGCTTTTCATTCTCTTCTTGTAGCTCCTTGCTTTGCCAGTCAGTTTCTTTTTTCCTTCAGTCTGAGATCTTTTCAGTGTTTCCACTTCCTTCCGGAGTTTGTCATTCTCTTCCTCCATCTAGTTCTTTTCAGAGTTTGTATTTCTCTTCCTCTAGTTCTTTTCAGAGTTTGTATTTCTCTTCCTCTGGTTCTTTTTTGGAGTGTGTCATTCTCTCCCTTTAGTTCTTTCTGGAGTTTATCATTCTTTCTTTCTAGTTCCTTCATGAATTTTTCATTCTCTCCCTTTAGTTCTCTGATTTGTTCTTTATATTCTTTGATTTCTTTGAATATGCCTACAATTGTTCTTCTAAGGTCAATGCCTTGGTTTCCTTCCAGGGAGATTTGGTTGTCGGGATCTTCTACAGGACTGCTTGAGTTCGGTGGAGATTTATGAGCTTTTCCCATATTGTTTTTCCATTGTGTCTTTGGCATGTGGATTTATTTATTTTATTTATTTATTTTTTGGCTTCTGTTTCTAATCTCAAATATTAATATGGAGGACTGTTTGGTCACTCAGTTTGCTTCCTCCTGGTTTCTTCCTCAGCTTTGGCTGTGCAGCCTACAATCACTGACACTGCACCTGCTGGATTGTCCCAACCACAGCAAACCACAACACCAGCAGCTTATTCTTTCCACTACAGTATGAGTAGCTTGAGCATGGGGACGTGGGGGAGGAAAGGAGTTATTGAGAAAGACACCAGAAAATGGAAGGACATGGCACGACCTTCCATCTTTTGGTGGCTTCCTCAATGACTATCTTTAAAGATTTCAACTTTTCATTGTAGAATGTAATGTAATGTCTTTGGTCAGGTTTATTCTGAGATATTTTAGTATTTTTTTGAGGCTATTGTGAATGGGAGGGTTTCCATGTTCTTGTTCTTCAGTTGCCTATTATTGGTATATAGAAAAGCTACAATTTTTGTAGATTAATTTTGTTACTGAAAGTATTAATAATTTCTAGGAGTGTTCTAGGATTTTTTTTGGCATCTCTTAGGCCATCATCTGCAAAAAGTGGTAATTTTATCTTTTCTTTTCCAATAAGTACTCCTTTAATTTCCTTCTCTTGTCTTATTTCTCTAGCAAGAGTTTCATGTACTATGCTAAAAAAGGAATAAATAGTGGACAGCCTTACCAGGTTCCTGATTTTTAAGGGGAATGATTCCAATTTTCTGCATTAAAATGAAGCTGGCTGTGGGTTTGTTGCATATAGCTTTAATTTTCTTGAGGTATGTTCCCTCCAGTCCAATTCCCTCTAGGACTTTTAACATAAATGCATGGTGAATTTTATCAAAGGCCTTTTCTGCATCAATAGAGAAAACCATGTGATTTTTATCTTTAAGTCCATTTATATGGTTTATGACATTTATTGACTTACATATATTGCACCATCCCTGCATCTTTGGAATAAATCTGACTTAATCATGGTGGAGGACCTTTTTGATGTGTGCCTATATATGTTTTGCTAGTAATTTTTTTTGAGAATTTTTGCATGTATATTCATTAAGGATATGGGGCTCTAATTTTCTTTTTTGGTTTTATCTTTACCTGGTTTTGGTGTTAGAGTCATGCTGGCTTCTTAGGAAGGCATTTGGAAGCTCTTCCTATGTTTTTGATTAAGGTATCTTAAGTAATTTTGGCTGTAGATCTTCTTTATTTTTTTTAATTTTAATTTAATTTTATTTATTTCTGTATGTGTATCAATGTACTGTCTTCATGCGAGTCTGTGCACCCGTGTCGTGCAATGCCGCGGAGGTCAGAAGAGGGTGTCAGATTCCCCTGGAACTGGAGTTCTCCTGGAATTGGAGTTTCAGATGGTTCTCGGCCGCCATGTGGGTTCTGGGGATTGAACCCGGGTCCTCTGCAAGAGCGGTCGGCACTCTTAACCACTAGGCAATCTCTCCAGCCCTGTAGATCTTCTTTAAATGTCTGGCAGAATTCTTCTTGGTTAATTGTACTTTTGATAAGAATGAAATAACCCTGTTTATTCTTCTGATTAGTTTTAGTTTGAAGTCTATTTTGTCAGATATTAGAGTTGCAACTCCTGCTTGCTTCTTAGTGCCATTTGCTTGAAATATATTTTTCCACTCTTTCACTTTAAGATAGTGCCTGTCCTTGAAGGTGAGATAGGTTTATTGCAGACAACAAAAGGATGGAATTTGTTTCTTAATCCATTCTACTAGCCTCTGTTTTTTGATTGCAGAACTCAATCCATTGATATTTAAAGTTATTTTTGAGAGATGAGTATTGGTTCCCATCATTTTAGTTTCTGTTCACATTCTCAGTCTAATTTGTATTTCCACAGTTATACCTTCATTTAGTTTCTTTCTGTTGCTGCCTGGGTATAGTAGTTCCTTTCTTCTCTTTGTACTGCTTCAAGTATTCTCTGAAGGGCTGGTTTTCTGGACATGAATTTTTTCAGCCTATTCATGTCATGGAAGATTTTTCTTTCTCCTTCACTATCAGAATTTTACACCAGGTAAATATCTGGGTTGGCATCTATGGTCGTTTAGAAATGGGAATACTTTGGTCCAGGCTCTTCTGGCTTTCATAGTTTGATTTTAAAAATCAGCTCTGGTGGGCAGGGGGCAAGGAAGGGTGCATGAGTCTAGATTTGATTGGAAATTTTGTATGAAATTCACAAAGCTTTAATAAAAATTGGCTTTGAAAAAAAAAGACAAAAATGCATAAATAAATCACAAAAAAGAAAAGTCAGCTATAATTCTGATGGCCTTTCCCTTATTGTGACTTGTTTTTCTTTTGCAGCTTTCAGTATTATCTGTTTGCTCTGAACATTTAGTGTTTTTACTATGATATGATGTGAGGAGGTTTTTTGTTTTTTTTTTTTTGGTCCTGTCTATTTGGTGGTCTATGTGCTTTTTGTATTTGTATGGGCATATCTTAATTTTTCTTCTACAATCCTGTTGTCCTGCATTTAAAAAATTTCATAATCTGCTTGAGTGGTCTAGTTCTTCAACTTTATTATCCAGTTTTATATTCTGTTTTTTGCCTCACTCATTCTGTTGTGAGGCTTTCTCCCCTCATTTCTAAATGGCTTATTTAGTGTTTAACTTCCTTCTTTATTTCAGCCCAAATTTTCTTCAGTATTTCTATGTCTTTTGTTAATTCAGTCAAAAGTTTATCCCTATCTTCTTTTAGTTCTTTTGTTTTTTTGTATGTTCCTTAAATTCATTGAATTCTTCGACCATGTTTATGATTGTTTTTAAATTCTGTGTCCTGGGTTATATGTTAGAGGAATGGTAATGTGTAGTGGAGACATATCATTTGGATTTTTCATATTATTTTTTCATTGTGATTTTGGCATGCAGATTTATTTTATTGTTTGATTCAGGTATGAAACTCTTCTCTTCCTTTTTTTGAGTTGAAGATTGACTGACTTTGAATTTTTGATGTGCCTTGGTTGTTTTATTAGTAGGTATGAACGGCCGGTTGATCTAGGTTTCAATTTCTCTCTTCTGATTTTGTGTTGGAGGGACCAGCTGGTTCTCATTTAGCTAGTCAGGAGCTCCTGCAAAGTCCCAAGTCAAGTATCAGCCAGATATTCTCAGGCTTCTTCTAATGTCTTGGCCCCTACTAGCCAGCAGGCACAGCACAGTTTGAGAGGGCACCCTTGCTGGGTAGATGCTTAATTCAGGCTCTCTTGGGCAGTCTGTAAAGGTCTGGGCCCATATTAAAATGCAGGGGTGTCTAGCCCTGCAGTAGAGGGGGGAGCTTCAGATGATCTCAGGATAAAGGTTGAATATAGTGCAGTGAGGGAAGCTCACCACCACGTGGAGTCTGGCTTCAGGCACTCTAAGGCAGACTGAAAACATACAGACTTTTGTACCATGCCTAGGCCAGCTTCAGGCACTCTCAGGTGGGCTGGAAATATCTATATTTGTGTTCGAGGGCAGAGGAATCTTACCCTAGAGGAGCAAGAGGGGTTCCAGATGATCCCCAGCTAGGGGGTGGGGTAGGTATGGTGCAACTAGGCATAAAATTGGATTTTTGGGTCTTCATGTAGCCCCAGCTGGCCTAAATCTCACTATGTAGACCAGGCTGGCCTTGAATTCACAGAGATCCACCTGCCTCTGTCTCCCAAGTGCTGGGATTAAAGTCATGCTGCACTATGTCTGGCTTTTTTTAATTAAAAAAATTTTAAATTATTTTTCATGTGTATGAATGTACTGTGTGCATGCAGGTCTGTGCACCTGTGTCATGCAATGCCAGGGAGGTCAGAAGAGGGCGTCAGATTCCCCTGGAGCTGGAGTTAAAGATGGTTCTCAGCCGCCATGTGGGTGCTGGGGATCAAACCCTGGTCCTCTGCAAGAGCAGTCAGTGCTTTTAACTGCTAGGCCATCTCTCCAGCCCCTATGTCTGGCTTTTTAAAAAATCTTTTAGAAAATTGAACCCTTATACCTTTTAAACAACCCCATCTTACCACAGCCCTTGGCAGCTGTCTGTCAAGTTCTATCCATTGTTCTGCAAATTTCATGATTTCACTTTGCTTTACAGCTGAATAAAATTCCATTCTGTATGTGTATGTACTACATATTTGTTATCCATTCATCTGTTGATACACATCTGGACTGATTCCATTTCCTTGTTATTGGGCATAGGAGCAGCAGTAAACATGGTAGGAAACAGAATTTGGGGAGTATATACCCAGAAGTGGTAGAACCATATGGAAGTTCTAGTTCCAGCTTTCTGAAAAACACTGATTTCCACAGTAACTAGGCTGGTTTGTACTTCCAGCAGCATCAAGTAAGGTCCTTCTTTTCCCTTATCCTCACCAGCACTTGTTTTCTTAATAACACTCATTCTAAATGGAATGAGATAGAATCTCAAATTTATTTTTCATTTTTCTGATGCTAAGGAAATTGAACATTTAAAAGACTTATTAGTCATTTTTTATTTCTTTAATTCTCTATTCCATTCCTAAGCCCATTAAAAATATTTTTGAGTGGCGTATGCCTTTAATCCTAGCACGCAGGAGGCAGAGGCAGGCAGATCTTTGTGAGTTCAAGGCCAGCATGGTCTACAGAGTGAGTTCCAGGACAGCTGGGGCTACAGGGAAACCCTGTCTTGAAAAGACCAAAAAAAATATTTTTATTGAGGTTTTGTATGTTTCATACAACAGTTCTTAATAAAATTTAGACCCCCCCATCAATTCCCCCACACCCACAATGGGCCTCATGTATTTTGCCACACATGTAAGTCCCATCCAGTCAAGCATTTGTACCTAGATGTCCTTTGGTGCAAGTTTATTCCCTGGAGTCTATTCAGCCTATGTAGAGATCTTAAGGAAGTTCTACTCTCTCTTCAAAAGTTCCCAGGCTAGGTCTGTCCTGCTGCCCATTTCTCTCTTGCTGCACTCTGGGCTCTCGCCTTAGTGAGTTGGCATGGGTCTCCTGTTTAAGCCCACCATTGCCACAAGTTCACATGAACAAGCTTCCAGTACTTGAAAGTAGACTTGGCTATTTAAAATAACAACAAATAAGGTAAAGTACTTAGAAAAAAGCTTAGCTAAGGAGATAAAGGATTGAGCACTAACAACTACAAGACCTTTTGAAAGAAATTAGATATACTAATGAGTTCCTCCTGCTTTCATTGCCTGGATGCTTCCCCATAGCATTTGAAACAATTTTATGAAATCCAATTTATCTATTTTTATTTTTCTGCTATTGCTTTTTTATTGCAAAATATAAATTGCTTTATTTATTACAAAATATAAATTCATGAAGATTTACCTTTATGATTTAATACTTTTGTGACTTTAGCTCTTATATTTAGGCCATTGACCTGAGATTTTATTTTGATATCTAATACTTTAATCCATCTAGAAATTATTCTGGAGTATGTTTTGAAATAGGGTTCCAATTTTATTTATTTCTTTTAAAATAGACAGATTAGCTCAATGAATTATAAAATTTTCACCTCTCTTAAATTTTTTTCTTCAGTTTCTACATATTCATAAATATGTTTCTAAGCACAATTTTTGCTATGTGTCAACTTATTTGCCTATTTTATATGAATATAAGACCAAATCATATTTGAATGTCTTTTAGGACAATTTTTTCATTATATTTTGATTTTTGTTTCTATAGCTTTCACAACTTTTGATGTACTCTTTCCTCATGATTTTAATCATTGTTAGTTACTATCTCTGCATAACAAGTTGTTCAGGTTACAGTTGCTACAAACTAATGTGTCAACTTTGTGAGATGTAGACTCGCTTCTGGGCAAGCCTGTAGATTATCTCAATCAGGTTACTTGAAATGTGTAGACATTCTCAGTGTGAGTGGCATCACTCCCTGGGTTGAGATCCTGGAGAAAGGGAGCTGAGTGCAGCACCATGGCTCTCTTCTTCCTGGCTGCTGGTGCAGTGTGACCACCCTGCCTCATGCTCCTTGTCACCATGCTGTCCCCATCATCATGAATCCCCCAGGACTGTAAGCCTAAACAAACCCATTCTTCTTCTAGTTGCTTTTGTCAGGGTATTTTATCACAGCAGAGTAGAAGGCCGCTAATACTTAGTGTTGTAAAACAATAATGAGTTTGTTCACGTTTTTGAGCATTAAGAGCAGTGGAAACCTTCCTTGGCCACCTTTACCTGGGGCTGTGTTTACACTGGAATGGGGGTGGGATCAGGGTCATGTGGAGGTTTGAGAAGGTGGAGGTTGACTGTCCTTCGCTCCCTTGTCTAGAAAGTGGTGCTACTTGTTGCCTGGAAGTACAGCTGGCACTGACAGACAACCTTAGAGCTCAGTTACCTTTTCTTGTTTGTTTGTTTTTTTGATATTTTATTTTTATTTTTATTTTTAAGGGATTCTACAATACAATGACACAGTTGTTTGCAGATAACATTGATGTTACTCAGTATGTCATACAATTATGTAATTGGTGCATTTTTCAAGTATCTATGTCCAAATTTTGAACAACCCAAGGTTCCCATAGTCCAGTTGGAGAAGCTTGTATGCACAGGCATGTTGATCAATCAGGTGTCCAGACTATATTCCTGTAGTCTCGTGATTCACCCCTATCTCTCCACAGCCCTTACAATCTACCACGCCTCCTCTTCCGCAGTTTGTTCCCTAGGCTTTGGGAAAGGGGCACAAGTGGGTGAGAAGAAAACAGTCTAATTTCTTTGGAGTTGTCATTTTGGACTCCGGTCTGTTCAGTTTGTTTCCCTTCACGGATTGACAGCTTTCACAGTGATACCCTTTTCAGTCATACTAACAAAGCTCAAGCTATTGGATGTACAGGCATTTAAGCAGTACCACTTATTGTGTCAAGCTAAGCTGTGAGCATAGACACAGATGCTTGGATGGTATGCTAATCCGCAAACTGTGGTTTCTCTATAAAGGGTGACAAGTTCTTATTGTGGCTTATAACATCGCCTAACCACTAGAGGACATAAGCTTGTGGCATCCGCTGTGAGTTATTCCTCCAAGGAGAGAGCTAATAGCCAAATAGTTTTGGGATATATTATAGGCACTTGGCTGCCACTGTTGCACAGTATCTCCAGGCTGTTGAGGTGTAGCTGATATTTTCGGAGGAGTCTTGTTTGTCTCAGGGAGGCCAATATTTTGCTGTATTGCTGTAATGGCCTTTGGTAATGCTCTCTAGCATTTCAGAGGCTGGTTGTACGCTAGCAAGTGACGTCTCATAACATTTTTCATGCTCACACCAGGTCTTCGACAACAGGGACTTACTGCCTTTCTCCTTGCACATATCCCACTTATAGGCAAAAGGCCTTTATAATTTGAGGGGGGGCGGGTTTGAATCCCCTAGCCAACATCTCCTAGGCAGAATAATTCATTGCTGATGTCAGAGCTTTCCTGTAGTAATATATTTTGCTTAATTACCTTTTTAAGATAGCGAGAGAGACTTTGGAAGTGGCATCCGCACTTTTTCAGAGTGAACATCCCTTAACTGTGATAGGACAATTCCTGGCCTTTTCTGCTTAATCTAGAAGCCACACAGCATCATAATGTAACTCAGCTATAGGGAGCATAGCCACCTTCCTCTTGAGGTAAAGAATGGCAAATAGTCTTTTCCTAAAGATGTAACTCAGTGGCAGAGCATTTGCCTAGCATGCCCAAGCCCCTGAGATAGATCCACAGCAAACTCTCCTTCAAATTTGTGACCATTAAAACAACTTCCATGGGTCTAGAGAGAGGGTTGAGTATTTAAGAGCAATGTCTGCTTTTCCAGAGGACCCAGGGTTAGTTCCTTGCACCCACAAGACTAACAACAGTCTGTAACTCCAGTTCCAGGGGATCCAGTGCCATCATCTGGCATCCACAAGCATTGTGTGACTTTGGTGCACTTACATGCATGTAGGTACACATAAAAGAAAAAAAAAAACACAAATAAAGAAAAAACAAGCCCCCAAACCACCAGAAATGTCCATAAGGAAATTCTAGGCTTTTAAAATTGCTATTTTAGTAAATCCATAGACTAATTTGAAGAGAATTACTACTTTATATAAATATTTTCGTATACACTTTGAGGACTTCATAAAATTTTCCCAAAGAATATATTTTTTTAATTTAATTTTTTTATTGATGCTTTGTGCATTTCGTACATCATTTTCCAATTCAGATCAGGCATTTTTCCCTTTCCCTTCCCCCCCACCCCCACCCCATCCCAGATCATGTATTCTGCCATAACTGTCTTGCATCTTTCTCTGTTTTTTTTTTTCTTTTTTCCTTTTTTAGCTATAAGTGATAATCCATGAGTACAAGCATCCTTCGTGTAAAACCAATCTACAGGCTGTTGTGTCCAAACCCCCACAGCCCCACCATCCAGTGGGGGGGGGTGACATGTTGTTTGTTCAATCAAGTTGATCAAATGAGTGTCCAAACTACATCGCTGTAGTTTCACCATTCACCCCAATCGGAGCCTTTACATTCTACCGCGCCCCCTCCAAAGAATATTTTTAATCTCATACTTGTTTGTATATTTTCTCCACTATAGAGAGTCAATGCGCTTATCTTGTTTTGTCACCTTACTAAAATTCTCATGTACTACCTAACAGCTTTTCAGTTTGGCTTGCTTAAATTATGTAGAGGAAATATGTCATATGCCAATAATATAGACATTTGTAGTTTTACACTGTTTATAACTTTTCATTTTTTTCTCACTGCATTGTCTGGACTCTCTAAATAAGCTTTGAGTAGCAGTAAGCAGTGGGCCTGTTAGTAGGAAAATATTAATATTTTATAATATGCATATTGTATCTTTCTGGTAAATATATACCAGTCAAAGTTCTTGGTTCTTCTCACTGTAACTTAGTGATAGAGTGAACGCTTAGCATTGTGAAGTTCTAGATTCTATCCCAGGCACTGAACAAACAAACTACAAAGCAAACAAACAAGCTGTACTGTAGCTGCCTCAGGAAAGCCAGGTGCCTCTAATAATGTAGTCCCTAAATATTTGATCTTTCCCTCCAAGTTCTTTTGGGTCACACTGCTGATTTTTGAGTATTTCTCACAGGTTCCTCTGCTGGGCAGAGTGACGTCACATGCCTAGTACAAAGGCCCTGGTAATCCATCAACTTGACAATTCCTAGAAATGTGTTAGACTAGTAAAAAAAAAAATCTCTAAACTTCTTTATCTACAGCATGCACTTAAAGTAATGTGTTTCTGTTCATTCTTAGGTTACTAAAAGTTCTTTCATTTATGTGCTATATTTATTAACTTACCTTAAACATTTATGGGGAAAATATGTTTTTCTTCAATCTATCAGTGAATATTATTTAGTATTGAGGAATTCTGGATTTCCCGAATAAACATTCATTTAAAATTTACAAGCTACTTATATGTATTTGATTGGACATTTTATGGAATTAAAAGAAAACTTTTTTTTATTTTTAATCATTGTGTGGGGGTTGTGTGTGAACATGTGCACATGAGTGCAGGCACTCACGGAAGCAGAGGCATCAGATTCCACTGCAGCTGGAGTTGTAGGTGTTTGTGAGCTGCACAACATGGATGCTGGGAACCAAACTTGGGTCCTCTGTGAAAGCCGTACATGTTCTTAAGTGAAGAGTCATGTCTCCAGGCCCCGCTTCATGGATTTCTTATAGCTACTATTCATAAAAAGACAGGTGCAGTTGTGTGTTGTGATGAATATAAACAGTTTTGCGTGAGTGGTTACCACCTCCCTGAGAGAAATTCAAGTGGATTTCCTTCTTTCCCATGAAATGGAGCCGTGTGCTGGACACAGTTCAGCATTTCTGGAAGTTACGAAGATGCTTGTCTATAACGTCATGCTGTCTTATTTTTTCCTTGCAGTTAAGTTTTGACTTTCTTTTCAAGCTATTCTATTGCTATTGATCTAGTCAACTTTCCTACTTCCTGAGAAAATTGTGATAATATGGTTTTTGAAAGATGGCTCATTTATGTGAAAAAAATATTGATTACATACTATAAGCATGCCACTTTGTAGATATTGGCTTTTAGCAGCAAAGATAAAAGATGAAAATCCTGCACCTATAAAGCTTACATGAAATTAAGGGAATATGATATTACATAAAATAAATGAGAAAAAATTCCATAAATAATGATGATTCCATAATAAGTGTTATAGATTACAAATAAGACAAGGAAGATGACATGATTTTGTGGTTTGTAAACTCTAATGAAGTTAATTTTCTTTCTCTTCATAACATGTATTTAGAAGGTCAAATATATCATATTATCCAAATATTTCATATCTTATTTTAGCTCACATTAATATGTTGATTTATGTTGGGGGTTGGTCTATTGCACATTTCATGTACACTTCTAATATTAATAAACATTTTATTACAGGAGTTATAAAAATTTTATTTTTTTCCTCTTAGGTTCATGCAGGTATAATTGGCAAATAATAATTATTTGTATTTAATATGGACAGTGTGATGATTTGATACACATATACATTTTGAAATTATTACCATAATCAAGTAATAAATGTATTCATAATAAATGCCTTTTAATGGTGAGAATATTTAACAGTACACTGTTAGAAACTATCATAGCCATGGCGAAGAGTCTCCACATGAATTCATTCTCTGTGCAGTGCCTATCACCAGCCTCTGGTAACCACCACTCCAATTTTGTTTCCAGGAGTTCCACTTTACTAGATGCCACATATCAATAGGATCTGAAATATTTCTCTGTCTGTCCTGCTTACTTTCTTAGCACAATGTCTAGCACCCATGTTGTCATAAATGACATCTTTTAGGTGAATAGCATTCTACTCTATCAACTGACCAATTGATACTATAGCTTTATAAAAAAACTTTCTAAGTCTAAAGGTAGTGAAGGCAACTTAAAAATATTTTTATTGATTCTTTGAGAATTTCATACAATGTATTTTGATGATATTCAGACCTCCTCCCTATCTTCTCTCAGATACACTTCATGTCATCTATTTTCTTAAGATCTATCAAGTGTAATTTGGATTCCCCAAATAATCTTGGGTGTGGGTCCATCTCTTGGAATGTAGTCAACCTACCTGGCTTACACCCTTAAAGAAAACGGAGTCTCCTCCTAGTAGCTACCAATTGCCAATAGTTCCTCAGCTAGGGCTGGAACTTCTTATGCA
The DNA here is from genome assembly GCA_009823505.1 of Rhizomys pruinosus. Taxonomy (NCBI): domain Eukaryota; kingdom Metazoa; phylum Chordata; class Mammalia; order Rodentia; family Spalacidae; genus Rhizomys; species Rhizomys pruinosus. The sequence continues at coordinate 737,991 of VZQC01001793.1, read as the reverse complement.
CCTCCTCCCATCTATGCTGGGGTCTTTGTCTGTGTTGGATTTGCACAGGTCTTGTGCATGTTGCTTTAAGTGCTGTGGGTTCATATTTAAAACTTCCCTCTTGTGTCCAAACAACATGGCTTCCTTGTACTCATCTACCACTTCTGGCTCTGACAATGTTTCCACTCCCTGTTCCACAATGATTCCAGAGCCTTGGGAGGAGAGGGCATGATATAGGTCTGAGCAATCTACAGCCTCTTATTCTCTGCACATTGACCAGTTGTGTGTTTTGGTGATCACCACATATTGGGCATAAAATTATATGAAATAATGTTAAAAAGGCATAAAACCCCTAGATCCTGATTAACAGAATAGGATCACCAGCAGCCAAAGGACAAGTCCACTATTGTTGTTAGTTAATGCTCAATAATAAAATTTCCTCTTTCTTTCTAGCAACTATTTAAGTGGAAACTCATATCCTGACTATTAAAGAGTATGAAAAGCAGATCCTGAGTCCAAACATCATGGCCAAATGAACAGAAGGAGAAACCTAATAAGTGGACACTTTGAAACCCCTGGTCAAGAAGTTCTAATGGACTTTTCAGTTGGACATTGGAGTCCACCCTATTCTCACTTCTCCTGTCCCCTGCCCAGATCATGTAACAACCACTCCTGCTTTCATTTTGCTTTCACAGGCACCAGTCAAGGATTTTTTCCCTCTAAAGTTATGGCTGGGGATCATTTAGATTGAACCTCTGAATGGGGGATACCTCGGTTGCCACGTCCAACATCCCTTTCAGCATGGAAGAAGTCAGAGCTGTTGGCATCCTGATTCCCTTCTGGTGACTGGGGTGACCCTTTTCAGAGAGTAAATGTTCTAGTCTGTCTTCCATCGCTGTGACAAAACACTCTGACTGACACCAACTTGGGGAGGAAAGGGTTTATTCAGCTTACACCTCCTGGGTCACAGTTCTCACTCAGGGAGCCCAAGGCAGGAACTTACGGCAGGAACCTGGAGGCAGGAGCTGAAGCACAGGCCATGGAGGAATGCTGTTCACTGGCTTGCTCCCCTGGCTCATGCCCAGCCTGCCTTCTTATATAGTACACAACAACCTGCCCAGGGTGGCACCACTCATTGTGGACTAGGCCCTCCCACATTGCTCAACAATCAAGACAATACTCCACAGACGTGGCCACAGGCCAGTCCAATGGAGCCAATTCCCCAGTTGGGGCTCCCTCAACCCAGGTGTGTCAAGTTGACACTAAAACTATCCAGCACAGTAACATAACTAAACAGGTGGTAGAAATTGATTAGGCAGTTTAGGGATGAGAGCCCCCCAAATTAACCAGACTCTTTTTCAGCTGAGTACTTACTGGAATAGCCAGTAAGCACATATCTTTCTGGTAGCCCCAAAAGAGCAGGAAAAGAAGAAAGCAAAGAAAGAGAGAAGGTAAAAAAGAGAAGTACATGCCAAGCCCTGCAGATTGATTATTTCACAAGAACAGAAATGAAACCCCCCTTTTTTGTTCTTATTGCTTTGTTTTATTGTCATTTTGTATTGTTTCTGTTTTACTGTGAAAAGAAAAAAAATAAAGAAAAATATAGAAAAATCTGTGAAATGAATTCCGTTCACACTTGGCACAGTTGTGAGGTTCTTAGTGATGTACAGGAGTGTCAGACAAGGGGACATTCAGGCTGGCTGGTGATTGGCTGTAGCCAGTTCTCTTCCTCTGAACTCCCTCTGATCCTTAAGCCACCATTGGCTGCCCAGTACTGAACAAGTAATGTGCCATGCTTTGCTTGTACTGGGTTCTTGTTTATGGTTTAATGGAGAAGCACACTTTCTGCTCTTTACTTTCACAATGAATTTTTAGCAATTTTCTTATTTATTGCAACAAAGTTACTTTGAAAATATTTGCTATTTTTATTATGGTCTTTCACTGTAAGAACCTGCCATAGGTTTAATTTCTTATTGTTTTTCAGGGAGTTCCAATTTCTCCTGTAATGAACACATTTGTGTAGAATTTTAGGACATTTGCCTGATCTAATGAGGTATAGTATCATTATCACTTGTGTTCTGGACATTTGTGTTTCTTCTTTCCTAAGAGAAGTAATGAAATTATCAGTCCCATTCACATACTCTCTCTTTCTTGAGAATAAAGCTTGGAAAATATTTATCATTCAAGACAATATCCATATATTATTTTTGTAGCCATGTTTTCCATACTATATGTTTGATGAACATGCTACTTTTGAGTAAGATGTTCCTAGTGGTAACGACTGATTGAGGAAGCCATCATATCTCTATTGATCTTAAACTATCATGGACTAAATTAATTTCTTTATGTATATGCTGATTCTGTTGCTGGACTTTTCTGTGGGGATTGGTTTATTTATTTATTTATTTATTTATTTATTTATTTATTTATTTATTCTTGTGTTGGCAGCACCCGCTTCTGACATCAGTAATCATAATTGATTGGGAGGTCAAGATTCATCAATATCCTTATTTGAAAATGGAGGACTGGAGAGATGGCCTAGCAGTTAAAAGCACCAATTGCTCTTGCAGAGGACCCTGGTTCGATCCCCAGCACCCACATGGTGGCTGAGAACTGTGTTTAACTCCAGTTTCAGGGGAATCCAACACCTCCTTCTGACCTCCATGGCATTGCATGACACGGTTGCACAAACCTACATGTAAACAGTACATTCATACACATAAAAAATAAAAATTTTTTAAAAAGAAAACGGAATAATTGCTTGTTCTAGTATATTTCATCTTAATTATACTTTGTAATCATTTGGGGGAATTTTATAACATACTGTTGGTGCTTTGTTTAGAATTACATTATATCTATAAATGAATCAGGGCAAATCACATTCTGTTCTGATGCTTTCTAATTCAGGATTGTGGTATGCTTTTCTTTTTAAAAATGTCTTCCTAAGACTATACTTTCAGGGATCATTTCTATAGTTTGTTACTAGAGAAGTTTCTCTGACTGTGTAGAGTACTAGAAACCACAAGGAGGAGTTGTAGTGTTTTTCTCCTGAGGGTGAAGCTGGTGTGAGAGCTGCTGTAAAGCAGATCTCCTGCCACTGACGATCGTTCTGCTCTGCAGCCAGTGGAGTCAGAGGGAGAGAGCACAGTCTGAGTGGTTTTCGCAATATTACGTATGTTGAAAAATAAGAAAGTGATTCCAAATTATTTTTAGTTGGAATGCAGGTGTAAAAAATGTCTTCCTAAATACATATTTTATTTTGACAAAACAAAAAAGAATTGTAATGACAATTCTTACTCATTGTAGAAAACATGAAATAATATGAATGAATAAATAAATATTCCTTTATTTTCTTCTGTGCATCTTCTGAACATTGGCCATGGTGCATCAGAAGTCAGAAAGGCTGAGGTTAAAGGCTGAGGTTAAATACTGTGGTCCTATGAGGAGGTGACGATTTGATGCATCTTCTGACCCAGGGATCTAGGCTCCTTCAGCAGTGACACTTTCTCCTCAAGCTCTGGTCTCTTGCAGACAGTGTGAAATAGTATCATAAAAGTCTTCACTCTCTCTGCTCCTTTTAGCACAAGTATCATAATTAATGTGTCTTGTCTACTTTCCCTGCCCGAATATATTCTTTTTTTAAAATATTTATTATTTATTTATTTATTTATTTATTTATTTATTTATTTATTTATTTATATGAATGTACTGTCTGCATGTAGGTTTGTGCACCAGTGTCGTGCAATGCTGCGGAGGTCAGAAGAGGGTGTCGGATTCCCCTGGAACTGGAGTTCTCCTGGAATTGGAGTCACAGACGGTTCTCAGCTGCCATGTGGGTGCTGGGGATCTATCCCGGGTCCTCTGTAAGAGCAGTCGGCACTCTTAACCGCTAGGCCATCTCTCCAGTCCCAACCGACTATATTCTTTAAGAAGAAAATATGTTGTATTCTTATTTGTAACCCTAGTATCAAGTATCGTACATGACTGTTTTGAGAAACTTTGTTAGACTAGCAGAGTGAAAATATAAATGCTTGCAAAAAAGATTTGAATGAACCTATCCAAATTGTGGGTCTCAAGTAATTTCACATTTAGTATACAATTGCTGTGATAATTGGGGGGGGGCCCTAGGAAGATTTTCTTCAAAAAAGAAAGGTTTGGAGGATTCAGTGCCAGATAGGGACTGCCGAGATATCCAGCTTGTGGACTGAGCAACTACTGGGGTTTCAGCCTCTTCATAGTATAGACTGCCACTGTTGGACTACCCAGGCTGTATCACAGACAGCAGTACAGGAAGATCAAGACAGGATGCAGTGCTTACTGGACCTCATTTGGTGACCATGGGAAGGGAACACCCTAGTGTGGAGCACAAGGACAGTACTCATGGTTGTTTGGGCTTGCCAAGGAGGAGCCTTCAAACACTTACTTAAGGAAAACATGACATCTTTCAGCCTAATAAAGAAAAAAAAGAAATAATAAGTTGAAGATGCTAAAACCCATGGTGTCATAATCTTGATATATGTGGCATGCATATATGCATATTTTGGAGTGATGCAAATTGGAAGGAACAACAAGAAAAAGACTGGGTCAAAGAACTGAACTGACTGAAACAGTGAACTTCTGCCTGAAATGGTAAACTTCTGCACTGAAAATCTTAAAAGAGACTGAGAAAAAGTTGAAAAACATGTTTGGCAGAATGCATGAGCTCTGATGGGGTGGGGGAGGCAAGGAAAGGGGAACAGGTCTAGATTTGATTGGAAATTTTGTATGAAATGCTCAAAGCTTCAATAAAATTTGGCTTTGAAAAAATAAACAAGGAATTTTTGATGAGGGAGACTGGCCTATAGCCTTGAGCTTTCTATGTAGCTAATGGAGACCTTGAACTCCTGATCTTGCCTCTGCCCCCAAAGTTCTGGGCTCTCAAGCATGTGCCTCCATACCCAGATGAATAAGCAAATCTTAAATATGTTTCCATGTTTTTCTTTCTTCCGATCCTTTTATTTGTTTCCAGTTTTTCCACTTAAATTTAAAAATTATTATTGCATGTGTGTGTGTGTGTGTGTGTGTGTGGTGTATATGTATGACATGTGTAGAGGAGAGTGCATGTGTCATGCTAGTGTGCAGAGCTCAGAGAACAACTTTGTGGAACTCCTTTTTTTCTTCTACCTTCATTCTGAGGATTGAAGCAAGGTTTTAGGCTTGCGTGGGCAGCACCTTTACGTATTGACCCATCTCCTTGGGCTTCTTGCTTCTAGTTAAAAAAGATTTATTTTTGTTTTCATTATCTATGTACCTGCGTATTTGGGTTTCTGCAAAAGCCAGAAGAGGGCATCAGATCCCATGGAGCTGGAGTTACAAGAGGTTGTGAGCTGTCTGATATGGGTGCTGGGATTCAAATTCTGGTCCTCATGATAGAGAAGCAATCACTGTTAACCACTGAGCTATCTTTTGCACCTCTCATTTCTATTTTTTTTTACCATATATTTTCAATATATGCAGCTGAATCTTATATTACCCATGTCTTTAAACATTTTATAAAGGAGTGTGTTATAAAGCAGTGAAATTCTTACCAATTGTATGGAAGATAGAAAAAAAAATTAAAATAAAAAATCTGCTTCCCACTGCTCAGGGATCATTTTGGAAGAGATGACAAGATAAGAGCCAGAGGGGTGGCTGATAACAAGGAGACAATGTCTTCCAGACAGCTGGTCAGTTACTCATGTGAGCTCACAGCAGTGGGGACAGCCGCACAAGTCCTGTGCAAGCTCAGACCAGGCACAATCCCAGCACAGACATGGGGAAGTGGGTAAGAAATACCAACTTGAGGAGCTTTTGTCAACTGATGGCTTTTGGGAGGGGGAAAGAGTGTCTTACAGCGATGGGACTCTTGGTGGCCCAGGGAATGGACCCACATTGAAGGACATCTGGGGACACAAATTAGAGTTTATAAGAAGTTTTACATATGTGTGTGTGTGTGTGTGTGTGTGTGTGTGTGTGCATTAAATTGGATAGAAGGGTAGTGGGGAGAGATGTGGTTAGGAGAGGGGAGTCTAACTACCATCAAACTATATTGTATAGTTTAATAAAAATTGCCAAACTTCAATTAAAAATAAAAAATTTAGACTAAAGAAAAATGCTTACATAAAATTTAAGGGTATTAAAAACTACATTTGCTCATGGACAAATTTAGGTTCATTGTTTAGCTTCTGTGGTTGCAAACATTACTTTTATAGGGGTTCTGGAGGAATACCCTTCAATGTGTCTCAAAAACAAAGCAAGTAAAAGAAACTTGAAAGTCGAGGCTGGCACAGTGGGGCAGCTCTGGAGCCCAGCCCTGGGCCAAGGCAGGAGGACCTCAGGTTTCAAGGTCAGCTTGTGCAACACAGGGAGACCCTGTCCCCCAAAAGAAAAAGAACAAGAAAACAGTGTAATATTTTAATTCCAAATGTGTTTCAGACTTGTCAGAAGTTTGCTTTGGGTCCTCTTGTCTTGAGAATGTGTCTATGTGTGGCCCTTGCCCCTTACTTGACCCCAATTATATTCTGCTCATCTCCTGGATTTAGAAAGAATGAGGACCAGACCTCTGTTAAAATGACCACAGTGTACTTTATTTAATGATTTTGGTACCTTGTGTTGCAGTAAAATAAAAAAAAATCTACAAAATCCAAATATATAAAATTTCAAGTTTTCTTTTTTTAAAGTTTTACAAGAAAAATCAAATAACCAAGGAAAATTATTCATTATGAAGTACTACTTTCCACTTCATTTCATCACAAATTGCAACTTACTTAACTGACCAAAATAACTATGGTACTGCAGTACATCAAATACTCCACGCACTGTGCTTTGAACAAGAGCACTTGGAGTCACTGCCTGAATAGCAGCCTCCAGCTGATAAAGACACGCTTACAATCTGAACGCTAAAGGAATGTTTGGATACATGGAATTGGAATATATATATTTACAGGAAAAATTTAATAACTTGTTTAATTCTTTGTTTCAAATAAAATTCCAAATACATTTGTACAATGTTTACAAAGTAAAAGCACAAGAACCGGCAAGGTTTTCATTTGGGTCCAGGCACCGTGCTGTTCCAGTAGAAATGTCTTCGCACACACTTTATTTCCGAAGTGGAGGAGAAACACTAGAGAGGGACGGTGCATCAGAATGTCCCGTAGACAGCTGAAATCAGGGAACTGAGAAACCAGTGGTCTGTTCTCTTCATTTTGCTGTTAATTTGCCACCCGTTACTTTTTATCAGAGAGATTTAAAACAATAACAAAAATTGGACAGAGAAAAGAGCACAACATATTTAAGGCAAATTAAGAAAAGACAGAACAGCCTCTTATGGTGTTGAGTAGAAATGAAGATTTAAAAACCCAAACCACGCTTTGATGCAAATCAAATCAGGCAGAACCTACTGAGATTGGGTTGTTTATGTCATTGATAAGTTTCTGAAAATCCTTTTGGACCAAGTATCCTTTTGAAATTTTCAATGAAAAGATTTCTTGATTACAAAGTGAATGAGTTCATGTTTCTAAATCAAACAACAGTAGTTGAGGTAGTTAGATGTGAAACTTAGACAACTTAAAATAACTGGGGAATGAAGGACTAGTGTTAGTAGCAGACCTCTTGCCATCTGGAAGCAGGTTCACCTTGCACAATAGTTTAATGGCGAGCAAAAAGCTATTTTCCCGCTAGGTGCTATTAGTTAAACCAGAATATCAGCACCAGCAGTATCCTTTTCCAAGCTATGTGGTAAGATGCTATTACAGAGGACATTTGCTTTCCAGTTTTCTCATTTGTAACTGATTCTTTCAGCATTTCTACAGTGAAGCCATCATATAAAATAACATCATTTACCACTACTGGAAACTCTATTCCTAACTGTAAAGAAGAAAAGAGTGAAAACCGGCAAAGACTCAATAGGAGAGACAATTTTGCTCTTGCTTTAACAGTGTTTTTGGCTTAGTCCTAATTTCACCATACTATTTGGTTTCAAAGAAGGCAGACATCTCTGGGTCCCTGTTTTCTCTCTTCCTTCCGAGAACAGGAAATTGTGTTTCTCTGTCCACCACTGTGTCTTTCCTGAGTCTGCTGAGCTATCTGGCTACAGAGAGGAGAAGCAGGAATAATTTAGCAGAAGCAAGGTTCCTGTCCAATGGTAACCATGTCCTCTCACTTATTGCCCCATCTATCAGAGAAAGGCTTTAGGTAGGACGTCAATAAGCAAGTGACCAAAAGATTCATTCAAAAAGTTTTATGAACACAATTTATTGGCGGTGTAGTTGGATATAAGAATTTAGGAGGCGTTTCTTTCAAATGACAGAGAATTTCTCTGTGTATCTGTGTTTATAGAATAGAATGTTGTCAGCCAGAAGCAACCAGGAAGGCTGACAACCACATTTACAAAGCATCAGGTATGTGATGTTTATTGAGTGATGATGGATCCACAGCAGAATAATCACATATATCTTAGCTAAACATTAATTTTTCCAAGATCTGTTTTATTTTCAAGGAGGGCTCTAGAGAGTACCATGAGGATTGGAAAGCCTTGAAAAGAGATTCAATTCTCCTCCTTCCAGCAAGCAGATGTGTGGCCTCTATGTAAAGAACACATGGCCACTTGTGCTTTTCTCTGTTCGATGAAGTGTCTAGTCCGTCATTTCAAGGAGCTGCCCAGCTCTAACACATTTGTAATAAAATCTCCCCATTGCCTTCTGCAAACCCACCTGAATCTAGTCATAGTAGTCAACTTCAGTTTTCTGTATAAAAACAAATAAAAATATTTATTTTCATGATAAAAGGGTATACTCTTGCATTTTTGGTTAGAAAAATACCAGTGTCAGGAAGGAGTCAGGGGAAAGGCAAGAATGTCCAAATTAGTTTTTACTCAATGTATTTACACAACCAGTCTATCATAACAGTCTACTGTGGCAGTGTAGATATTTTTAATGCATCAGATAATTGTGTAGTTTGTAGTCATGCTTTGGAAAACAATGTCATGCATTAGAAATGTTTACTAAGCTTGAAAAGTTAAGTCTTTGATATCCATTGGCAACTAGATTTTAGAATCCAGAAGAGAGTATATTGGATGTGCCCATGCATTGCATATCACCCACTCCTCAAGGGAAATGTTTTGAAACCCTATTTCATATTTTAAGGTATGCAAATTTCTTTTGCGAAGGAATGTAATTATTAAATAAGGGTGCTGTATGAAATCATATCAATAGAATATTACCCACAATGTTAGTGTAATTTCATGGATTCCATGACACTGCTTCCATGGCTCAAACATTACACATGTTTTTATAATCTAGATCATGACATGTAGCATTTAGTTATGATTACAGTTAGTTGTTTAAGCAAAAGAATACATAGGATATTCACTGAAGGTGTTTACCTACCATCTCCTTTTTTTAGCCTTTCATAGAATTCACATCTGTGTACCATATCCATGTAAGTACATGGATATTGATAGACTGCTGGTGCCCTGCTGTAACCACTTCTCTGAGATACTTAAAATGCATCTATAATGTGAAGGTGGATCAACTCGGGAGTTCCAAACAGGAACACAGCTTCCCATCTTTCTGTTGGGTTGAAAAATGAAAGGTATATCATGTTAGAAATGAAAACCCTGCTAAATTATCCCAGATCGAATCTCAACAATATATGTTAAAGACTTTCCCATGGAAAATCTTTAACGTGGAAAATCTTTAACGTATATTGTTGGAGTGGATTCCAAAACATCGCTTGGTCTCACCAGCACTGAGCTGGGGATGACATACAGTTCTGAGAAGTGGGATTAGCCACACGAACCCCTCAGGTGTCAGAAGGAGACAGGTTTTCTGAATGTATTTAAAAACATTTAGTAAAAATTCAGTTTGAATAAGAGAAAAATGGTCCGTGTGTCTGAAGACTCCCATGTCTGTATGAAAGGAATTATTTTCTCTTTAAATACAATTAATTTCAAAATTTGTACCTAAACCTTTAAGAGAATAGTTGTATCTATAACAAATGAAGAATAAGTGTATTCTCTGCTTAGTCAGGTATTGCTGCCAGGTTCCTCAGACAACCTCAGTATTCCCTTCTTAGCCTGTGTCTTATGATGCATACTGTTCTGAGGCTTATCAAGACACTTATCAAGATGCTTTATCAAGACACCGTGCTTTCTAACTTCAAAGTGCTTTACTTGCTCTCATAGTCTTCACAACACCCTGTGAGGTAGGTAAATAAATTTCTTCTCTGTTTTACATGTGGAAAAATTGAGGCCAACATGAGTTTCCTAGGTGGAAGAGGTGGGCCAGGGATTGGGACTCAGGGGTATGTAGACTCCTAGCTCCCTTGCTCTCATCATTGGACCACACTCCCTCATGTCCCTCAACACAGAACAGAATATATCCATTAATGGAAAGGACATTGTTTCATAGAGTACATTTAAGCATATTTAAAGTGGTCATAATACTCAGCCCAGGGATTTCTGCTTTCTATTAATCTATAATTTTTGTATCAATGACTTAAAAATCAAAGCCAAAAGCCCCCAAATATTTTTGTGATTGCCAACCGATTGTCAACTCTTTGTTGCAAAATCCTAAACATCTCTACAATAACAAGATGTAGTGGCATAAAAATCACAGGGAAAAAGAAAAGCAAAGCCAAATTTTGTCAGTGCGGACATAATCTGTTTCTAAAGATATCTCCAGAGCTTGGGCTGCATCCACAGCCTGCTTTCATAGTACAGATCCAACAACAAGGGGCTCAGACACACAGGGTGTGTGAGTGGAGCTTGGATGTTCAGAGAAATTTCTGCATCTGAGAGAAGAGGAAAAGCAGGATCCAATAAGGAGCTTCATTACCTTGAAGTCATTCTTGGCACTAATATAGAGTTTAACACACTCAAAACACTACAGAAGGACCTTGGAAATATTTAGATTGTCTTTGGAAATCCCTCAGCTGAATATCTCTCTGAGTTCTAGGCCACCTAGAATCAATGCCTTAGAGCAAGCTTTACAGAAGAAACATGGTCACAACAGCTAGTCTGGTTTTCTGCCAAGCTTCAGATCTGTGAATGCGGTAAGCACACAGCTTGAGGGCTCACCGCCCAGAGGCAGATGGGGAGAAAGACTAACTTGGGAATGTTGTAAGGAAGGGGCAAATATGGAGCAATATGAACATCCTGGACTTTCCTCCTGGGAAGCGAGCTTCCATTGATGTCAACCTGGTTATTTTCCTCCTGTGAGAATCACAGCAGTGACTACTGGGAAGACACCAGCCTTCCAAAATTCATGATCACCAGCTGGCAGCTGGTGACTATAATGACCCCAACAAGCCAGGCCCTAAAAGTTATGCATTTCATTTAATTTGGGAAAAATAGCTTTTTTCCCCCCTTCCTACTGATAGCATAAAACTTACCATGAAGTAACTGTATCAAACAATTTAAACATTTTAAGCTCTAAGCTATATCAAGGAATACTTAAAATTAAAAGTTAAAATTTTTGCATTTCCTTAGATCCGTGATGACAAGTGGATTTTTAGACATTTAAAATTTAGGAACAAAAGAGAACCAGTGATAAAATTATGAAAGACTTTTTTTAGCAAAGGCTAAATGTGAAGTTTCCTTGCCTGGAAAAGCTGAGTGGAAGACCTGCACACACGGCTACTCTGAAGGAGGTCACACACAGCCATGTCCAGAACCTGCAAGGCAAAGCCACCAAGCTGCTTCTAGTTACCCATTTGCAGAAGGTAAATAAAAGTGGATCACATTTGCTCTCCATTATTTCTTTTTCTTTGAACAACAAAGAGGCTTTTATCAGCGGAATAGTGTCAACAGAAGACTACTGCGTCAGAGAGTTCACTTTCACTACCTACAATCCTTGAGCAGTTTGTCTGTCTACACCCCAGACAAACAGATGGAAAACTGTCTGCTTCAAGCACTGGGACTTTTCCAGATAGTTTCCAGATGTTTTATATCATGAGAACCAAATCTGCTGCATGAGTGACCAACTGTTTCCCTTTTCATAGGGATATTGGCATTCATGTGGATAGTCTTTACTTTTTAATAACTCTGCAGTGTCTACTTTGGTTTGGTGAGAATGGTTCAGCAATCATCTGGAAAATTCAAATGTCAAAAGCCCAGAAATGAGAAGAAACTTAGCCATGAGGAAAATCAGAGTTTTAGGGTGATCAGTGGTCCAATGTTTACTTTTTTTTTGTCTAGGCAGAAAAATTGCTTAACTGTCTATTATTTTTTTTGCTTCCATTGTTCTGAAAATCACTCTCACAGGAATTATTTTCCCAGTATTAGAATAGATACACAGATAAGATGACTGGCTGACTGAATCCAGATCTAAACTGTATTTCAAAGAAGCTAATATTGGTAAACCTGGTTGAGTGAGTTTGAACTTAGAGCCTGTTGGATGTTATGATATAGTTACAATGGGACAATGAATAGGGGCATGGTGACCGTGAATCTCATTGCTATTAAAAGAGTGATAATTAAATGATTTGTGTTTGACAAGCAAGAGTGACTTATAGTATCTTGATTTTTAATCCTTCAGAAGCTCTCGGTGTACAGTACAATGTGGGGGCCAATAATCAAGGAGAACCATGAGGAAGGAAGGTTTCCTTTGGAAAAGCCAGACTGAAAACATGAAGCTGCCCACATCCCCTCCATCTTTCTGCTTTAGTCATAAGGGGACATGTGTATTGTCATGATTATGAAATGGCAGAGGCTAGTTTAAATGTCTGCTCTCTGAAAAGGTAAGTGTTCCTGACAGGCTCTGCACATGTTTTCTTGGGTCTCCACCTCTGTCCTGGTAGCCAACATCACATAGACATATTCACACATAAGCCTTGTTAAAGAAGACCATCCCTGCTCCTACATACTGCAGTCAACCACCTGGCCTGTATTTACACAGCTGGCTCTGGGGCTTAAGAAATGAATATTTTTTGCTGGGTGTGGTAGCACACACCTTTAATTCCAGCACTTGGGAGATAGAGGCTGACGGATCTCTTGTGAGTTCAAGGCCAGCCTGGTCTACAGAGTGAGTTCCAGAACAGCTGGGGCTACAGGGAGCCTCAAAAAGACCAAAAAAAGAGAGAAATGAATATTTTCTTCATCTTGCTAGTTGTCATTGCCTGGTATTCGAAAGTAAGTTGCATAGTAGGAGGCTACCTTTCTGACTCAGTGGTAGTGATTATGTCAAGAGCTAGTTCTGAGAAAGAACTTGCCATGATAGCAGTGTTGCTAACTGGGAATGTCATGCAGAAGCTCTTGGAAAATTTTGGAGATAACCACCAAGGAGATCACTTAGGAAATGGACTGATCCTTGCTTCATCCTCTTCTTAGTTTTCTTCCAGATTGCTATTAGATATATTTTGTGACTTTCACCCTTTCATCTAGAGCTAATTCATAAAACTGACAGGAAAAATTAGCTAGAAAGATCAAGAACATAGGGATGGAAACACTAGCACACAAGTTCTATTTGAACTTCTGGCAACTTTATTCTTACCTTTATTTAAAAAAAGAGAAGTGGGAAGAACCACAATTTTAAATTGAGTCTATTTGTTCTCTTCTAGGAGAAGATGTAGGCATTAAGAACATTGGGTTGGTCATCTTTAAGTCAGGCTGTATGGGATCTGAGAAGCCACAGAGCAGTTGATTCCACATAGAAAGGATTGGTAATGGCCCTACTTAGGAAGGTAGGCATCAAATGACCCCATAACTACAGCCATGTAGGTCTGACCTCTGAAACTGATTCATAATCTTAAGCTTTATATATTGGTTATGACAATGCCAACAATGGAATGAATCAAAAGCAGTGACTGTGCTCAGAAAGACCAGTTATTAGACAAATGACAGAGACTTTTTTTATATTTCCAAACAAGTGGATTTCGACCCCCTTGAAACACATCTCTGTGACCCATATCCATTTCTCTGAGCTACCCAAGCCCCCAGGATCTATTGACCGATCTCTCTCACAGCAGTGCTTACTGGCAAAAACAAAGGAGGCAGATGGAGGCTACGGCATTTGTGCCGAGGCATCAGGTAGCACGATTCCCTTAGCTCTACTTCACAGAGGTCTGTCTCTTCAGGCCTGGGCACATCATGTATGATGCTGAGCCAAGTGCTCCTTTCTCACTAACTGATTAATGTTCTCTTGCAGTGGCTTGATTACAATATTACAAGTCAAGAATTTGCAAGATTAAAGTGTCTGTTGAATTAATTAACTGCAAATCACCTCCAGTAAAACTTGATAAGTTCCAAGATGTTTCTGGAAAGAAAAAAAAAAAAAAAGGAATCAATAGCATCAGCAGTCTGTAGCTTCGTGACAGTCAGGCTGTTTCCAAGGTTGCCTGGCTTCTTATACTCCTTCCTTAGCTCTTTTCAGACCAAGGAAAATGCTTCTCCTCAACTACTGAAGCACACTTTAGAGAACCACTTCCTCATTATTCACAGAACATTAATAAGGGGGGCGGTGGTGAGCATTTTAATTCATTGAAAGCAGGCTATAGTATGACAGTGTTTTCACTAGTTGGTCTCTGTTGGTTACAGGATGATGCTGGATTTCTCCCATTTTGAATAGAATACGAAACCTATGTATTGGCTCCATAGACAACCAGAGGCCAGAGTTAAACTACTTGTGAACATAGCCATGTGTAACACACTAAAAAGTCCAGAGCCACAATGGACTGCAATGGCTGTGTTATGTGCATAAAATATTCTGTTGGTTTGTAATCAAAACAGGGATTTCTGACAATGATGGAAACTCAAAATATATTTTCAACACACACAGGGGTGTCTTGGAACTTACTGATAATGAACTAATATAAAAGAATTAAAAGTATTGATTGGACATAACTCTATGCCAGAATGCCACGAAAATCGCTAAACCAAATTAGCTTAAATACATCTCCATTTGTTCCTACTTGCAGCACTTAAAGTAAGAATTTCATTAATTCTATTTTAATGCAAATAAAGCAGTAGACAAGGGAAAGGGCCAACCTGTTTAATTTGGTAAATGGAAGTATAATAAAAATAGAAAACCTTAAATTTTTTGAAAGTCTAATAACAGAGTAGGAGGCAGTCTTAAACCCTTCACAAGAGGATATTTTGTTACCACTGTGCTGTTAATATTTACTTATTATTTTAATTAATTTGATGTTGATTTGGTGTTAAATGAGATCTTTGCTCTGCAAGCATCTTATCAGTAACTACATACTTCTCTTGTGCGATGCAGTGGCTAAAACAGTGATAATTCAGCACTGAATGTAATGACCTGGCTTGATCTCAGAAATCACAGCCCAGACACAGTGCTGCTGTTACCTTAACTTTCATCAGTGCTGATTAGGCTTCAGTTCCCTTCGTTGCCTCATGTTTGTCACCGTGCCTTGTAATTGGTTACTGGGAAGCTTACAGGATAGTCTTAGAAAAGTCTGTGTTTCTTTATTGCCCTAATGTGGAATTAAATATAGACATTCATAAGAGAAGTGACAGAAAAAGAGTTGAAGACAAAGTGAGGTTGCTGATTAAACTGCTAGTGACTCCACCGTGAGCTGCTGAGATGCTGAGCTGCCTGTGCCTGTGAGGTCTAGGGGCTGCTGTCAAGGGGCTGTGAATGAGCAGCAATGACTGACGGAATCAGCAGGGAAGGGATTTGTGTCACTGATTACAAAAGTTACCTAATCTCTTCGGCTCTCAGTTACTTCATCTATAAAATAAGGGTGATTTTAAGTGCTATGTTCTGTAAAAATGAGTGACCTCCATTAATTTTTGAGTGACCTCCATTTTAACATAAGTCCTTAAAGATATGCTTAACTTAAATCAAAGTAGGAGGCTGGATGATGCTGTGGATTTTACATTCAGATAGATCACTGAGGGGGTTTTTAAAAAAGCAAACACCAGGGTTGAGAATGTTTGATCTACTATTTACTAACTTTTCAGCGTCACTTCAACAGTGCATAGATTCATTGCAATGACATCACTGAGCTTTACCACTCTGTCATTGGGTTGACTTCAGATATAGACGTATACCCTTTAAATTGGGAACAGAAAAAAAAATCACACACCAATTGCTTTATAGCTAAATGCAATAAACATTTGGTGGGCACTTGATATATTCCTTGAGTCTAACCTTTAATTGAAGATGAAAATTTTTAGACTGTATAACCATTAGCACTAATGGTCTTTTAAAATATTACACTTTGTATTCTGTAAGATGATAGCAAATAAAATTTAGTAAAAAAAATAAAATTTAGTAAATATTTTTAACAAAATGAGGTTATAATATGAAAATGATGTCACTTCAAAGTCCCTCTGTCTGTCTCTGGCTCTCAGCTACATAGTGGGGTTTAGTTATTTTTAGTCTGCCTAACTGACAATATTACACAGGATTGAAGGCAAAGGAAGCAGCCTCGGGTTACTTTATATTCACTCCTAATTCAGTGCAGAGTGGAAGTCGGGGAGTGGATCAGACACTGCTGTGTGGAAGGGAGCGCCATGAAGTAGAGTTGCAGATCATAGAGGAGTCCCTTTCCTACCACTGATGTTACTTTTAGCTTTTCATTTTGGGGGATAACTTTGACTTGGAAATAAAATGTTGGGAAAAAAACTGGATCATTAGAAAATGTTTCCATTTTTCCTGAAGATCTGCTAAATCAAGAGTGGGTTTTTGTCAGTTTGCATTGGTCTTAGAAGTCTTTTAGTGAGGAGAACTCCAACAAAATGAGTTCCACTCTTAGGTCCACTCTTCCCTAGCTGAGCTGCATTTGGCAAGCTGCTTACCATCTCTGAGCTGAAGCTGTGTCACCTGGAAATGATAGGTAACTCATAGGCAGTTGTGAGGGATAAATGAAGCAACAGAGGTAATGTGCTTTATTTAGTGCACCACCGTGCACACTATGAATTTTTTTTTTTTTGCCTTGCAGCTTTGCTTTGAACACTGAACTCTTAACAGAAGTAATCTATCACTGTGGAAATGGAACTGTAAGAAAATCTATAGTCAAGTGGAAATAACCAAAGCAGAATTTCAACTTTGTTTCTGAGTTATATCATTGTAATATGTAAACATTTTAGCAAAATGATAGGCATGTTGGGGCATTTAACAACCTCAATGTAGAAACAGGTGGGGCATCTAGTCTGCAGAAATGTGATTTCTGAGGTATATTACTGCATGGCATATAGTAAACATCTGATCATTACTTCCTTGGAGAATCTAGAGAAAGCTTCAGCTAGATGCTGAGGCTAATCAGACACCTTGACCATTCTTGGGAAGGTCTCCCCTCATTTGTGTGAGTCTATGGCTGCTTGCCACTTCTTCCATTTGGCTTTCTGCTGTGAGAACAGGCTGCTTGAGAGCTGGTCTAATTGCTACAATTAGCAAAATTAAATGGCTCATTATGTTTTTATACAATTCCACCCACATGCCGTAGTTTTACTTTAGCATTAGTAACGATCCTGTTGAGGCTGTCCATCACATATTCAGAGTCACGCCATGGGCATGTTTTCAGGAAAGCAGCTGGACAAGACCTGTTGACAGAGAGCTCTGGAGTGACCTGGTGCTACCCATAGGTGCCCGTGGAGGAGCGGGATGTCACCCAAGTGTTCAGGTCATCTCCCAGATGGATACAGGTCAGGGCAAGAGACTTGGAAATCGGGGCTAATGGGAAATGATCCATTCTTAGCCAATTAGAGGCATACAAGTACTGGGTGGCAGAAAGATATTGAGAGTCCCAAGCTGGCAGAAGCGAGGATTTTGATGATTTTCAAAGGTGACATTGGATCACTAGATAAAGGAATGTGAAGGGATTTGTGTCCATCACTGCAGTGATATCAGGGACCATCTCAGTCCCGCTGTGCTGGCAGTCTGTGTCTCTCCCATCCTTGCAGAGCCAGACTCTGAACGATAGTTGAAGCTATTTTTAAAAAGGCTTTAAGAAATTTTCCTTAGATACATGAAAATGCAGCCATCTCATGCAAGCTTTATATAGAAACCATCATGGCTAATGGCAAAGATATTTGGAGAATGTAAGAGAGCGTATATTTAGTCTAGAAAGTGGTTCATTAGGAAAAAGGTCTCTGAGTTATTGTCTAAACATTGTGTCAGAACTTGCTTCTCCTCAGTAGGATTTGGTACATTTGACATGAGAGTTTCCTTGGCTTATGGGATGTGTGCAAGAAAAGGAACTTTTAAGTGACACAAAACTACTCTATTCAGCTGTTTAAGTGATGAGATACTGCCGGGCATGGTGGCGCACACCTTTAATCCTAGCACTTGGGAGGCAGAGGCAGGCGGATCTTTGTGAGTTCAAGGCCAGCCTGGTCTACAGAGTGAGTTCCAGGACAGCTGGAGCTACAGGGAGACCCTGTCTCTAAAAGACAAAAAAAAAAAAAAAATGATGAGATACTTAGAATGATGATGTTCATTTATACCAAGAAGGAAGGAATTGTATATAGGTGTGTCTTAAAGGCATGGTCCTCAAAGACTGTTGATTTTTTTTTTTTAATTTTTTTAAATTTTATTTAGTTCTTTATGTGTATGAATGTACTGTCTGCATGCAAGTTTGTGCACCCGTGTCGTGCAATGCCGCTGTTGATTTTGAAAAGGAAGTAGATATGTTCTTGTTTGAAAGGTCTCCATGCCAGTCCTTATGCATTAAAGAACAGTACATACTTTATCCTTGTCATCTGTTATTTTAGCAACACATTGATTTGTGTTTTTTTTTTTTTTTTTGGCTTGTTTATTTTTGTTGACACAGGGTTTTCCTATAGTCCCAGCTAGCCTGGCACTCACTATGTAGACCAGGCTGGCCTCAGTCTCACAGATTATCTGCCTGCTTCTGCCTCCCATGTGCTGGGATTAAAGGAGTGTGCCATCACACCTAGTGATATGTGGTTTTTGTTTTTTAAAGTAATTGAGATTTAAGTAATTTTCAAATCATTTTTAAAACTTGTGTACACAAGTGTGTCTATCTGTGTATGATGTATGTGTGTGTGGGGGGTGTACCATGGGCACTTGTTCAGAGGTCAGATAGCAACTTTGTGGAGTCAGCTCTCTCTTTTCACATGGGTTCTGGGGATTGAACTCATGTCAAGCTCGCATCTTTGGGTGGTAGCCATCTTATCTGATGAGCCATGTTGTTCACCCAAAACCTTTAAAAATCCCACTTATTTATTATTTGTCCATGCGTATGCATGTGGGCATCTTCATGCTATAGACTTATATGGAGGTCAGAGGATGACTTGTGGGAGTCCACTTTCTTCTTCCAGCATGCAGATTCTGGGGCTTGAAGTCAGAATGTCAGGTTTACTTTTAGCTACTGAGACATCCTGCCAGCCATATCTATTTATTTATAGCGCAAAATCCACTGGACATTTAGGAATCACTATACATGCCTCCTTTTACTTTTATCTTCAGATTATCTGTGTAATTTATCTTTTGCTAACACTTGAATTACAGAATCTTGACCTCTTGGTAAGGGAATTTATTTTGTTTGTTGAGTTAGTATCATTTATCATAAATGAATTATAACTGAGTGCCTGCAAAGGTAACTCAGTTAAAAGTGTCCAGCTGGACAATACATATTCAAACAGGACAATGCGTATATGCAAGTGAGATGTAAAGGACATAGTTATATTGAGGGATGAAACTTTGGTATTCATAGAAAATCACTTTTCTTTCTTTCTTTCTTTCTTTCTTTCTTTCTTTCTTTCTTTCTTTCTTTCTTTCTTTCTTTCTTTCTTAAATCACTTTTCTTCCACATAATGCATTCTCAGCATGCATAAGATGTATGTGTTATGGATTCATTTAGAAGTGTTAGTTTGAAAAAGAAAAATTTCTAGTATTTTCCCTTTGGTAAACATTACCATCCTATGCAAATAATGACTGGGTGGAGCAGACCTTTCCTGTGGAATCAAAGTAGATTCCGGCCCAGGAAATCCCAGGCTGGGCTAGCGCCCTGCATTGGCCTCTTCATGCCACTGTTTATCCCTTTGGGGTTATTCTCAGCTACTCTCTGCAGAGTTTCATGTCAGATGAAAATGAAATTTTAGGGAGAATTAAAATACAAACTAGATTCCAAGCTCTGTTCTTTGTGCATGGATGATGTCTGTGTAAGTCCTGGCACAAAGTCTCTGCTCTCTGTGCTTCTGTCCATCTCAATGGTCTGAGGGAGGTGTGCTTTCTGAGTCACCAAAGTGAGATTAAGTGGGCACTTTCCCTGGAGCAGCATTGTGACATTGCCTGCTTTTCTTATCTTTCAAAAGTTGCAATCTATGACACAGTGGAAATCTACCATTTCCTTTATAAGAATTCATCACTCACCAAAACATCATCATCTTCTAATAAATAAATAAGATCAAATAATATTTACAGAAATGATTGAAAAATTCAAACTTCTTAGATCTGTCTGACTGCCAATTTTACCTTCAGGACAAAGCACAGTATATATTATCTTTTATTTATACCATAATAGTTTCAACTCTTAACATGTGAAATCAAGTTGAGAAGTAACTGAAAACTTACATGATTGAAGAGTGAAGGCACCCGCTGTATTTGTCTTGCTTGACAGAATTAGAGTGTGATCTGTTATTTACTCATGGAGTCAAAGGGACTGTTCAATCGAGAAGTTCAGTTTCCAAAGATCATCAATTAGAAGTTGTCTTGGAACTAATGAAGTTTTAGATACCAGTGAAGAATCTGCCCAAACGATTATGCTTTGCTTTCCTTCTAACCTGGGATGGGATGTGCTCCAAAGCAGCACACCCCCTAGAGCTTTAGAGGTGACTAGGTAATCTTTCCACATCCCAACAAAAATTTGTATATTGAACTGGAAATCTTGCTTGAAGAATCAGATCATTGAGTGTTAGGAAACATGTCTGATAAAAATTGTCTTTAAAAATTGCTTTGGAGTTTTGTACCAAAAGAAGTCCTAGGTCAAGCCCTCATCCCTGCCTGTGGATTTCCTCTTTGGGTCCACAGTCTCTGGTTGACATATCCATTACAGGTGGTGGCTCTAGAACCCAACTATTTTAAGTGAATTGGGCAGTCCAAATAAGTGAATAATTAAACAAACGGACTTTTTTTTCCTACTTTTTATAGACTTGACTAATCTTTAATACATCAATTAGGTCAATATAAAACTGGGGAAGGAAGTTTAAGACATCTTCCACTGTGGTCAGGTTATTCTAATGAATGGATGAAAATAATCACTTACACATCTTTGATTTCCTGGGAAATATTGGCCAGTCTTCACAAGCCCTTTCTAGTTAGGTTGCTTCTCTCTTCACCTGATATTCTGATAGCACCCCTGGCCAGGTCCCTGGGGGCACCGACTTGCAAAATGTAAGGTTACCTTGCAAGAGACAAGTGTTTTCGATCTGCGGAGGCAGGCTGATGGATTTGTGGATCAGTTTCTGACATCCCAAATGAATATGACATTTAACGTATTTTAAATAATTCCAAGTCTATAAAAAAAGTAATGATGCCTATATGTATACCCTATATTTTTATTACAAAAATATTGAAATAATCCATGAGTTATTCCACTCTGCACCAACTATAAAAAATACTATCAAAGTTTGACCGGCACTTTTAATGCAACAAAAAGCACCATGAGCAAGGACACCGAGAACAGAAAGGGGGAACGTTTACTTGCTGTATGGAGGTATTCAAAACCCAGAAGCTTGTAGGAGTGTGGCTTTACAGATGATTCAAATACAAGTCGTAGCTGATGGAGTGGCAAGCCCTCAAGCAGTTCAAAAGGTTTCCTTACAGTAGATATACTGCATCTCTATGCTCATACTTACTAAAAAATTGTCCCGAAGTCTCTAGAGGACGCATCACTTGGAATATTGGATGGGGGTGGAAAAGTTGGAGAACCTGATTGCTCTTCTCTTGTCTGCTTGAGGGGCCCAAACCACCTTTTTCTCAGTTTGGGGGGATTCCATGTCAGTTCTGTGGTTGGACGGAGTTTGGCACTAGAAAGATGTGGTATTTTTCTGGAATCACACCTGCCTAACCTTCTTGTTCGGTACCTGGAAACAGACCTGGTGACAGTCCCTTCTTCTCCTGTGGCACATGCTCTGTGGGCACACTCCAATAACCTGTACACACCTGGCATTCAGACTCTCATTTGGCCCCTCCCCAATTCCTCTTTGCTATAGACTGACTTTTTGCAATTGAATACTGAATCATGAGTCTCATTTAATTTACATGATGGAGTTATCGAGCTCCTTGATCTCATCAAAAGCCATACATGCTCTGCATAGGATTTCTGTCATAAAGGATGTTTTCAAGGGAAAAACCTAAAGTAAAAAACAAATCCTGAAATGTGTAGAGAAGGAATCGCTCCATCAATGCTAATGCATGTGTAAACACTTGAGGTTGCTGTCCATCGCGCAGGCTTTTTTCACAGATGGGATCTGGTTTCCTGATGTCAAAATGATTCATGAAATCTTTTCTAACACAACTACTTTCTTTTTCCTGGAGTCTTGAGGGATATATTCTTTCTTTGTTGTGAAAAATCAGAGTTTTGCATCAAGGAAATCAACCTAAGCTCTATTGATAGAGAACTAGTGGTATGTAGTGTGTGTGTGTGTGTGTGTGTGTGTGTGTGTGTGTGTTTATGCAAAAATCAGTAAACTCCATCAAAACACCCTAATGATTAGAGGAAACATTTTCCATAATAATAGTACCCTCTGGTGAATATGCTCCAAGCCTGTGCAGGAAGAGTTTAGTAGCAACAGTCAAACCAAGCTGGCATGGCTCCTTCTGGTGGAGTTAGAGACTCGTTCAGCCCTGCTGGATCGAATGGAGACTAGCAGCAGGCAATCAGCTGACAGATCAAGCCATACCAGGACGATGGTTGGACTAAGAACATTCCAGCTCAGTGCCCTCCTCTCAGACAAAGTGTCATTATTGCCACAGCCCTGCTGTCACCCCTTCATGCGGACGTTGTGGCTCTTGTAAGTCCTTTTGTTTTATAAAGTAGTTTCATATTCCAACCGCTCCTGAATAAGGGCATCATCTTTGTACTGCAGCCTTGGAGGAGACGGGGAACATTCAAAAGCTAAAATGGCCTTTCTCAGGCTTCGGTCCAATACATGTCTCTCCCACGCTGGATACCTATTCCTGAACAGGTCAATTTTAATGACTGATTCTTCAATTCGTGGTGGTCGAGATGATGGGGTGGGTGGGGCAGTTGGTCTCACCTGAAACACAGGCACACATCCATCCCTCTCTGCAAATTTCTGATCACGGTCACTGGCAACACTGCGGTTGTTGGAGATGGAACGAAGGGTGCTTGTGGCCACTTCTGGAGGCAGAGAGAAGGCAGTGGCAGGGTCTTCACAAGCACAACTTGGTGACTGCCCAAATCTGGGCCCATTGGGGTGAAAGAAGGCATAGTACATTAGCATAAAAACGACGCCTGTTAAAAAGCTGCTGAAAACCACGCACAGGGCAGGGATGGCGAATGCGTCTGCAATCTGGGGAGCTTTGTAGAGGTACCAGAGTGCACTCAGGGCTGTGTTTTCTAAAAGGATCACAAAATAGTAAATAAACAGCCTGCAGCGTGTCCTGCCTTCCTTGACATTGAACCAACTGAAGATGTAGATGATCCCCACTACCATGTCAAACACAATCTCTTCCCATTTGGTGATACAGAATTCTGTCTCACAGTGGACGATCCAGAAGGTCATGATGCACCAGTGGAGGACGATGAAGATCCCAAAGTACAGCTGGAAAACAGAGGCAAAGAGGGCGAACGTGATGACCCTGGCGGCGATGGTGAAGAAGTGCCAGCAGAACTGAATGACGACGGCCATGTAGCTGATAGGCTTTTTGTCATCCCGAGAGTCCCTCAGGGCCTTCTGGTAGGAGGCCAGGGCCCAAGCCAAGGACACGAGAGAGGCTGCTGCTGTGAAACCTACAAAGGCAAACAGGAAGACATCTGTCAAAAGTGAGAGGCAGTGACAGTGTTGGGAGTCAAGTCATAGGGATCTAGCCTGGCCTTCAGCAGAGGCTCTTAATTTCTTCTAGTTTTAATTGGGCTAAATGACCACATGGGGATCCTAGCAACTGCTCTCTTTGAGGCGACAGACGCACTGAGAAGGCCTGAGCTGATGGGAATGCAGAACTAGTGTGAGGTCCATGATCTGGGAATGCAATGCAGTTTAGCTTTCTGTGTGCTTGTGTAAGGCTACCAAGGGCTAGAGGGTGACGAGCTTGGCTGTTGCTTCAGCTTGAAAGACCTTGGACGACCACTGAAACCAATGTTCTTGCATATAAGGCGCACATCCCCAAGGCTCCCTATCAGCATAAAGAGTCTTTCTGTGCTTAGAAGGGACACAGTATAATAAGACAGCAGAGAGACCAGCAGCTGGTTTACCTTTCTGCTTCCAAGTAAGAATAATGTAGCTCATTTCCCAGACAGCTTACTCTTTCTATGAGATAAGGACGAGTCCACAGAGCACATTGGGATTTATTTCCTGTGAGGCCTGGTGTGCAGTCTCTCCTGAGGCTATCCAGTAGATACCCTGCAGCCTTTGTCCCTGCTTACTGCCTTCCCGATGAAAGAACTTGAAAGAAGAAATGTCTGCTGCCTGCCATTCATTTCTTGGCTTTTCAACAATTAAAGATTGTACAGAAACCACCTTCTAGATACTGCTCATATTTTATTCTTTTATCAGGCTAGTATTCTCCTGGAAAGCAGATTTCTGAATTTCAGGAATCCTTTCCATTGTTTTCCTGTTCTCTTGCTCTGTCTCTGATGTCTCAAAGTTCATGGGAATAGTCCAAATGTGGAGAGAGCCCATCTTAAAACACAGCAGTCTCCCAGGAGAGACTGACCTCTTTTGGAGAATTGCTTTGTCAGTATGTGTGGCAGCTGACTTACTTAGGGAGCTGTATGAGATTTTTTAAGACTAAGAAATATCTCGAGGTTTATGAAGTTCAGCTGGCTTTTTCCCTACCAGATCTATAATTAATCAGAAGCAGGCTGCACTGTAGTTTTTCTTTTTCTTTGGAAATAATAGACGGTGTGTGGAACTGGTACTTGAAAATAATTTTATTGAAGAAATCTTGTTGTCTACCACCCCTGAGAAATGCTTTTTTAAGACTATGATGGAAAAGGGTAAAACTAATGGACAAAACCTGCTGAATTCCAGTAACCCCTTCTTCTGGACCCTCTATGATCAAGGTGAACACCTCAAAACAATTGATTATAAAAGTTATTTTCCAGTAGCCACCCCCCCCCCAAAAAAAAGCAAGCAGGAACCTGTTTATGGGTACTGGGATCTTCAGGTTTTCTTTTTTTTTTTTTTTCTAGTCAGCATAAACTTTGCTCTCATTGGGATAAGCCACATTGAACTACTGAGTCAAATATCAGTACCCCCAGAGTTTGAAGTAATTCAGTTTCCATATATTGGAACATGTCAATTACATAGCCAATTCAGGAATGAAAAGAGAAGAAGGAAGAGTAAAAAAATGGAGAAAGGGCTGGGCATGGTGGTGCATGCCTTTAAACCCAGTACTTGGGAGACAGAAGCAGGTGGATCTCTGTGTGTTCAAGGCCAGCCTGGTCAGTCTACATAGTGAGTTTCAGGTCAGCTGGGGCTGCAAGAAGACCCTCTCTCAAAAATCCAAAAAAAAAAAAAAAGGAAAATGGAAGTGAGAGGATTGTAAGTAATAGGTGATAGGATCATATATGTGAATAACATATTTGTAATAAATTTGTGATCAAAGAACAAAGATGATGCCATTTTAATTCCAACATCTCTGCACTGTAGGAGCTACTTGTACTTCCTTGTCAGCAGCATTAGCAGACAAAGTCTGTGTCCTCCCTTTTCTTGAGACAGGGTCTCACTATGTCGCACAAGCTAGCTCCAAACCCCACATCCTTCTGTCTCATCCTCCTGAATGCTGGGGTGACAGTGCACCACAGCAGTCTCTTGAATGGTCTCTACTCTGTCCCTTAGGGCAGGTCTCTGGGCTGTTGCTATGCCCGGATGTGTCTCCTCCTTTTACATGCTGGCTTCCTTCAGAAAGCAGTCAAGTTCATCTCCAGAAGGGAAAGTCCATTGCATTACTGGCCAGGCTCGGTGGACCAAAGAGCCCTTTGACCTGATTGACCTGATCAGGGAACTCAGACCGTTTCTACCACTTGGCAAAGACGATGTTACTTACTTAAGGCTGTTTTCTAAAGCCATGAAGCAGGGTGAAGATCCTTAATCTAAAGAAAATCAAATTTATTAAGGTTCCTAAGTTCCAAACCTTCGATATGCTTACAGGACACTGCAAGTGGAAAGGTCCCTACCTGGGTTCATGTAATGGGTTACAAAAGGCCACATGTGCAAGGCATATATGAAACATAAGTGAATTTGGTGTTTGACTTGAATTTTATCTCTAAAAATGTATAAACATGTATCAACAAATATTATGAGATACCCCCTGCTGAAATAAGACACAAAACACCTTTGATCCCAAATTATTGAGATAAAATATGCTCAAACTTGTAATAGCAAATGGTATGCACATAGCATCATAATGCTATCCATTGTCAAATGTAAAAGACTAGAATATAAGTCAACAAGTCACATCTCAAATTCCCTGTAATCTCCATTCTGTGTGTCCCAAGGAATGTGTGCCCCATTATGAGAATTGAAGATGATAGGTCAAAGTACAGAAATGACACTTTCCACCAACACACATGCCTTACAAGTAAGAGGATCTCTACTGAAGAGGAATCCATGACCTTTAAAACTCTCTAGTAACAAGTAGAATTTCATTTTTATTTTTATTAAAAGTTTTTTTCTGGGGCTGGAGAGATGGCCTAGCAGTTAAGAGCACTGACTGCTCTTGCAGAGGACCCGGGTTTGATCCCAGCACCCACAAGGGGGCTGAGAACCGTCTGTAACCCCAATTCCAGGAGAGCTCCAGTTCCAAGGGAATCCGACACCCTCTTCTGACCTCTGCGGCATTGCACGACACGGGTGCACAGACCTACGTGCAGACAGTACATTCACACACAAAAATAAATAAATAATAAATAAATAAAATAAAAAAAATAAAAAAGTTTTTTCTTCTTTTAGAAGTGAATTATCATAAAGCAACCACGGCAATGTGATCACCTTTAGGCAATTGAACATCAATACATTTTTCTAACCACCTTTAATATTCTAATTTTTTCACCTGACCTTAACTATTTCTCTTCTAGCCTTTTTCTGCTGGTGCAGGATTGAGTCTAGGATAAGGTATGACATTCAGATGCCCTCTCAATTCAGTTTCCTGTAGTCTGGAGTTTTCTCCAAGCATTCCTAGATGTATGGACAGTTGAGTGGTTGGGATTTTATTTGTCTTACTATAAATTAAAGTTTTTTAAACATTTATTTATTTATTTATTCATTCATTTATTGTTTTGCTTCCCTATATGTAAGTGTACCACATGCAATACTTGAGGATGCAAGAAGAGGGTGACAGATCCCCTAGAACTGGAATTAGAGATAATTGTTAGCTTCTATGGGGGTGCTAAGAACCAAACCTGGGCCCTCTGCAAGAGCAGCCAGCCAGTGCTCAGTGGATACAACAGTTCAGTGACCATAAGATTGGGGTGACAGTTTACATCATCATTTGAAGCTGATAGATAGATTATAGAGAGATGGTAAATAGATATTCCTTTCTTTGGATGAGAGTTGGTAAAGGATATAACACCCTTGAAAATCGTAATCCAAGAATTTTGACTTTTAAATTTGTAGACTAGGATGGAGGCTACTTTGGGAACTCCAATTTGTGCCTTTACATATTGAAGATACAGCTTAATAAGCTACAGGCCAGTTCTCAGAAGCTGCCCAAGATGCTTGGTTCTTCTGAATGAAGATTTTTCAGAATGAGAGTATGTGTGGAATACTAGCGACTTAGTGAACTGGTACTTCAGAGCACCACTGTCGTGTATTCCAAGTGAACAGCATGGCCTTATGTGTCTTACCTTTTTTCTTTTGCTTCTTATGGATGTAATTTGCTAAAAATCTGCGCCATGGTTGATTATGGTTTGACACTCAAGGTTCATGTGTTTGAACCTTGGTTCCCAGAGTGTTGGAGGTGACTGGTAGAAACTAAGTGGTGGGATTTGAAATGGAAGGTAATGAAGTCATGGGAGCTGCACCAGAATGTACTGCTGTAAGTGAGCCCAGCCCGTCTCTATGTTCTGTTTGCCAGTCGCATGTGCCCATGTCACCATTCTCCACAGAGCTTTCCCCAGAAGAAAGCAGATGTTGGCACCATGTTCTTTTTGAACCTCCAGAACAAGACCTAAGTAAATCTCTATTTTTTAATAAAGTACTCAGATTCAGGCATATTGCTACACCAACAGAAAATGAGTGAAGAGAGTTTTCTATAACTACTTTTTTTTTCCTGAGGCTCTACTGTATCCTATGGCTTTGCTCCAAATCCAGATTTGCTTTTTAAAGCTTCCCACAGCTTCCTCAAAAGGACAGCATCGCAAGCTGTGGTGGTTTGAATAAGAGTGCCCCCCCATAGGCTTTAAGTATTCAGACATTTTGTCTCCAGTTGATGGCACTGTTCTTGGAGGTGTGGCAGTGCTGGAGGAAGTATGTCACTGGGGGCAGGCTTAGTGAGTTTAACAAGACTTTTCAGTCTCCAATCTCTCTCTCTGCTTCCTGTTCTCACTGCAAGATGTGAACCTTGGCTTTCTGCTCTAGCTCCAGCTGCCATGCCTCCCATGACAATGGACTCTAATTCCCTGGAACTGTCAATCATAAGCTCAAATAAACTCTTTTTTTTTATAAGTTCCCTTGCTCATGGTGTTTTTATCACAGCAACAGAAAAGTGACTAATACAGTTATTTGGTACCAGGAGTGGGGTATTGGCTGTGAAGAACCTGACCATGTGAATGTTTGGAGAAACATGGAAGACTTTGGAACTTTGAGCTAGAAAAGCTGTTGACTACTGTAAGCAGAGCTTAAAGGGCCATTCTAGTAGAAGCCTGGAAGAAAGCATTGCTGCAAAAAAATGTAGCTCCAGAGGAAAATAAAGACTTAGGCAGCAACTGGGATATTTTGATAAAGAATCTGGCAGCAGTTTGCCCACAGCCCGAATGTTTGCCTGATACTAAGTTGAAAAGCAATGGACTGGGCTGGAGAGATGGCCTAGCGGTTAAGAGCGCCGACCGCTCTTGCAGAGGACCCGGGTTCGATCCCCAGCACCCACATGGCGGCCGAGAACCGTCTGAAACTCCGATTCCAGGAGAGCTCCAGTTCCAGGGGAGTCCGACACCCTCTTCTGACCTCCGCGGCGTTGCATGTCATGGGTGCACAGACTTGCATGCAGACAATACATTCGTACACATATGGAAATAAATAAAAAATTAAAAAAAAAAAAAGAAAAGCAATGGACTAATGTCTTTGGTGGAGGATATTTCAAGACAGCCTAATGTAGAAATAGTGGCATGGCTATTAATGGTGAATATTGTACAGATCTACAGTGAAGAAGAGCAGATGGGGCAGAAAGAAATGCAGAATGTACAGTTTGGATCTGAAAACCTCACTAGGAAGATTAAAGGTGGGGCCTAGGCATGTGAAGGAGAGGTTCCTTTTTCTGAGGAGATTAAAGTGATTAAGGAGAGGCCTAGCTATTTACAAGTAAACAATGGAAAAAGTGAAATTAAAGTGATTAAGGAGGGGCCTCAAGATTTATAAGTAAACAACAGAAACAGTACTTTCGGGGCAAGACCACACCCAGCTAATCCTCTGACTTTTGAAAGAAAAATACTGAAAGGGTTTTCTGCTCCAACAAGTCCAGGGCAGAGAAAAGTTTCAAATGTGGTTGAAATAGGCCAGGGTCCATCTCAAACTTGCAGCCAAACTTGGCAGTTTCATTCACATGGTGCTGGCTTTAGAGGCATGAAATTTGCAAGGGTGAAGGGAAGGAGGAAGAGAAGTACATTGATGTGGTGGTGAATAAGAACATGAAGCTGGGACAGAAAGTGCTGATTCCGGTCAAACAGTTTCCCAAGTTCAACTTTGTGGGGAAACTTTTGGGTCCACGTGGCAATTCTCTGAAGCGTTTACAAGAAGAAACCTTGACAAAAATGTCCATCCTTGGAAAAGGCTCCATGAAAGACAAGGCAAAGGAAGAAGAGTTGAGGAAAAGTGGAGAGGCAAAGTACTTCCACCTTAATGATGACCTGCACATATTTATTGAAGTGTTTGCACCCCCAGCAGAGGCTTATGCCCGGATGGGATATGCCTTGGAAGAAATCAAGAATTTCCTCATCCCAGCCTATAATGATGAAATCAGACAAGCACAGCTCCAGGAGTTAACATACTTGAATGGTGGTTCAGAAAATGCAGATGTTCCAGTGGTTCGAGGGAAATCTACTTTGTGTACTAGAGGGTTACCAACCCCAGCAATAACCAGGGGAAGAGGAGGAGTCACAGCCAGGTCTGTTGCAGTTGGTATACCCCGTGGGACATCAGCTCCCAGGGGGGTCCTTTCCACCCGAGGGCCAGTAAGCCAGGGAAGAGGACTTCTCACTCCCAGAGCAAGAGCAGTCCCCTCTGCTGGGTACCGACCTCCACCACCACCCCCAACACAGGAAGTCAAGAGTAAGCCTATGGGGGCCAGGGAGTGGAATGTGGTGGTTTGAATGAGAATGTCCCCCATGGGCTTTAAGTGTTCAGATATTTTGTCCCCAGTTGGTGTCACTGTTCTTGGAGGTCTTAGAAGGTGTGGCTTTGTGGAGGAAGTATGTCATTGGGGGCAGGCTTAGTGAGTTCAACAAGCCTTGTGGTCTCCAGTCTCTCTCTCTGCTTCCTGTGCTCATTGCAAGATGTGACTCTTGGCTTGCTGCTCCAGCCCCAGCCACCATGCTTCCTGCCACAATGGACTTTAATTCCCTGGAACCATCAATCAGAGCAGCCAGGGCCAGGCAGAGTGCAGCAGGGGTGTCACTGCATAAAGAGAGCCCTGATAGGCCATTGCATGAAGTTGTGAATGTGAAGTCTGGTTGGCAGTGGAGACCTCAAGAAGACATTCTAGATGCCAGATCTGTGAGACATTTGCCAAGGAGAGCTGCATACAGGGAGTAGTACCAGCCTAAGAAAGAGTTGTATGTTGCAAGCAAAGCTGGAAGAGCTGAGCCATCTAAGCCCTTTGGAAGTCAAGTCCCAGAAGTTGCACATGGAGCTACTGTACTTGGTGTTTGTCCTGCTGGTTTTTGGTCTTGTTTTGGTCCAGTATTTCCTCACTATGTCTCTGTTCCTCACTTTTGGATTGGGAATGTGTATTCAGTTCTACTGTATGTTGGGAGTATGTAATTTGCCTTTTGATTTTACAGGAGCTTACAGTTAAGAGATCAGCCTGGGTCTCAGAAGAGACTTTGTACTCTATACTTTTGAATAGAATTGAGACTGGTAAAGATTATGGGGACTTTTAAGGTTGGACTAAATGCATTTTGCATTTTATATGGTCAGGAGCCTATGGGGACCAGGGAGTGGAATGTGGTGGTTTGAATAAGAGTGCCCCCCATAGGCTTTAAGTATTCAGACATTTTGTCTCTAGTTGGTGGCACTGTTCTTGGATGTGTGGCCATGCTGGAGGAAGTATATCACTGGGGGCGGGCTTAGTGAGGTTTTTTTTTTTTTATTAATTTTATTTATTTCTGTATGTGTATGAATGTACTGTCTGCATGCAGGTTTGTGCACCCGTGTCGTGCAATGCTGCGGAGGTGAGAAGCGGGTCTCGGATTCCCCTGGAACTGGAGTTCTCCTGGAATTGGAGTTCCAGACGGTTCTCAGCTGCCATGTGGGTGCTGGGGACCGAACCTGGGTCCTCCGCAAGAGCGGTCGGCGCTCTCAACCACTAGGCCATCTCTCCAGCCCCCAGGCTTAGTGAGTTTAACAAGCCTTGCAGCCTCCAGTCTCTCTCTCTCTCTCTCTCTCTCTCTCTCTCTCTCTCTCTCTCCTTCCTGTGCTCATTGCAAGATATGACCCTCGGCTTGCTGCTCCAGCTCCAGCCGCCATGCCTCCCGCCACAATGGACTCTAATTCCCTGGAACCGTCAATCATAAACTCAAATAAACTCTTCCTTTTATAAGTTCCCTTGCTCATGGTGGTTTTTTCACAGCAACGGAAAAGTGACTAATACACACGCTTTGTTTTTTAGCTTAAGCAATCTGTGCTTGTATAAATTTCTTCTAATTTGTATCCATCTAGATGCAGTTTTATTGAGAGGTGGAGAGGATTATTTATATTAGGATTTTTTAAATGACAATTTTAACTCACAGGGAATGGAAGTTTGCAGGCAAAAGCCCAATTATCTGACCTTAAATATTTCTTCTTGGAAATTTATTGTGTTCCTCCTTATAGGAGACCTTTAGGCAAGGGTAGGCCTCTGTTTTGTTTACCAGTTTATAGCCTCCTTGCAATGTGCCTGACACAGAAGAATTGGAAGGACCAAACCAGGGAGGAAGCCAGCCTATTACAAATGTAGAGCCAGAACTACTGAGAGAACGTACCATTCGGAAGATTCGTGGTTCCCCTCGCTCCCCTATTCTGCCCCTTTGCAATCTCAGCTTGAGCTGCATGTGCCCCAAACACTGTGAAATAGAACCTGTGCTCCTGTCATGGTGTCTGTGGTCTGGCTGTGAAGCAACATTCAGGAAATCCCCCAGAGACTGCTTCCTAAGAGTTATAGCTCAATTCCCTAGATGTAGGAGGATGGAGGGAATTGAACCAAGTACTCTAATTCTTTGATTCTTCAACAAAGGAATGAACTTGTCTCCTTTCCCCCCTCCCTGAGCAAGGCATAACCTTCCCTTTCAGTAGGAAAGCCAAAAGCTGCAGTGTCAATCGCCTGGACACATAGCTGGTTTATAAGCAGACTGCAGCTAGTGACACATATAGAAACAAAACAAACCCTCTGCACTTTGGTTCTGTTAAAAAGATAAATATATACAAAAGCAGAGAGAACAATACCAATACACCCTTCACATGGAATTAATTAAAGGCTCTTAGTGAGCTCTGAATACTCTTTTCTCTTCATGACAGAAACAAATGGCTGAGCCAAGCTAACTCACTGTCCGGCTGCAGGAGAGTATCATGCCACTGACGCTGGGGCTCAACAGTGAGCCCTGGAAGTCCCCACTCATTGTTCTTCAGAATTACTTGCCCTCCCCTCCGCATTTTATATCCACTTCTGTGCCTCAGCGACTCTGCCATGTTCAGCCTTGTCCATGTGTTAACTTCTTCGATCAGTGTGCTTGTTACCCAGTAGTTGCTGGTACATTTTCTTCCTCTCTTCTCACCATCTTGGATTTCCACCTCAGCTTTTCATCATTATTTCTGTTCATTTTTTAAAAACATTTTTATTTACTTGAGTTTGCATGGGTCTTGTGCATGCTGACGGCATTGCTGTAGGCTCACACCCCAGCACAGAACTGGGGAAGTGGGCAGCAGACTCCAGTCTTAGCTGAAGAAAAATATTGGCAGCTGATTAGTGCTGGGTGAGGAAGAGCTGATCTTACAGCAAGGGACTCTAGACAGGCTGACTAGATCTCAGTGGATGAACTAGCACTAACTTGACACAAATAGGTCTTAACACAAAGGACAGATTGTAGGAATTCCAGTGGGGATTATGAGAGGGTGCCAGTGGAGAAGGGATGTGAAGATGATTAAAATTGATAGAGATGCTCACAAAAATTCAATAAAAATTTACAAAAAAGGAGAATGCATTAGAGCTTTTCAAAAGAGAAAAAATTTTTTTAGAGGAAATGTAACATATTCTCTCAAAAACTGTTAAGGAATAGATGAATTCCCACACAACATTCCTGTGCTATGCAGGGGAGATTATCAGATGACCATTCATAGCACATGCATCTTTGCATCATGCATACAACTTTTTAAATTGTTTTTCATTGCTGTTTTGTGTATTTCAGACATCATTTTTCAATTCAGTTCAGGCACATTCCCCTTTCCCTTCCCCCCACCCCACCATACCCCACCCCAGACCATGCATTCTGCCATAACTGTCCTGCATCTTTCTCTCACTCTTTTTTTTATGATTAGGAATTCACATTTTCCTCCATTAATTTTATATTACTCTAAAATATGGATACATACTCTCCACCCATATACAGTAATTACAGATTCTGAAAATAATTGCTGGGTAGATTCTAGAGCCCATTAAGAGATTCATATTATAATAACATAGTTGCTTTTGGATAAACAGAAATATAATAATAATGTTATTCAGCTTGCCTTTCATCTGGGGGATTTGGTGTTAACATCCACAAATGAGAGAAACCATTCTCTGTTTGTCTTTCTGGGATTGTGTTACTTCACTCAGCATAATGACAGTAGACAAATGGGACCTCATAAAACTCAAAAGCTTCTGTACAGTGAAAGAAACAATCAAGGAGGTGAAGAAAAAACCCACAGAGTGGGACGAAATCTTTACCAGTGATGCATCTGACAGAGCATTAACACCAAGAATATATAAACTGCTCAAAAAACAAAGAAGTAGGAAGACAAATGACCTACTAAAAAGATGGAGTAAAGAGCTGAACAGAGACTTCACCAGTGAGGAATTGAAGATGGCTGAGAAACACCTTAAAAAGTGTTCAAGCCGGGTGTGGTGGCACATGCCTTTAATCCTAGCACTCGGGAGGCAGAGGCAGGTGGATCTTTGTGAGTTCAAGGCCAGCCTGGTCTACAGAGTGAGTTCCAGGACAGCTGGGGCTACAGGGAGACCCTGTCTCGAAAAGACCAAAAAAAAAAAAAAAAAAAAAAAAAAAAAAAAACAACAAAAAAAGTGTTCAATATCATTAATAATTAAGGAAATGCAAATTAAAACCACACTAAGGTATCATCTCACTCCAATAAGCCTGGCCAAGATCAAGAAAACAAAAGACAACAGATGCTGGAGAGGTTGTGGGAAAAAGGGAACACTTATCCACTCCTGGTGGGAATGTAAGCTTGTACAACCACTGTGGAAAGCAGTGTGGAGAACCTTTAAAAGACTCGGAATGAGCTTACCACCTGACCCAGTCATATCACTCCTGGGTATATACCCCAAAGACTCATCCTACTGCAAAGATACATGCACATCCATGTTTATTGCAGCTCTCTCCACAATAGTGAAGAGCTGGAACCAACCCAAATGCCCCTCAACAGATGAGTGGATGACAGAAATGTGGTACATCTACACAATGGAGTACTATTCAGTGGTAAAGAAAGATGACATCATGAGATTTGCAGGTAAATGAATGGAGCTCAAAGCCATTATGCTGAGTGAAGCATACAACTTTTTTAAACCAATGCACAATCCCTGAACAAATAAACACAAACTTTAAAAAGCAGAATAATAATTTTTCTCAGGGTCTTTGCAGCTCATGGTCATAGAAAAAGGAGGAATGAGGACTTGTTGTGTTGTGCGTCATCACATGTGTGCTTGATGCTGGCATCCTTTGTCCATTTTATGTGTTTTTATTTTGTGCATTGCCTGCATGTATGTAGGTGTAACTGTGTCATGCAGTGCACGTGGAGGTCAATAAGATGGCATCAGATCCCCTGAACTGGAGTTAGGGATGGTTGTTAACCACCATGTGGATGCTGGGAATTGAACTCCAGTTCTCTGTAAAAGCAGTCAGTGCTCTTAACCGCTGCACCATCTCTCCAGTCCCCCCTTTGTCCAGATTATATCTTATTATAACGTTCTGTAAACCTAACTTACTATACTTATACTAGAGTTTAAATCTTACTATAACTTTCAAGTAAACAGAAAAAAATGAAGATTAAAAGTTAGGCTAAGTCATTCCCCTAAGTTTCTGATGTTAGCAAGGAGGGTAGGGACCAGAATCCCCAGGTCCAAAGCTGTCACCACACATAGATTGAAGGTGACTTCTTTTTGTTTTGTTTTTGTTTTGTTGTGCTGTGGTTTGAGACAGTATCTCCCTGTAGCCACAACTACCTGGAACTCACTATGTAGACCATGCTGGCCTAGATCTCACAAAGTTCCACCTGCCTCTGCCTTGTGAGTGTTGGCCACCAGACCTGGCTGATAATCCTAATTGAAGATGGGCAGAGACTGCAATGAGTTACTGAAACTTCCTTAATGTAGACTCATAGGGATCCACATGCAAGCTGTTGATGACCCTGGAATTCTTTTTTTAATTTTTTAAATTTTTATTTATTTCTGTACGTGTATGAATGTACTGTCTGCATGTAGGTTTGTGCACCCGAGTCTTGCAATGCCGCGGAGGTCAGAAGAGGGCGTCGGATTCCCCTGGAACTGGAGTTCTCCTGGAATTGGAGTTACAGACGGTTCTCAGCCGCCATGTGGGCACTGGGGATCGAACCCGGGTCCTCTGCAAGAGCAATCGGTGCCCTTAACTGCTAGGCTATCTCTCCAGTCCAGACCCTGGAAGTCTTTTAAGTAATGCCTCCTCCAGAGGCGTCAGGCCCCCGATGGGGTCCTATCTCATATTTGCCCATAGCAGACTCCCGATGGGGTCCTATCCCATATTTGCCCATAGCAGACTCCCGATGGGGTCCTATCCCATATTTGCCCATAGCAGCCATGTCTGTACCTGGCCAAAGGTTCCCATCTGGGATTCTTTTCATGAAATGGATCAGAAGCATAAACTCCAGGGGAGGAAACCATGCCGTTCTCTTTGTGCTTTCTGATCTGTTAAAACTGCTCAGTTTTCTTGAATTTTCACCTGAGGGAAAATGTTGCCTGATTCAAGTTGAAACTTGTGATCTAAGAGTAGCCAGTCATAGAATGAATGGGCAGAACCAGGAGGGTGTCCCATTTCTTCCGCGTGTTCAGAGCTCTTTTGTAGCTGCAAATAGAAGAGCAGAGCATGGCTGGAACAATATCAGTTAACTGAGTTGGAGCTAGGTGATAATTGGAAAAGCAGGAAGCTTTCTGATCTTTGCTGGGTAATATGAATGTAAAGAAAAATAATACGGGGTTCACCAGGTCTCAGATTCTCCCAGTCTTCTTGCTTAGAATCCACTTAATCTCTATTTTTGAACCTTGTAATAGTTGTGATTAAAAATATTTCATTGCTTTAATATGTTTAGTTTTGCTAGGGATATGCATGCTTTTTGTAATCCATCTGAGGATTTCAACTTCTTTGCAAGGCAAATTGTAGAGCTGCTGGGGAAATGATAAAAGAAACACTAAGTGAGAAACTTGCTGGGAAAAGCAGTGTCTCCCCTTATTAGCAAATGTGAAAACTCGTTTTGCCTTCGTTTGGAGGTGTGCATTTCACTTTCCTGAAGGGATGATAAACTTTTTGAGTCCAGATGAATAGTTGGACTTTATGGGACATACAGGCTTCTGTCATAATTCAATTTTATACTGAAAAGTGCAGCTACAGAAAACACAGGCACGAGAAAACAGGCTGCGTGGGGTGCACACATCTCAGCTTCCTGCCTCCTCCTAGGGTCAGGATTCACGCCCACAGGTTTTCAACTTTCCACATGACAAACAGAAACATTTGGGGCACACTGTAGAATATGGTGATTCTAGGAAGACATATTATATGGCTATATTGTAGTTTTAGGTGTTATCTGCCAGTCTTGAACCCAGAAGCCCTGCGACTAGTGAGTCAGACAACCAGTTAGCTTGGTCAACTAACCAATTAAAACATAGGACACCTCTTAGTTTCGGTATATCCCATGTAGGGGATGGCGTCGGAACATGAATAAGGTTGAGGACTGACTCCTGTAAAGGAATGTAGTTAGGAGCACAGGGGCCACAGTTCCTCAAATGCGATCATTTTAAGAAAAGTAGGCAAGCATTTACTAGGTGCAAGTTAAGATGCTGGGGGTTCTGTGTGGTCTGTCAAATGTCACATGCTCTAATCTGTTCCTAGCTTATAGGAAGGCAGCTAGTTCCACCCAGTACGGCCCGCATGGATATCAGATGGGAACTTTTGCTCCTCCTCCCTGCCATATGCTCCCCAGGTACCCTTGTGCTCTACCTTATATGTCAACTCAGTGGCTCACATGTCACAAATCATCAGCTATGCCCACCAATATTGACTGTTACTACTCTGTTTAGAGGGGCTTTGTAATGTAGTGCACCCCTGAAGAGTGACAGTGTCTCAATCAAAGTTTAATTTTTGTGAGGACTATCTAATCCCCCATATTCACAGTCATTCACCTTAACATGTTTGAAAAGGGCTCTGGAGATAAGAAATGGTAATATTAACCCTTCTTTATCAACTGAGACCAGGTACATAAAACTAGGGAAGGTGAGACATGCTTGCGGTGGTAGATTGGGGTGTGTGGCATGGGTAGAGGCAGTTGGAATGTGATGTTCATGATGACAACGGGTGACATGTTGTTTGTGCGTATTGCCATTGAGAACATGAGGTCTTTTCTGATATGAGAGATTAGTATCTGTGTTTCAACAGGAAAGCACATGGCATGTGATACTTGGGCTGTGCCAAGCCATGGCCATCTTTGACTTGGATGCAGAAGAGGAAAGAGAGGAAGCACAGGCAAAGGCATGCTTTCTCCGATTGCCAGCTGCCGTGATGTGGACTGCTCCATGATGTGTACCTTGATGGGCTGAAACCTCTACCTCATGGCAGACTGAAGGCTCTGAGATGAGGAGCCAAAATAAATGCTTCTGTCAAATTATTTCAGGCAACGTCCCACTACATTGTTCCTAGGTTTTCAGAGATGCATGTGATGGAGGTTTGGTGACTTCCTTTTGAGAAAGCTTAGGTAAAGGGACAGTTGGTCTTTGGGGCTTTCTGGAAGTGTATGCAAGAAAAAAAGGGGGCTGGTAGGGTTTCTGTTCAACCTCACATGTTGCTTATAAAAGAGGGCTCACACAAAGACTTCTTCCTGAGGCTAGAGAGAAGTCTCAGAGAAAGGGAAGGATGCTGAAGTGGCAGATGGTTGGAGAAAGAGCCACGGTGAAGGGATAGCTGTCTCCAACTTCTCTGAGGACCCTGGGAGACAGCTATCCCTTCTCCATGGCTCCCTTTTCCAACCATCTGCCACCTCTGCATCCTTCCCTTTCTCTGAGACTTCTCTCTAGCCTCAGGAAGAAATCTTTGTGTGAGCCCTCTTTTATAAACCACATAATATATTTATGAAGGCTGGGCATGGTGGTGCATGCCTTTAATCCCAGCACTCAGGAGCCAGAGCCCTCTGTGAGTTCAAGGCCAACCTGGTCTACATAACAAGCTCCAGGCCAGCTGGGACTAAAGGGAGACCCTGTCTCAAAAATACAAAAAAATTATGTGTATGAATGTTTTGCCTGTATTTGTGTAAATGCACCCATGTTGTACAATGTCTATGGAGGCTAGACAAGGTCATCAGATCCCATGGAACTGGAGTTACAATCAGTTGTTAGCTGCCATGTGAGTGCTGGGAACTGAACTTGAGTCCTCTGCAAGAGCGGCCAGTGCTCTTAACCACTCAGCCACCTTGATTGTGTATTTTTTCTGAGCTTTCTTCCCTTACCAGTTTCTGACAGACATTTAAAATTTTGTTAAAAGCACCTTGCCCTTTAGCCAATATAGTTCTCTACACTGATGCAGCAATGTCAAATACCTTCCTGTCCTGTGGAGTTTAAAAGCAGGAAAAAAATCTTTTCCCTTGAAATGGAGGCTGGAATCCTGGCTTCTGCCCTTCTAGTGTCCTGCCTCCTTGGGTACCTTATTTTTATGTGTGAGGCGGGCATGAAAAGGGCTTGCTCACCCAAATTCTACAGGGTGGGGCACTGACCCACACCCACCTGCTTCTAATTCTAAATCCTGAACAATGTGGGCTTTGCTCAGGAGGAGCTGCACAAAGGCTCAGTGTGACTCTGCTCTGAGGTGGACTCTCTACTTGTGGATTGTTGCTCTGCCTCCCATTCTTCTTAAAAACCTTCCTTTCTTAAAAATGCTGTCTTTTCAGAGATCCACAACTGGTCAACGGGCCAAGAGTCAGATGCTGCTTACCCCAGCATGGAACAGCTGTAGGACACCTATATCAAACTTCTACGTCCAAGGCTCAGGGCTCATTGTAGAAATGAAAAAAGAAAATGACCAACAAACCAAGGAGCTACAAGATAAGAATGATAGGCTCCAGAAGGAAGTGGAAATACTAAAGAAACCACAGGATGAAATGAAAAAGGAAATTGAAGATTCATCCAATCAACAGGAAAGGATGGGAAAAAGCCTCAGAAGCAGAATGGAAGAAGCAGAAAAATAATATCAGACCTGCAGGATAACATGAACCAACTAGAATGCTCAAGTTAAGATTATGAAAAATTTAAAATAACACAAGAATGGAACAACCAGGAAATGTGGGACACTATGAAAAGACCAAACCTCTGCATCATAAGGATAGAGGAAGGGGAAGAATCCCAAGACAACACTATTGACCAGATCTTCAACAGAATAATAGAAGAAAATTTCCCCAAAATGAAAAAAGACAAACCCATACAAATACAAGAAGCACATAGAACACCAAACAAACAGGATGAGAAAAGAAATTCCCCACATCATATAATTGTTAAAACACTAGATGCTCAAAACAAAGTCAAAATACTGAAAGCTACAAAGAGAAAAACAGCAAGTTACATATAAGGGGAAACCCATCAGAATCACAGCTGACTTCTCAGTCCAAACTATGAAAGATAGAAGAATGTGGACCTTTAGATGCCAACCCAGACTACTATACCCAGCAAAAATGTCAGTTATAGTTGAAGGAGAAAGAAGAATCTTCCATGACATGAACAATATGAAAGAATACATGTCTAAGAAACCAATACTTCAGAAAATCCTTGAAGCAATCCAAAGAACAGAGGAAAGGAGCAACTATTCCTAAGCAATTAAAGAGAGAAAGCAACAAAAGCATAACAGAGTAAATACAAACCTAGACCAAGAATGCAAACAAAAAATAAAGTAAAAGGAAGCAACACACATCTCTCAATAATAACCTTAAATACTAATGGTCTAAACTCCCCAATCAAAAGACATAGACTGGGAAAATGGATTAAAAAACTGAATCCTTCTATATTCCTTCTACAAGAAACCCATTTCACCCACAAGGACAGACAACACCTTAGAGTGAAAGGATGGAAAAAAAGATTCCAAGCGAATGGTACCAAGAAACAAGCCGGAGTGGCTATTCTAATATCATGGTACCAAGAAACAAGCTGGAGTGGCTATTCTAATATCAGACAAAATAGATCTCAAAGTAAAACTAATCAGAAGAGACAAAGAGGATCATTACATACTTGTCAAAGGAACAATGAACCACGAAGACTTCACAATCCTAGATGTCTATGCACCAAACTCTGGTGCACCTAATTTTATAAACACTACTCTGCAGGACCTCAGGACACAGATTAATCCTAACACATTAATAGTGGGGGACTTCAACACCCCACTGAGCTCCTTGGATAGATCAACAGGACAAAAAATAAACAGAGAGATATCAATTGAACAATACAATACACCAAATGGACCTCACAGACATCTACAGAATATTCCACCCAAACACCAGAGAATATACTTTCTACTCAGCATCTCACAGAACATTCTCTAAAATCGACCACATACTGGGGCACAAAAGAAACATTAACAAATACAAAAGGATAGAAATTATTCCATGCATTCTATCAGACCACAGTGCAATAAAGCTCAATATGAACCCCAGAATAAGTCCAACTAGCTACAAGAACACATGGTGTCTGTGCTGGATAGCTTTACTGTCAACTTGACACACCTGGGTTGAGGGATCCTCAATTGGGGAATTGGCTCCATTGGATTGGCCTGTGGCCACATCTGTGTAGTATTGTCTGATTGTCGAGCAGTGTGGGAGGGCCCAGCCCACAATGAGTGGTGCCACCCTGGGCAGGTTGTTGTGTACTGTATAAGAAGGCAGGCTGGGCATGAGCCCGGGGCGCAAGTCAGTGAACAGTTCCTCCATGGCTTGTGCTTCAGCTCCTGCCTCCAGGTTCCTGCCCCGAGTTCCTGCCTTGGGCTCCCTAAGTGATGAACTGTGACCCAGGAGATGTAAGCTGAATAAACCTTTTCCTCCCCAAGTTGGTGTCAGAGTGTTTTGTCACAGCAATGGAAGACAAACTAGAATAGTGTCTAAACAACACAATCCTGAATAATGAATGGGTC
The DNA here is from genome assembly GCA_009823505.1 of Rhizomys pruinosus. Taxonomy (NCBI): domain Eukaryota; kingdom Metazoa; phylum Chordata; class Mammalia; order Rodentia; family Spalacidae; genus Rhizomys; species Rhizomys pruinosus. The sequence goes on along the minus strand of VZQC01001793.1, from coordinate 695,853 downwards.
AGGGAAGAAATAAAGAGTGAAATAAAAGTATTCATGGAACTGAACAAAAAAGACAATACAGCACAACAAAAACTGCTGGATCCTTTAAAAGAAGTCTTGAGAGGGAAATTTATAGCCCTAAATGCCCACATCAAATCAAAACAAAACAAAACAAAAAACCAGAAAGGGAACAAATAAATGATCTAACACTGTAGCTAAAAACACTTGAGAGACAACAACAAATGAACCCTAAACCCAATAGACAGGAAGAAATAACAAAAATCAGAGCAGAAATCAATGAAATAGAAACAAAGAAAACAATACGTAGAATCAACAAATCCAAAAGCTGGTTCTTTGAAAACATAAACAAAATAGACAGATCTCTAGCCCAGTTAACCAAAAAAAGAGAGAGCAACTACAAATCAATAGTATTTGGATGAAAGGGGAAACATCACAACAAAGAAAAGATCCAGACAATCACACGGGAATACTTCAAAAACCTATATTCCACTGAATTTGAAAACCTAAGAGAAATGGATGAATATCTGAAATCCTGGGAATTAACAAAGCTTAACTATGAAGAGACTGACCGTTTAAACAGACCCATAATATTTGAGGAAATTGAAGATGTAATACCCCCCCCAGTAAAAAAAAGCCTGGGCCCAGATGGTTTCACAGCAGAATTCTATGAAACATTTAAGGAGGTCCTACAACCATTGCTACTCAAACTGTTCAGAAGGATACAAACAGAGGGAACTCTCCCAAGCTCCTTCTATGAAGCCAGCATCACTTTAATACAAAAATCAGGCAAAGATACAAGCAAAGAAGAAAGCTATAGACCAATCTCAATAATGAATATAGATGCAAAAATTCTCAACAAAATACTTGCAAATCACATACAGACCCACATCAAAAAGATCATCTATCATGATCAAGTTGGATTCATACCAGAGATGCAGGGATGGCTCAAAATGTGAATCAATAAATATCATAAAACATATAAATGGACTGAAAGACAAAAACCACATCTCAATTGATGCAGAAAAAGCCTTTGACAAGATCCAGCATCTCTTCATGTTTAAAGTCCTAGAGGGAATAGGACTGAAGAAACATGCCTTAACATGATCAAAGCCATACATAGCAAACCCACTGCCAATGTCATCCTAAACGGAGAAAAATTGGAACCATTTCCCTTAAAGGCAGGAACCCAGCAAGGCTGACCCTTATTGCCACTCCTCTTCAACATAGTGCTTGAAATATTTGCTAGGGTAATAAGACAAGAGAAAGAAATTAAAGGAGTACTAATTGGAAAAGAAGAAGTTAAGCTATCCTTTTTTGCAGATGATATGATGGTTTACCTAAGGGATGCTGAAAACTCCACCAGAAAACTTCTAGAAATGATTAAGAGTTTTAGTAAAGTGGCAGGCTACAAACTTAACCTAGAAAAATCAGTAGCCTTTCTTTACACCAACAATAAACAAGTGGAGAAGGAATATAGGAAGACCTTCCCACTCACAATAGCCTCAAAAATAATAAGATACCTGGGAACAAACCTAACAAAGGATACCAAAGAACTCTACAACAAAAATTTTAAACCCCTGAAGAACGAGATTGAAAATGACAACAAAAGATGGAAAGACCTCCCATGCTTATGGATTGGGAAAATTAATATAGTAAAAATGTCCATTTAACCCAAATTGATACACATATTAAATGCAATCCCAATCAAAGTCCCTATCAGCTTCTTCACAGACTTGGGAAAAAAAACCCCTAAAATCATATAGAAAAACAAAAGACCTCAAATAGCTAAAGCAACCCCGTGTGAAAAATGCAATACAGGGGGGATTGCCTTACCAGACTTCAAACTATATTACAGGGCCATAGTCATTAAGACAGCCTGGTACTGGCACAAAAACAAGCCCATTGACCAATGGAACAAAATTGAAGATCCAAACTTGAGCTTACACAATTTCAGCCACCTCATATTTGACAAAGGGGCAAAAAAAAAAAAAAAAACCCTCAATGGAAGAAGGATATCATTTTCAGCAAATGGTTCTGGCAAACTTGGATCACCATTTGTAGAAGAACAAAATTAAACCCCTAATTCTCACCCTGTACAAAAATCAACTCCAAGTGGATCAAAGATCTCAACATGAAGCCTGAAACCCTGAAGGTGATAGAAGAAAAAGTTGGAAACAACTTACAAGAGATAGGCATAGGCAAGGATTTTCTAAATCAGACAGCAGCTGTACAGGAAAGGTCAAAAGTTGACAAATGGGACCTCATCAAACTCAAAAGCTCCTGAACCGCAAAAGAAACAATCAAAGAAGTGAAGAGAAAACCCACCGAGTAGGAGGAAATCTTTACCAGTGATACATCTGTATTAGTCACTTTTCTGTTGCTGTGATAAAACACCATGACCAAAGGAACTTATAAAAGGAAGAGTTTATTTGAGCTTACAATTGATGGTTCCAGGGAATCAGAGTCCATTGTGGTGGGAAGCGTGGTGGCCAGGGCTGGAGCAGCAAGCCGAGGGTCACATCTCGCAATGAGCATAGGAATTAGAGAGAGCGACTGGAGACCACAAGGCTTGTTAAACTTACTAAGCCTTCCCCTGATAACGTACTTCCTGTAGCATGGTCACACCTTTTAAGACCTCCAAGAACAGTGCCACCAACTGGATAAAAAAGGTCTGAATACTTAAAGCCTATGGGGGACACTCATTCAAACCACCACATTCCACTCCCTGGCCCCCATAGGCTCCTGACCATATAAAATGCAAAATGCATTTAGTCCAACCTTAAAAGTCCCCATAGTCTTTACCAGTTTCAATGTCATTCAAAAGTCTACAGTCCAAAGTCTCTTCTGAGACTCAGGCCAATCTCCTAAACTGTAAGCTCCTGTAAAATCAAAAGACAAATTACAAACTCCCAATGTACAGTGGAACTGAATACACTTTCCCATTCCAAAAGGGAGGAATAGAGGCATAGTGAGGAAATACTGGACCAAAACAAGACCGAAAACCAGCAGGGCAAACACCAAGTCCAGTAGCTCCATGTGCGACTTCTGGGACTTGACTTCCAAAGGGCTTAGATGGCTCAGCTCTTCCAGCTTTGCTTGCAACATACATCTCTTTCTTAGGCTGGTACCACTCCCTGTATGCAGCTCTCCTTGGCAAATATCTCACAGGTCTGGCATCTCGAATGTCTTCTTGGGGTCTCCGCTGCCAACCAGGCTTCACATTCACAGCTTCACGCAATGGCCTATCAGGGCCTTCTTTATTCAGGGACACCCCTGCTGCACTCTGCCTGGCCTCTGTGGCTCTCTGAAACCGTGGAGGAAGAACTGATGACCCCTTCACTCTTGCAAACTTCATGCCTCTAAAGCCAGCACCACGTGAATGAAATTGCCGAATCTGGCTGCAAGTTCGGGATGGACTCTCTCCTACTTTAACCACATTTGCAATTTTTCTCTGCCCTGGACTTGTTGGAGGATTAGCTGGGTGTGGTCTTGCCCTGAAGGTACTGATTCTTTTGTTTACTTGTAAATCTCCAGGCCTCTCCTTAATCACTTTAGTCTCCTTATGAAAGGGAGCCTCTCCTTCACATGCCTTGGCCACACCTTTAATCTTCCTAGTGTACTTTTCAGATCCAAACTGTACATTCTGCATTTCCTTCTGCCCCATTTGCTCTTTTTCACTGTAGATCTGTATAATATTCACCATTAAAAGCCACGCCACCATTTCTACATTAGGCTGTCTTGAAATATCCTCCACCAAAGACATCAGTCCATTGCTTTTCAACTTAGCATCAGGCAAGCATTTGGGCTGTGGGCAAACTGCTGCCAGACTCTTTATCAAAATATCCCAGTTGCTGCCTAAGTCTTTATTTTCCTCTGGAACTACATTTTTTGCAGCAATGCTTTCTTCCAGGCTTCTACTAGAATGGCCCATTAAGCTCTGCTTACAGTAGTCAACAGCTTTTCTAGCCCAAAGTTCCAAAGTCTTCCACATTTCTCCAAACATCCACATGGTCATGTTCTTCACAGCCAACACCCCACTCTCAGTACCAAATAACTGTATTAGTCACTTTTCTGTTGCTGTGATAAAACACCATGACCAAAGGAACTTATAAAAGGAAGAGTTTATTTGAGCTTATGATTGACGGTTCCAGGGAATCAGAGTCCATTGTGGCAGGAAGCGTGGTGGCCGGGGCTGGAGCAGCAAGCCGAGGGTCACATCTTGCAATGAGCACAGGAAGCAGAGAGCATGACTGGAGACCGCACGGCTTGTTAAACTCACTAAACCTGCCCCCAATATCGTACTTCCTCTAGCATGGCCACACCTTCTAAGACCTCCAAGAACAGTGCCACCAACTGGAGACAAAATGTCTGAATACTTAAAGCCTATGGGGCACCCTCATTCAAACCACCACAACATCTGACAGAGCATTAATGTTAAGAATATATAAACTACTCAAAAAACAAACAAGAAGACAAATGACCTACTCAAAAGATGGAGTAAAGAACTGAAGAGAGACTTCACAAGTGAGGAATTAAAGATGGCTGAGAAACATCTTAAAAAGTATTCAACATCATTAATAATTAAGGAAATTCAAATTAAAACCACTCTCAGATATCATCTCACTCTGATATGACTAGCTAATATCAAGAAAACAAAAGACAACAGATGCTGGAGAGGTTGTGGGGAAAAGGGAACACTTATCCGCTGCTGGTGGGAATATAAACTTGTACAACCACTATGAAAAGCAGTGTGGAGAACCCTTAAAAGACTCAAAATGAACCTACCACATGACCCAGTCATATCACTCCTGGGTATGTATATTCCCAAAAGACTCATTCTACCAAAAAGATACACGCACATCCATGTTTATTGCAGCTCTCTTCACAATAGTGAAGAGCTGACACCAACCCAAATGCCCCTCAACTGTCGAGTGGATGACAAAAATGTGGTACATCTACACAATGGAGTACTATTCAGTGGTAAAGAAAGATGACATTATGAAATTTGCAGGTAAATGAACGAAGCTCGAAGCCATTATTCTAAGTGAAGTAACACAGTCCCAGAAAAACAAATGGCGAATGTTTTCCCTCATTTGTGGATGGTAACACCAAATCCCCCCCAGATGTAAGGCAAGCTGAACAACATTATTGTTACATTTCTGTTTATCTGAAAGCAACTATGTTGTTATAATATAAATCTCTCAAGGGGCTCTAGAATTCACCCACCACTTATTTTCAGACTCTGTGATTACTGTGTATGGGTGGAGATTATGTATCCATAGGAAAATGTAAATGTCTAAGCATAAAAAAAGACAGAGAAAGATGCAGGACAGTTATGGCAGAGTGCATGATCTGGGGTGGGGTGGGGGGAAGGGAAAGGGAAATATGTCTAAACTGAATTGAAAAATGAAAACATCAATAAAAGCACACAAAAAATAAATAAATATTTAAAACTTTCATTGTAGCCACATACCTCCCGAGCTGAATGTCGGCCCAGCATTGTAATGAAATTAAACCCTCCTTTAAAACTCCATGTGGTTAAGTGAGTGGTCTCTCTGCTGCAACTTTACAACATTTGGATGTCCCACCAAGATATAGACATGACCCCCGGGGGGGTACTCAGTGGAGACCATCATTAGCATAACTACCTAAGAGGAAAATCACACCATGACTATCAAAATGCCTGGAAAGCAGATCCTGAGTCCAGACACCACAGTCAAATGACAAAACGAGAAGCCCAATAATGGATGCTTTCGAACCCCTCATTGAGAAATTCTAATGGATTTTTAAGTTGGACATTTAATTCATCTTGTTTATCTCCTGGTTCCCTGCCTAGAAAATGTAGCTAACTAACCTCACCTTTATTCTCCTTCACAGGCACCAGTCAAGGAGTTTGTTCTCTCTGTAACTATACTTTTGGGAGTCTTTTAAGTAGACCACTGAGCAACCCCAGTTGCCACCTCCACACACCTTTTCAGTATGGAAGTCAGAGTGGTTGGTGCCCTGATTTCCTCTTGGCAAGTGGGGTAACCGCATGTGATAAAAGTAGGAGCTAAAAATTGGCTGGTCACATGCTTTTAATCCTAGCACTCAGGAGGCAGAGGCAGAGGCAGGCAGATCTCTGTGAGTTCAAGGCCAGCCTGGTCTACAGAGCGAGTTCCAGGACAACCAGAGCTACAAGCAAGGGCGACCCTGTCTCAAAAAATATTGGCTAGGCAGTTTAGGGTCAAGACCCCCTAAGAGCCAGTTTCTTCCTCAGCTGAGAGCTGAAGACCTCCTGGATCTGCTAGTAAACTTATCCTTCTGGTTGCTCTGACTTGTGGTCCATGCATCCTTAACTCACTTGTCAGTAATTAAATTAAACCCTCCTTTAACCAGTGGGTAAATTTCATTAAAATCATGGTGCTAAGGACCCAATACAACCCCCCCCCAGCAGACATCATTTAATCTTAGAAACCCAACTGTGGTCGACTCTTACGAACTTCCTTCAAGGATTTGAAGAACTCACATCAAGAGGGGTAAATGAGATAGATGATTGCTGAGATAGAGAGTTATAAAAACTCAGGGATAGTGTTCTCAGATATCATTAAGCAATTTTTCCTTATTCTAGGAATGACTGGTTTGCTTGCTTCACACATTTCCCCTTGATTGGTGTTAACTGTGGTTTTAAAACTCTGATTGGCTGGTGTACTTGATTGATAACTTTAATCATGATGCTAAACTCTGATTGGCTGTTGTACTTATAAATTGCCCTGTAATCTGCAGCTCGTGGCCACAGTCTTCCTGAGTCATAATGAAATTAAATCCTCTTTTAAAACTAAAAAAAAAAACCCTTTCATTGTAGAGCTCTTTAATGTCTTGGTCAGGTTTATTCTGAGAAATTTTATTGGTTTTGAGGCTACTGTGAATGAACGGGTTTCCATGTACTCTTTCTCTGATTGCTTGTTATCCATATATAGAAAGGCTACTGATTTTTGTAGATTAATTTATAATCAAAAGACCTTCATAGAGTGGGATACTGAAGAACTCCATCAATTTTCTTGGAGAAAATCTCTGAGTATGAGAGATGCCTTTCTTGCCAAAAGAGTACATGATCAAACCTGCCATGGACCTTCCTCTGCTCTAGGATTCTTACAGGGCAGGGCCCTTTAGGAGCCCTCAAAAGCTTGTGAATGACAAGTGGGTTTCAGGCCTTTCCTAGTTGAACTATATTTTGAAAAATGAAAAGTCTTTCATCAGCTGGATCTTGAAAGTTGCCCAAAGGCCTGTGTCTCAAAGGCTGTGTCTCCATGGTGGGAGGTGGCAGAAGCACTGAAGAACAGGACATGCTGGTCCCCAGCCCCATTTCTTTCTCTTGAGCTTTCTGAGCATGCAGTGAGCAGTTTTGCTGATGTGTACTCTGGCTATGATGTGTGGCTGTTGGAGTAATGGAACAGGACCAGTTGGTCATGGACTGGGAAAGCCCCAGACTGTGAGGCACAATAAACCTCTCTTAATACGTTGATAATTTCACACTATAAACACATACACACACATGTGTGTGTGTAAATTAATAAATTGATAATTTCACACATTATGGATGTTTTGCCTGCATGTATATAAAAATTGCACTGTATTGTACAATGTTTACAGAGGCCATGAGAGGGCATTTGATCCTCTGGAACTGGAGTTACAGATGGTTGTTAGCCACCATGTGGATTCTGGCATCTGAACCCAGGTCTTCTGCAAGAGCAGCCAGTGCTCTTAACCCCTGAGCCATCTGTCCAACCCCAATTTCATACATTTTGTTATAGTAACAGAAAACTGACTAACACATTTACTATATGTAAGGCAAGATTCTCCCCTTATATGGTACTTAGAGGGAGTCACCTTTTGAGGTTTTCTTAATTGCTGTATATTTTGAACAACAATGTATACATGAAGATACACATGCTTGAAATGATTTAAGTTCCTGTAAGATTAGGGTACCTATAAAGGTTTATGAGCAAAGTGAACAAAAGGAAGAGAAACAGAAAATAAATCAATGAAAAGAGAAGAAAAAAGGAAGTAAGGAAATTTAAATCAGTTTAGAAATTCTGCCTGGAAGTATGAGTTCACAATTAAGTTTTGGCTATTGCTAATCAATCTTTTTTTTTTTTTATTCTTTTGATGTGTATCAATGTACTGTCTGCATGCAGGTTTGTGCACCCGTGTCGTGCAATGCCACGGAGGTCAGAAGAGGGTGTCGGATTCCCCTGGAACTGGACTTCTCCTGGAATTGGAGCTTCAGACGGTTCTCAGCCGCCATGTGGGTGCCGGGGATCGAACCCGGGTCCTCTGTAAGAGTGGTCGGCGCTCTTAAGTGCTAGGCCATCTCTCCAGCCCGCTAATCAATCTTTTTAAACCAACATAGGCAGTAAGAAGTAGCCAAGGGCAAGTCTGAACAGGTGGTGATTTTGAGAGCCCCAGACCCCTGTTCAGCATCAGCACTGGCAGCGTGGAGCAGCGTGCTCACTCTCTGGTGCTAGGTAACTGACAGTGATGAAGAAGGAAACAGGGACCATGTTTCAAAGCACATGGTAGATGTGCTGGTTATATTCTTGTCAAAACAGTTAATAATTTCAGCGATACAGAAAGTTAACTCTTTCCACCTCTAGAACTTTATTGATTTAAACTCACTTCAAAACTATTTTATTTTATTTTATTTATTTTTGTATGTGTATGAATGTACTGTCTGCATGTAGGTTTGTGCACCCATGTTGTGCAATGCCATGGAGGTCAGAAGAGGATCTCAGATTCCCATGGAACTGGAGTTCTCCTGGAATTGGAGTTACAGACGGCTCTTAGCTGCCATGTGGGTGCTGGGGATCGAACTCTGCAAGAGCAGTTGGTGCTCTTAACCGCTAGGCTATCTCTCCAGCCCCATACTCAAAACTCTTTTATGTATCTTCCTTTCATTGGAAAAGTGGAGGGTCATTTTATATAAAGCACCACCTCAAAATCAGGTAGATATATCAAGGTCCTGTATTCCCACTGTCCAGCTCCACTGTTATCTATCAAGGTATGGCATTATTAACTCTGACAAGCAAACAGAAGTCAGCCGATTCAGTTTTCCTGATATTGTGCTTCTCATAGTCCTTACACATGCAATCAGTGAACACCAGGTGCTGGGGCTGGCTCTGGAGATGCTCAGAGAGATGCTCTTCCTCCACCTGTACTGAATCTTTTGAGATTCCTGGGTCTGGACCTCCACTGTGTAACTGTCGTCCCCCCCCCCACTCTAATCTAACATGTCAGGGATAGCCTATGGGTCATCTCCTGTAGGAACCCCCTATCTCTCTGTGTTCCCTCACCTCTTCATGTGTTCTTTATTCTAGACTTCAAGGTGTTTATCAGCCCTTCTTGTCTGTGGAGTTCATGGAGGTAGGAGCTGACTTCTTCTTTTCTGTGGAGTTCATGGAGGTAGGAGCTGACTTCTTGTCTGTGGAATTCATGGAGGTAGGACCTGACTTCTTGTCTGTGGAATTCATGGAGGTAGGAGCTGCCTTCTTCTTGTCTGTGGAGTTCATGGAGGTAGGGGCTGACTTCTTCTTGTCTGTGGAGTTCATGGAGGTAGGGGCTGACTTCTTGTATGTGGAATTCATGGAGGTAGGAGCTGACTTCTTGTCTGTGGAGTTCATGGAGGTAGGGGCTGACTTCTTGTCTGTGGAGTTCATGGAGGTAGGGGCTGACTTCTTGTCTGTGGAGTTCATGGAGGCAGGAGCTGACTTCTATTCATGCTGTACTCTCAGAGACTGGAAATGCCTCACACATTTGATAATTACTTGATAAATTACATCGGGATGAACTGAATGGAATTTGGAGATGTTCTAAATTGAAGTATTGTTTGGGTGCCATTCTTGCCTATGATAAAAACACAAATGACCTGGCCCTGGAGCTGTTTATTAGTGTCTTGGGGCTGAATTAGCCCTTGGGGACAGGCTGTGTAAAACACAAATCATCAAGAGTGTGCATTTATTCCCTGATGAAGACATACTGCTAATAGGACAGACATAAACTAAATGCATGTCATCGGCAAGTGTTAAGGTTTTTCAATTAGGATTTTGTATGCCAGTGAAGCAGCAAAGGACGGTGATTCCCCAAGTCAGAGACATGAAAGTGTTCAGCTCTAGATTCCAGACTCCCTCCAAATCCTCTGAAACGGTGAGAATAAATTATATTAAGCCTTCTAAATGTATATGTAAGGAAGATTTTGATAAATTGACTCCAAATTATAACAGAGGTCTTGGAATTTGAGGGTTAAGAAAACACAAAGAACTGTGCACACACACGGAGGCACACAGGCACACAGGCGCTCTTATGTGTGTGCAAACACATGCACACACACATTCTTATACGCATGGTAATGACAGATGTTCTGGAGCAGAGAGTCCCTACTTAGTCTGTTCTGAATAAAAAAACTTATCCAAAGACTTGAAGCAGATAATTATAAAAAATGAAGTAAACAATTAATAGAAAATAAAGGAAGAAAGCAATACTGTAGCACTGGGCTATTTTTATCCAACTGAACACTTTATTTACACTTGAGGTTTCAAGAAGCCAAAAGTGTGTGTGGGGGGGAAGTCATTGGTTAAAGAATTTCACCATTAGATAAAAGCAAGTGGTACCAGTTTTGGTAGACTATGTAAGCCACAGTGGTCCACCATGGTCACTGCTCTCTTTTTGTGTGAGATAAAGACTAAGTTCACAGACTGTTGTTTGTAAAAGGCTCTTTGTCAGAATAAACGAAATTCATTCCTATACACAGTAGGTTCTTCATGGAGTTCTCACTTCCAGAACCAGACACAATGCAGGCAGAATGAGCCTAGTGTCTGAATCAAGCAAGCATGAAGTTGCCTCTTTTCAGATCTAGACAGGGAAGGCAGTGTTGATCTTGGACAGATAGTAGACTGGCATCCAAGCTCCACTTCTAACAAGATGAGATCTTGAAACAAAGCTAAGTGTGGGAAATCAGGAATGATTGTTTTAAGACTTCAGCCAGCTCTTGTAAGACACAGAGTGAGAGAACATAATGTCTGAAGACTTGCTGCTGAGGGCCATGGTGGAGCCAGGCACTCAAGACACAGCCATGGTGCACACATGGCCTACAGATGGCTCTAGGGGCCTTGAACAGCAGAATTTGGGGCTGGGACATAATTGTTTTGGAAGCTCTTCTGGCATAGCTCCCAAAACTGATTCTGGAGTTCTCTCCTAACAGCATCCACTACCCTAACCTCTCTACATGTGTTCTTGTCTGTGGGTTGGTAGAAAACATTGGTTGTGTTGTTTGTACATCACATGTATTCATGGAGCAAGAATACATCAGGATGCATGTTGTGTATTAGGAGGGGCATCTCATTCTGCCTTTCTGTGTCTTAAGCAATTAATGGTGCCAACTAGTTTGTTGGAAATAAAAACAACTACGAAAATCCACATTGAGATATTTACCACATGTGTCACTACATATGAAAGCTCCGATTCCAGTGTTTGAGCACACAGACTTTTGTATGGTGTAATTATACAGTGCCTGTCTTAGAACAAATTTGTTTCAAGTGTTCTGTTGTCTTAATTTTCCCAAGATTTTGTTCTCAAAATATTAGACATTAAACAACCAGAAAGAAGATTGAAAAGGGAACAGAGGATCAGAACAAGAGTGGAAATCAATTGACCAACAGACTACGCAGCACACACACTCCGTGTAACGGCAGCAGTGTACAACCTTTCTATCCAGTACATATCCAACATTATGCAGGATAGGCCAAACAGGAAGCCACAGACAGGTTCTTTTTTATTATTTTTTATGTGTATGAGTGTACTGTCTGCATGTAGGTTGGTGCACCTGTGTCATGCAATGCCGAAGAGGTCAGAGGAGGGCGTCAGATTCTCCTGGAACTGGAGTCAAAGACGGTTCTTAGCCACCATGTGGGTGCTGGGAATCGAACCTAGGTCCTCTGCAAGAGCAGTCAGTGCTCTTAACCACTGAGCCATCTCTCCAGCACCCACAGACGAGTTCTAAATCATTAGTGAGGTTGAAAGTACAAAGGTGTCTTCCCTGCTCATAATGAAATGAAACAATCAGCAGCAGATGTGGAAATTAAACAGCACCTTTAAGTAGCCAAGGGGATAAATAGGAAATTTCAAAGGCAAATAGTAAATATTCCAATATACATGGAAATAAAATCAAACATAACAAAGATTACAAGATATAGTGATGCATTGCTAAGCTAAGAAATATATAGTTATGAATGCTTACAGTTCAAAATGAGGATTTTAAGTGAACGATCTAACTTGATAGCTTCAGAATTAGATATGTAAAATAAATATTCTCAAACTAGCAGAAATAAGGAAATGATAATGATTAGAGCACAAGTGATCAAAATAGAGACTAAGAAAAGAGAACAGAAGTTGGCATTAAATAAACTTAGCCATTAAGCAAAAATTGCTCATTCTCACCAGTATCAAGTTTGGCACCAGTTGTACTTAGCTGTATACAGAAAAGATCAGCAAAGGTGACCAATCTTTATCTAGAGTGACTAAGAATAAAAGAAAGCACTAACATTATTAACATTATAAATGAAAGTGGCAACTTTCATGACCTCACAGGAAGGAAGAGGATGGTAAGAGTGTAGTGAGCCCACTGCATGGGCAATCTAGAAGAAAAGGGTATGTTTCTTACAGCACACATCTACCAGGACGGAATCATGAAAGAATAAAACATCTGAGCAGACCTGTAACTTGCAAGGTGACTGAATCAGTAACAAAAAAATTTTCAAGGAAGAAAAGCCCAGAGACCTGATAGATTCACTGGTGAGTTTGACCAACCTTTCATAGAAGAACCAACAACTCTTTGCAAACACTCCCACAAATGTGAAGAGAGTATAATGCTTTCTTTTTTTAATTTTTTAAATTTTATTTATTTCTGTATGTGTATCAATGTACTGTCTGCATGCAGGTCTGTGCACCCGTGTTGTGCAATGCCTTGGAGGTCAGAAGAGGGTCTTGGATTCCCCTGGAACTGGAGTTCTCCTGAAATTGGAGTTTCAGACGGTTCTCGGCCGCCATGTGGGTGCTGGGGATCGAACCCGGGTCCTCTGTAAGAGTGGTCGGCGCTCTTAACTGCTAGGCCATCTCTCCAGCCCAAGAGAGTATAATGCTTTCTATCAAATCCATTGAGGACAACCTTAGCTTGACACCGAAACCAGAGATAATGCAAGAAAAGGTCACATCGAAATGGCCGATGGATATTGAACCAAAAATGCTCAACCAAAAATGCCAAGCTGGGTTCGGTAATGCAGTGAAAGGTTTGCATATCAGGACCAAATGATAGAAGTGTGGGGCTTGGTATGTAAGCATAAATTAGGCCGAGGACACAGCTCAGTGACAGCAACCTTGCCTGGTACATGGGAGACCCTGCCTGGGTTTAATCTTCAGCACTGGAAACAACAATGAAACCAAAACTCCATATAAAAAAATAAGTTAATGCAACACAACACATGTAAACAGAATGGAATGAGTGGGGACATGTACAATCACCTCAATAGACACAGAGAAACCACTTAATGAAAACCAATACCATTCATATTAAAACAAAACACTCATCAGCTAGGAATACAAGGAAACTTCCTCACCCCAATAAAGGCTGCATATGAAAAGCCCACAGCTAAGATGACACTTCATGGTGAAGCGAAGGTATTTCCTTTAAGGCCGGGGGGGGGGTATACTAACTGGTTAGGGTTAGTTGGCACTCAGTAGGGATTGAGTTTCAGTTTCAGAAGATGAAAAGACTCTCGAGACATATGGTGGTAATAGTTTTAAAATAAGGTAAATGTGATTAATTTTGAATCATACATTCAATGATTGTTAACATACCAGTCATTTTGCATTATTTATATATATATATATAGTTATTAAAATATTTTATTAACATTGCTTTATTTAAAAAGTAACATGATTCCATAGAAAGACTTTGGAAAAGGAGTGAGTGGTAAACTCACATGGTAGAAACAGTGACAAATTTCACATTAATGTTGGAGTTTGGTAGTATAGTTTTGTCAGTAAACAATAGTCAGAAATTGCAGTAGACATTTAGAAGTTCAAATTTATATTCTAAGATATAATGACATAGTTTTACTTTGAGGATTATGTCAGTTTAGTTATTATAGTGCTTTGTATTTATTTATTTATTTAAATTTTCACTTCTCAGACTGATTTTTATATCTGGAAGTTCTCTTAGAGCATACATGAAGGTATACTCGGGTTGTAGAAGAATAACAGAAAATAATGGGAAACTTCCTGGCCTGGATGCACAGGACCACAGGACCACAGCTGGATCTTAGGGGAAGTGGGAGGTTTCTGAAGAGTCAGCTCTCCCATGACCAGAATCTACAAACAACAGAGGACTGCCTTGTCTCCAGCATAAGAAGCAAAGCCTCTATTTTATACAACCTGGGGCCTCGGGGGAGTGGGCAGCGGGCAATGTAGCCACTCAGAGAAGACTGGAACTGCTGCCCAACATCAGGAAGTCCTCCATGTCCCACTTCGTTCTATCACTAGTTTACTGCCTGAAGAATGTGGGACTGTGACTCAAAGTAGGAGTTCAAAGCTTCAGGCTCATGTGAAGGTAACATGGCTTGGGTTTACAGGAGGAGACTGCAACTGTGGCTCATGGAAGGCCATCACCTGAGCTCCTAGAGACCACAGCTCCTGGTCATTGCATGGTAGAGGGGGCCACAGCTCCTGTTCACAGGAGTGGACCACAGATCCAGCTCATTGGAGGGGAGCACATCCAGGATCACTGGATGGAATCACAGCTGCAGCTCACAGGAGGGGAGGTCCAGATTCACTGTGTGGAGGAGCCACAGCTCTAGGTTGACCAGAGGGGACCTCAGCTCCAGATTCATTGAAGGGGACTACAACTGTAGGTCACAGGAGGGAACCAAAGTTCCTCATTCATGGGAGGAGACCACAAGTTCAGCTTCACAGGAAGAACCACAATTCAGGCTGTGGGAGGGGACCACAATCCTAGCTCACAGGAAGAGACCTCCGGTCGAGGTTACAGGAGGAACCACAACTTTGACTTCATATGAGGCGACCAAGACTCCATGTTTACAGGAAGGAACACAGTTCCAGCTCATAGGAAGGGACTACAACTCTGGCTCACAGGAACAAATCAGAGCTTCAGCTCACAGAAGGGGACCACATCTTCAGGGTCACCAGATGGGACAGTGGTTCCAGGTTCACAGGAGGGGATCTGAGGTCCAGGTTGATGGGAGGGAACTACAGATCCTGCTCCCATGAGATGACCATAACTCTGGCTCATGGGAGGGGAATCACAGCTCCAGCTCACTGGAGGGGACCACAGTTCTAGCTTATGGGAAGGAGCCTCATGCTTCAGGCTCCGGGGCAGAGAAGAGACATCTGATACAGGTTCATGGGATGGGACCACAGTCCAGGTTCATAAGAAGCAATGACAGGGGGCCAGAGAGATGGCTCAGCAGTTAAGAGCGCCAACTGCTCTTGCAGAGGACCCGGGTTCAATTCCCAGCACCCACATGGTGGCTAAGAACCGTCTTAGGCTGGATGTGGTGGCACATACCTTTAATCTTAGCACTCAGTAGGCAGAGGCAGGCGGATCTCTGTGAGTTCAAGGCCATCCTGGTCTACAGAGTGAGTTCCAGGCCAGCTGGGGCTATAGGTTCATGGGAAGCGACACCCAGGTCAGGTTCATGGGAGGGGAGCACAGCTCCAGGCTCACAGGAGGGGGTCATTATTTCAGTTACACTGCTTCTTATTTTCCTATTGATGTTGCTCTGTCCAGACAATTGTACTTGTGTTTCAGATAGAACATTTTGGCTTCTGTGCAGTAGACCAAGGCAAACAGCTACCTGGTGGCTTGAATTTCTTATTTCAGCAATACTGATATTGGAGAGAAACACCTTTCGTTTTTGCTCAAGGATACAGATAGATCACATTTCTGTTGTTGGTTTTTTCATGATTGAGGTTCTGGTCGGCTGGTTTTGCTCAAGGAGACAGACAGATCACATTTCTGATGTTGGTTTATCAAGATCAACGTTCTGGTTGGGTATTATTATTATTATTATTTTGCAATTGTGGCCTTCATCTCTTCCTCCTTGGCCCAGGAGAGCTGAGCTATCTTACCTTAGTCCTGTTTTGCTCAGAGTCACCACCACTGCCAGCCTGGCACTTCAGCCATTTTCTTTTCCCTCCTTCCCTCCTTCCCTCTCTCCCTCCCTCCTTTCTTTCCCTCATTTCTCACCCTTCCTTCCTTCCTTCCTTCCTTCCTTCCTTCCTTCCTTCCTTCCTTCCTTCCTTCCTTTTTGTTTTATGGTCTTATTTTGAGACCAAAAAACAGCTGGCCCGGGACTCACTATGTAGACCAGGCTGTCCTAGATAGCACAGAGATCCACCTGCAACTGCCTCGCAAGTGTTGGGATTAAAGGCAAGTTTAATCACCACACCCAGCTCATTTTCTTTCTTAATTGCCAACTGCTTTCCTACCTGGGCTCAGGTTGCCACCTGGGTGATGCTGATGGCTGACTGACTATGGGTGCATTGAGCAGTGGCTGCTGGCAGGCCCAGCCCTGGCAAGAGAGGTGCACCATGGCATTGCACAGTGAGTGTGTGTGTGTGTGTGTGTGTGTGGCAATGTGCCCAACCCAGTGTGTGTGCGTATGTGTGTGTGTGTGTGTGTGTGTGGCAATGTGCCCGACCCAGGCCCCTGCTCTTAGCTAGGCCCTTGTTTGTCTGCCCCCTGTGTTGTTTGCATTTTACCAACATAAAAATAGTCAAGTGTTATTCCTGTTCATATTTAGCAGATATTCAGAAGTTATAGGTTCACTAACTATCAAATTTGGTGAAAGATATGTCTAAATTTCTACCAAAAAAAATTGATTGGGCGATGTAGTCAGCCGCGGCATTCTTGACAGCATCATACCTCGTCTGTTTCCCTTAGCTTGCCATCTGCCAGGGGTCCTGTGTGTTATAGGTTCGAAGCCCATGTGAGTCCACATTGCCTTGCTCACCTTGGAGACCCCCTGTCTTCCCTCTCCCCTTTGCTCTTGCCTTTATGCCTCCTGCTGGTCTTTTTCTTTTTCTAAATAGTCCTTCTGCTTTTACTTCTTTATTTTTAATTTTTTAGAGGTGTGTGTGTGTGTGTGTGTGTGTGTGTGTGTGTGTGTTGGAGAACACTTGTGTAGAGGTTGCAGGTCAATGTTAGGTGTTGTCCTTATTTCCTCACCGTTTTATATTTTGAGACAGTGTTTCTCATTGAACCTGACCTCAGCGATTCAATTACGTTGACTGGACGAGGCGCATCAGAGACCTGCCTGTCTCCATCTCACCTTGAGGTTAGAACTGCGCGTGCGTGATGCAATGCTTGGCCTTTCATGTGGGTGCTGGGTATCTGAACTCAGGTCCTCGTGCTATGCAGCAGGTGGAACCAGCTTCCCAGCTTCCTATTCTGCTCTCTCTCTCTCTCTCTCTCTCTCTCTCTCTCTATATATATATATATATATATATATATATATCCCATCTAATCATCCAAAGCCCTATATACATATGTGTGTATTTTATTTATATGAGATAAAAACATGTGATGTTTGTCTTTCCTAGTTTGAATTAGGATATGGATTCCAGTAGTGGTGAAGATAATTAATACCTTCGCTTTCAGAAATCTAGAGAAAAATTAAACTAATTCTAAAAAGAGAGCACACGTATTGTGTGCTTGCTACTTATTTTCCTCTTCTCACTTCACAGTCCATGTTTGTAGACTTTTTCTTTTTTAGCTTATTTGAGGGCGCTGACGGTTTCCCAGAGGTTCTGACTAGCTTGCACTCAGCTTGCTGGTTCTGTCTATGGCAGGGAGCGCTCTAGGAGAGCCACTGTGGGGTGCAAATGTGCATCTTACCACAGTTGTTCTCAAACTCAAGGGAAGTAAGATGGAAGATATGAGAGGAACAAAGAAGTATTACCAATCATTCCTTCTCTTTTCCCTTGAGGACCCACGAAGGCTCTAGTTTGTGGAGACTCAAGGAAGACATGTAGGGATGGATAAATTCACTGACTGGAAGAGGATCTCTTGGTCTTCATGCTGAACTCCAGCGATCACACAAAGCAGAGTAGAGCAGTGTGAGCTGAAGTCAGAGAAACAGCTGGGTCCTTAGCCGACCACTGGGTAAATACATAACTAGCAGAAAATTAGTATTGGCAGTGCATGACTCTTGACGGCAAGCTGTGAACTGTTGCTTTATTTCTTTCCCTCTTCCTTGGGAGATTCAGCTTGGTGAGATGAGATTTGCCCTATGGCTATCTCACAACCCATCCCTGCAGACGTGGGGACAGCCAGCTCTCTTGTCTTGACAGAACACATATCTGAAACATTGTTCAAGTTCCATATGTGTAAATTTGTAAAAATAGTATCAGAAATTACCAGCCATCAATTTTCCAAAAAGAAAGGTCCCTTAAACCAAATTATTCTGCCTCCAAGATCCTAGGAGCTAGCTAGTGTATGCCATGTGATGGGTGAGAATGTTTTCTTTTCTTTTCTTTTCTTTTTTATTTTTGAGAATGCTTTCAAATGGGAATAGGAACGCTATTGACAGAAAGTTGCACTGACTGAAGGGACACGCTAGTAACCTTTTTCTTTTGAAGAATTCTATACTTCGAGCACCTAAAATGAAGATGACACCTTGATCTTAGATTTCAAAGTGCCTGCTCATACCATATACTATCTTAGTAAGGCTTGAAATTATCCGCTTTTAGTGTTTGACTTCGCTATCATCTCTTTAAGTGTGAAGAGAGGAACGATGAGACCTCATTAAGGAGGCAGATAGTGTGGCTGAGTCAAGCCCCTGCTCACTGGTGAACTTTTGCTTACTTCCTCCCTTTGACCTTAAACATCTGAATAAATAACCACATTGTTACATCCTGTCCAGGGACTCAAAATATGTGTCAAGAGGTTATGGAGTCCAGTTTTATGGACATTTCTATTTGATTGATACATTCTTTCCTTTATCACCTACTGGGACCAGCTGTTCCCATATACCCCTTGTTCTTTCTCCCCTCTAAAAGTAGTCTCCCATGGACTTTATTGACTATATAAGCTCTTACCAGACCACACCTGCACAGAGGCATCTGAATTGTTATTTGCTTTATTTCAAGTGCTAGGACTTAGGTAATGTTTTTACTTTGTAGTTTTCAGTTTGAATATTGCTATTTAAATGTTACCCAATACCTTTTCTGAATTTTTGAAAATATTTCCTCATCTAACAAAATAAAAATAGATGGTAGTTTATCTTATGCTTACTTCAACTGCCAACAGACAAGTTGGCTTTCTGTGTGGCTGGTGAAGATAGTTCCCACCCCAACATTGCCATCTAGGATAGTACTTGTCAGAGCAATGGCCCTGAGGTCAGTGTCCTGGGAATTGATCTGATTAAGCAAGTCTCTTCACTATGTAGGTGAAGATTTGCTTAATGATGAAAAAGGGGCTCGGTTTTCCACCCAAGCTTTACAAATTCTATCACACGTATTTCCTGTTAGGATTATAGGAGGGAGTGAGCAAAGCCCCAAATGCATTTGTTCTCTTGAACTTGGTGGCTGTTAGTGGGGAAGGATACAAGATAAAAGAAATGTCCATGAATGTGAACAGTTTCTGAGGACCATTGATGGAGAATAACAGGCAAGAAGTGTTTGTTCTCCAGGTAGATGGTGTGTGATGTCATCTAAAATGGACTCTGTGGTCTGGGGAATAACTCTCCAGACAGAGCTGTGCTCATTGTGATGGGCCCAGTGTTGTGATGGGGGCCAGTCTCATGACAGAGAAGCTTCGAGTGGCCAGAAGGCCAATGAGATAGCCTAGAGCATGTCTAGCACAGTAGGAAAAGAGAAGTTGTGTATCGGGTGTCACCCCCACCTCAGAGCAGACAGGTAACCGCCAGAAGTGACAACCATTGTTCCCGGATTGCTGTACCATTCATATCAAGATGGGGAGGGGATGAGCCCGACTCTCCCTATTCCCTGATCGGATTCTCTCCAGGAGCATAGAGCTTGTGGTTCCCTGCCAGTGAGACCTGACTGGTCCAATGAGAGTGGTGCAGGCTCTTTTGGCCTTTGCTTGCCGTACTTTCAGAGATACATTCACTGGGCCGAGCAAAACTCAATAAACATTGCCATGTTCTCACTTAAAAAGCTTAAGTAGCGCACTTAAAAAGCTAGTAGAGGATGATGCTGCACATCTGTCCTGTGGTCTGTTTCAAATACACACAAATTCTTTCACAACTGTTTTTTATTATTTACTTTTTGTTTTATGTGTATGAATGTATACATGTTTTGCTTATATGTATATAAGTGCACCCATGCCATGCAAAACCGTAGAGGGCAGAGGAGGTTGTCAGATCTACTGGAACTGGAGTTAGGGATGGTTGTTAGCCACCAAATGGGTGCTGGGAATCAAACCTGGGTCCTTTGGAAGAGCATCCAGTGCTCTTAACTGCGGAGCCATCTCTCCAGCCCCTCACAACTGTTTTTAGAAAGGTCTTGTGGATGTCTTTTACATAATTTTATTTCATGTAGCAAGTACAAGTCTATAGTCAATCTCTTATTCGAATTTTAGTGTTTCAGTTAAGTACAAAAACAACATGGAATTGCAGCTCTCTTCACAATAGCAAGGAGATGGAACCAACCCAAGTGCCCCTCAACTGACGAGTGGATAGAAAATGTGGTACATCTACACAACGGAGTTCTACGCAGTGGTAAAGAAAGACGACATCACGAGCTTTGCAGGTAAATGGCTGGAGCTAGAAGACATCATGCTGAGTGAAGTAACACAGTCCCAGAAAAACAAATGGTGAATGGTATTCCTCATCTGTGGATGCTAGCACCAATTACCTAATTGTATGGCAAACTGAGCAACATCAATGTGATCTGAAAACAACTGTACTCTTATATTGTGAATCCCTTAAAAATAATAAAAGCAAACAAACAAACAAACAAACAAAAAGCAACAACATGGAAATGGCAGTTTGGTATTTGGGCATCTGGAGGACATTGCTCAGGACATTGCTCTGGAGCTTGAACATGTTTTCTCATAGATCGTTGGAGGGTGGGGGAAGTTTTATGGGAAAAGCTTTCTTGGGAAGTTTGTGTCCCAATCTTGAAGCACATGGAATGAAAGCACTCAGCTTTTAGGTATGGGGTCAGGCAACTCCCAAAGGTCCCATTTTTCTGATGGGGATCAGTGCAGAAAGAACAGATTGTGTCGACTGATGTGAATGCTTGGCTTAAATTATTATTCTAAGACTATTTTTGTGTTATTGAATAAAACTTGATCCATCAAATACACTCTATTATGATATAATTATAGTTTATGCAAATACTTCAAGATAACCAACTGGGACCAACTTCACTCCAGCAGCCTGGCTACCAGCTACTTAAACTGGGTAGTGCAGAATGACTTCCTCTTCTCATTCCCCCTTGGGGTACCTGCTGTGAGATGCCACTAGGAACCTCTCAGCTCACACCGGTATGTGAACTGCAGCTGAGAACACCGAGACATGCTGCCTCCTCTAGTTTGCCTGAAGTGAATGCTGACCCTGCTGGCCACTGACACTGCCTGGACAAGCTTTGCTGCCTCCTGGATGGAGAGATCCGCTTCAGCCAATTAGATGGCTTCTTGGAGCTCCTTAGGGAGGACCATATCCACTGCTTCCAAGAGGCTAAGATATGCTGTAGGTGAGTGGCATTGGTGAGCTAGGCTAGGACAGGAAAAAATTAGAATTGTATACTTAACCTGCATTAGAATTAATACAATTAGATTGCATTATTAAAAAAAGAAAATACTTCAAATATTTAGAAAGTGTCAAAGTAGGAAAATTAATTTTCCACTATACTCAGAATTAGTTATTTATTGTTTTTATTTGAGCTGCACTTACAGTGTGTATGATACACAAGCATTCAAATATAAAATCACCTACAAAGGGTACCTAGACTCTCCCTCCTTTTGCTCCTGCTTCTGGGTCTACCTTCTGGCTGGAGCTCTGCATGGAGAATAATTGGCCCACGGCTACTTCTAATGGCAGGTTGATTTTTACAATCACAATGCACATGACATGTGAGAAGCACTCTGAAACCTTGAGATGTTATTCTTAATGCCCCTGATTTTTATTTAGATCTATAAACTGAGGCCCAAAGCAGGTGGCTATTTTAAGTTCTCACCCCATGAAAGGTAAATTGAACTCTGACCCCTGAACTCTTCAAAATGATGATGTCCTTTAAACCACACCATATAAGTTGTTGTTGACCACTGTCTAGAGATACCCATATGTTTTTGTGTGTTCACCCAGGACAGGTTGACTTCCTTCTCCTGCTTATTCATGACAAAGGACAAAACTGCAGTCATTTGCTGGGACCATCTGACATGACAGATATTTTTAAAAATAGGTCTTTAAAGCTGTAGCCTCTTTAACCCTCACAGAAGGGGTGTGAGATAGGTATTATAACCATTGTTAAGTTGTGAATCAGAAGACTGAATCTTAGTAGGCAGAGTAGCTTGCCCAATACACTGTGCCAAATGTTGTCTGTTGACACAGCACCATGCTTGGCATTTTTTATCTCCTCTAAAACGCTGTGGCTGGCAACCTGCAAACGTCACTTTCCACATTTCCTGTTCAGTTGGGATCTGTTACCTGAGATAAGAGGCACTCACATCCAATGAAATGTGGGAAGAAAATGGAAATGACCTTGTTCCTGGCAATGGCAGGTGCCAGCATTGGCAGTGCCCCTGGATAATATGGAGGTAAGAGCTAGAGCTAGGGCCTTCTGGAGTTTGCACAGTGTGAGGGTAGCTCTGTGTGTGTGTGTGTGTGTGTGTGTGTGTGTGTGTGTGTATGTGTGTGTGTAATAAAAAGTCCACTGCAGAATCCAAACAATATAAGTAGGGCTTCAGATTTCTGTGAGTAGAATGAAGAATTAGGTAGTGTGCTTATCAGGAACCCAGAGATGGAGGTTTGGTGGCATTCTCTGAGTTATGAAGAATCACAAATGGGACCCAACAACTCTCCTTAGGACCAAATGCTGCAGTTGAATTCTATTCGGTTAAGTGGGACACTTAACTGTTGTTTATCTTAATTGAGGATAATCTCTAATGTCAATAAAGTTGAGTATTAAATATAGTGATTGTTAAGAGATGTCAAATTGTGGCATTGTAAGAAATCTGGCCTATTAAAAAGACATTCTTAAACTACTACTGAACTTAAAAAGCACTGACCAACTGGCTCTTTTTTTTTTTTTTTCTTGCCATGAATAGCTAGACAAAGGTGTTTACTATTTCAGAGTCTGTGTGGCAGGACAGTGCACTGGATCATAGGCAGAAAGGGAACAAATTGAGACACCAGTTGCTCTGACTTTTTCGGAATAGAAAGGGAAACTCGGTGGGTCAGTTCTCTGAAAGAGACTGACCCCATCACATGATGCTCAGAAAGCTGACACAGCAGGAGTGTGTGGGACAGAGAACAGGAGAGGAGATATCTATGCAGAGAAAGAGTCCCAGCGCCTGGTACAGCCAACCACGTCTTTGTTGAATACTTAGCCATGCACGTATAAACCAGGCCAGAATACTAGGCACTAAGTTGAGGAATTCTAAAGCTTACAAGCAGCTGGGAGACTGTGATTATTTCTGATGATCAGAAAGAAAAGACCTCACAGAATGCCCAAAATTATTCAGAAAAGACCCCAGAGTTGTTAGGCACAGTGATATATGCTTATAATCCCAGCACTTGTGAGCAGGAGATGGGGATATGAGTTCTAGGTCAGGTATGAGATCTAGATCAGCCCAAGTTATATTGTAAGATACTGTCTCAGGAACAAAACAAAACAATACACATACACAAGATGAATGTAAAAAGCAAGCAAGAAAGTCCTTGTCTTAAAGAGTTGATCTGCATAAGCCCTAAAGTTCAGATTTTCCTTAATGATGCTTAAAAATAAACCCTGAAAATGTCAGGCTCAGCCACAATCAAGATGGTTTCCTTCTGGACAAAATCCATCATTCTTTTGAAAGAAGACAAAAACATTCAGATTCACCAGTTCTAGCATCCAAACATAAACCACTAGTAATTGTTATTAATGATGAGGAGAAAAATTGCCAACATGAATAACTTAAAGGAGTAAATTTCTTATGATGGAATCAGTCAAACTCTAAGACTACTGTTACATATGTGCCCAAGACATGGAAGAGAGAAAAAAGATCCTAACGACACTTCAGAGACGAAAAACCAGAGCTCAGAAGCAGCAACTGCTCTGTATGGGGTTAACGGAAAGTTGGATTCCATAAGACAGATTGTCAAACTTAAATGCACCATGCTATAAACCATCCCGGTGGAAGTACAGAGGAAAAAATGGCTGAACGAAGAAAAGTCTGCTGGCCTAAGAATCAGCAGCAAGCTGTGTATCATGTATATAAATGGAACCCCAAAAGTAAGAGCAGACAGAAAAAAAAAAAACATTGGAAGGAATAATGACTGAAATAGTCTAAAACTATCAAAATTTCATCACTTTATATCCAGTCAGGACAAGAGAGAATAAACACACCTTTGCTTGCTGGCTCGTGGCCAGCTTTCTCCTTTCTTATACTGTTCAGGACCCTCTGTCTAGGCAATGTTGCTCTAGGGTGTCTTCCTATATCAATGAACAGTCAAGGCAATCCTCCACAGACATGCCCCTGGGCCAGCCTGACCCAGGTAAGGCTTCATTCAAACTCTTCTCCTAGATAATTCAAAGTGTGTCAAGATGACAGTTAAAACTAAGCACATAAGCCACAAGGCTTTTTACTCCCTGGATCTGAGATAAAATCTAGAGCCTTGAGATCGCCAAGCAAGCCCTCTACCGATCGCCAAGCAAGCCCTCTACCACTGAGGTATGCACCCATCCCTAGAAGACTTTAATGTGCTAAGAGAGAAACAAAAGCACTTATCAATCTAAAATTTCTTACGTAGAGAATATATCATATCTTTGAAGGTAAAGACAAATTAAAAATATTTCATAGAAATAAAGCCTGAGCTGCCAGGTGTGGTGGTGTACACTTTTAATCCCAGCACTTGGGAGGCAGAGACAGGCGGATCTCCATGAGTTCAAGGCCAGCCTGGTCTACAGAGCGAGATCCAGGCCAGCTGGGACTAAAGGGAGACCCTGTCTCAAAAACAAATAAAAAAAGAAAAATTTTAAAAAAAGAAATAAAGCCTGAGATGATGGTCATCAGTAGAACATCACTGTAAGAATACTACAGGTAGTTTAGGATACAGGGAAATATAGGTATCAGAGGCAAACTCAAAGGTAGGCAATTAATAGTGACAAAATGACTGACGTTTGGGATTATTAAATGCTAACACTTCCTTTTATTTTAAATATAAAACTGATCAGGCCCAAATTATTACAATATATTTTGGGGTCCTACCACACGTGGCATTGGGCATGCAATGACATCAGGAGGCAGAGAGGTGTAAAATGGATTTGCTTTGCCTGGCATGAGCCACCAGTGTGAAGGCAGAGGTGCAGACCTAAAGATGCAAGTGCAGCCAAACTGATGTGTAAACTCACTAAGGTTATAAAAATAGAAAGAGTGATGTTCATTCACGATATGTTTATATGAATTATATAGCATTCGGAGTAAGATCACTGAAATGCTTTAAAATGCAAAATATAAATCCATTAAGATTAGTAAAGTTTTTGTTCCTTTTAAAATTTACATGTTCTCTTTGACAGTTTTGCACATACATAGCGTGCATTTTCACAGCCCTCATGCCTGCTTCCTGTCACCCTCCACCCCATCCTGCCCTGCACTCCCAGCAAGCCTTCTCTGACATTTATGTCTTTTTGTTTTGTTTCATCTTGGTCTAGTTTTGAATTGTGTGTGTCATTTTTATTCTTGACTTTTAAGAATTATTTTTCTTTCTTGATTTTTATTGAGCCTTTATGCATTTCATACAGTATTTCTTAGTCAAGTGTACACCTGTTCCCCCATCCATGTCCTTCTCAACCCTGCCAGAGCTCATGCATTCCGCCATACATGTCAAGTCCTGTTTTGCATCTTTTTCTTAGTCTTTTTTTTAACTTTTCAATGTAGAAGTTTACTGATTTGGTAAGTTATTTGAACAAGTCTTTTTTTGTTCTCTTTAATTTTATATTAGTACAAAATATACATATATACATTCCACACATATACCAAAATGACAGAGTCTGAAAATAAAATATAGGATAATTCCAAAACACATTTAGGGATTCACATTTTAATAGTAAAGTTGCATGCAGGTAAAAAGAAATAAAACTTTACATGCAAGTTGATGTATGTTTTAATATACTTTTTTCCTTTTTTTTTCTTGATGCTTTGTGTATTTCATACATCATTTTCCAATTCAGTTCAGGCATATATCCTCTTCCCTTCCTCCCACCCCACCCCTACCCTTCCCAGATCATGCATTCTGCCGTAACTTTTCTGCATCTTTCTCTGTTTTTTTTTGTTTTCATTTTTTTTAACAATAAGTGATAATTTGTGAGTACAAGCATCCTTCATGTAAAACAAATTTGCGAGCAGTTGTGCCCAAACCCACACAGCTTATGGGTCCCACCATCCAGCAGGGGGGGCATGTATGTTCGATCAAGTTGATCAAATGAGTTTTAAGGAAGAGGTTTATTCTTTGACATCAATCTTAGAACTTAGGAAAATAGAGATATATACTTTAAGCTATATCTATAGTATTATCAATGTGGTATTATTTTTACTAACAAGTTATTCATCTTGACTTACATATAAAGATTTGGTGCTAGGATCCACACATAAGGGACACATACCTCCTTTGTTTTTCTAAGACTGTTACTTGAGGTAGCATAACAGCTTCTAGCTCCATCTATTTATCTGCAAAATTCATGATGTGGTCTTTTTTAAAATATATTTTTATTGTTAAGCTTTTTCATACATCATATATCATTTCTCAATCCAGTTTAGCATCATTTCCCTTTCAATGCATACCTCCCACCTCATCTGAGTTCATGCACTCTGCTATACATGTCTTGCATCTTTTTCTGAGTCTTTCCAGATTTTTTTTCAAAGCAGAGGCTTACTGTTTTTGGGAGAACTTCACTGTTTTGGTTGTTTTTTTTTTTTTTTTTTTTTTTTTTTTGGAAATTCCATTTTTTCTCCACTTGTATTGCATATATATATATATATATATATATATGAATGATGTGGTCTTTCTTTACTGCTGCATAGAACTCCATTGTGTGGATGTACCACATTTTCATTATACACTCATCAGTTGAGGGACACTTGGGTTGTTTTCAGCTCTTCACTATTGTGAAAAGAGCTGCAATAAATGTGGGTTGTACATGAATCTCTGCTATAGGATGTATCCTTTGGGTGTGGTATGTATCCAGGAGTGGTATGACTGGGTCAAATGGTAGGTTCATTTTTAGTCTTTTAAGCGTTCTCCACACTGTTTTCCATAAGGGTTGCACGAGTTTGCAATCCCATCAGCAGTGAATGGGTGTTCCCCTTTCCCCACAACCTCTCCAGCATTTGATATCATTTGTTTTCTTGATCATAGCCATTCTTACCATGGTAAGATGAAATCTTAACGTGCTTTTAAGTTACATTTCCTTAATTACTAATGATGCTGAACACTTTTAAAGATGTTTCTTAGCCATCTTTATTTCTTCTCTTGAGAAGTCTCTCTGTTCAGATCTTTAGCCCATCTTTTAATTGGGTCATTTGTTTTCTCCGGCCTTTGTTTTTTTGTTTGTTTGTTTCTTTTTGTCTTTTTAAGACAGGGTCTCCTTGTAGCTCCCACTGTCATGGAACTTGCTATGTAGACCAGGCTGGCTTTGAATTCACAAAGATCTGCCTGCCTCTGCCTCCCAAGTGCTAGGATTAAAGGTGTGCACCACCACGCCTGGCCTGGGCCTTTGCTTTTTGAGTAATTTATATACTCTAGATGTTAAACCTTTGTCAGATGTGTCACTGATAAAGAGTTCCTCCCACTCTGTGAATTTTCTTTTCACTTTTTAGATTGTTTCTTTTGCTGTACAGAAGTTTTTTAGTTTATTGAGGTCCCACTTGTTGATTATTGACCTTATTTCCTGTGCAACTGCCACCTGATTTAGACAGACTTCCTACACCTATATCTTGTAAGTTACTGCCAATGTTTTCTTCTAATGTTTTCAGAATTTCAGGTTTCACATTGAAGTCTTCGATCCATTTAATGTTGACTTTTGTAGACGGTGAAAGGTAGGGGTTTAGTTTCATTCTTCTACAAGTGGTGATCCAGTTTTGCCAGCACCATTTTCTGAAGATACTGCCTTTACTCCATTAAGTATTCTCAGCCCCTTTGTCAAATATCAGGTGGCTGAAATTGGAATATAGAAAAGCTACTGATTTTTATAGATTGATTTTGTAACCTGCTGCTTTGCTGAAGCTGTTAATTATTTCTAGGAGTTTTCGGCATCCTTTAGGTATATGTCATCTGCAAAAAGGGATAGTTTCATCTCTACTTTTCCAATTACTACTCCTTTAATTTCCTTCTCTTGTCTTATTGCTCAAGAAAGCATTTCAAGCACTATATTGGAAAGGAGTGGAGATAGTGGGCAGCCTTGCTGGGTTCCTTGACTTTAAGGGGAATGCTTCTACTTTTTCTCCATTTAGAACAATGCTGGCTGTGCATTTGTTTTATATAGCTTTAATTATGTTGAGGCATGTTCCCTCCAGTCTTTAATTCCTTCTAGTACTTTAAACATAAAGGTGTGTTGAATTTTATCAAAGGCCTTTTCTGTATCAATGGAGATGACCATGTGGTTTTGTCTTTGAGGCCATTTATATGATTTATAACATTTATTGATTTATATATGTTGAATAATCCCTTCAGCTCTGGAATAAATCTGACTTAAACATGGTGGATGGCTTTTTTGATGTATGTAGTTTTGTATGCAGTTTGCAAGTACTTTGCTGAGAATTTTTGCAGCTATATTCATTAAGGATATAAATCTATAGTTTTCTTTCATGTCATTAATAAGCTGAACAAATATATATCCAGAAAACAAACCTTTCAGAGAATACTTGAAGCAATACAAAGAGCAGAAGAAAGGAACAACTATACCCAAATGGCAACAGAAAGTAATTAATGAAGGTATAACTGTGGAAATACAAACCTAGACCAAAAATGCAAACAGAAACTAAATTGATGGGAAACAATAAACATCTCTCAGTAATAACTTTAAACATTAATAGGCTGAACTTCCTAATCAAGAGACACAGACTAGTAGAATGGACTAAGAAACAATATCTTTTTGCTGTCTACAACAAACCTACTCACCTTCAAGGACAGATGGAAGGGTAGAAAAAAATATTCCAAGCAAATGGTACTAAGAAACAAGCAGGTATTGCTATTCTTCTTCTTTTTTTTTTAAACTGTAGAAGCTTTTATTTTTCAAAACCAATTTTTATTGAAGCTTTGTGCATTTCATACAAAATTTCCAATCAAGTTCAGACCCATTCCCCATTCCTTGCCCCCCCACCAGAGCTCATGCATTCTGCATAGCATGTTTTTCTTTTTTCTTTGACCATTTGAACGTTTATTGAAAACTAGTTAAAATGGTACAGAATATAGACTTTCATTTTTTCTTTCATTTCTTTTGTTGTTCTCTCCAACTTGTACTGCTACAGTATATATACATATATACATAGTTATATATATATATATATATATATCACTTGAATTGTAGGATTTTTTTTTCCTAAAAGATGTCATATTTTCCTTATGAAAGTGCTCAAAGGTTCCTCCTTGGCAATCCCAAACAACTATCAATCCTGCACCTTTGCTCCACACGGGGATCTTTCCCTCCCATGGCCAAATGAAGTCCATTAAGCACACGTCCTGTCTCGATCCCCCCTGCACTGGCCTCCATGATACAGCCCAGGTAGTTCAACAATGGCAGTCTACATTCTGACAAGGCTGACATCCCCTTATCTGCTTAGTCCACAAGCTGGCTATCTCAGTAGTCTCCATCTGGCATTGAAAGTTTGGAGGATTCTTGGAGAGACATGAGTCCTCAGTACATATTGGAAGGTTAAAAAGCTGTGTCTCATGTCTTTGAGGAGTGCCCAAAGTGGTGGCAGTCACAGAGTTGATGCACTTGCCAGTAAGAATTGAAGACAGGCCAAGCAACAGTACTCTCTCTTTTTTCTTTTTGTCTGTTTACTAAGATCTCAAGTTCCATGTCTGCAGTACAGTTTCTCTGGTCTTACTGATTATTTATATCTGGTTGTACTTCCCTTTTGGATGCTTAAGACCACACAGCTATCCAGATTAACTAAGGTTTTTGTTTTCTCAAGGTCAGTGGAGGATCTGGTCCTCAGGAGTGTCTCAGGGTTTTCTTTGGGGGGGGTGGAGGCCCCTTGCTCATTTCAGCTTATAATTACCAGTTCCATCCACTTGAGGACAAAATCAGGTCTTGCTAGACCAGGCTTCCTTTTCTGAAGCATGAGCAGACTTTCCTCTTTATAGACTGGACACTGGCTGATGTCCCATTAGTGGCTCTCCAAGACCTCCCTGAACAGGAAGACTGGTGACCCACATTTGCAGGACATTTCAAGAGATGCCCCCATGCATAATCCCCTAAAACTTAGTTGACCTCTGAGGGCAAGGAACAAAGTTATCCCTTAGGTTCCTCAGCCAAATTGGTATGGGCGTTATGCATGGTTGAGAGCACCCAGAAAGGCTAAGTTGCACCAGCCTATTACATTGCACCTATATTAAAATTGTATCCTTTGGAAACAAATTGTATGTTATTTCCAAATATAACATGTTTTTCATCTTTTTCTCAGTATCTTTTAAAATTTTTGATGCAGCAGTTTACTGTTTTGAGCAGAAGTTTACCATTTCAGGCAGTTCTTTGACCCAGCCTGTTGTTGTTGTTCCTTCCAATCTGCATCTCTTCAAAATATGCATATATGTATGTCACATATATCATTTACCATCTTCAGCTTCTTATTTCTTTTTTAAAATTAGGCTGAAGGATTTCATGTTTGAAGGCTTCTCCTTGGCAAGCCCAAAACATCATCAGTTCTGCCCTGTGCTCCACACTGGGGTTTTCCTTTCCCATGGTCACCAAATGAGGTCCAGTAACCATCATGTCCTGTCTTGATCCTCCTGTACTGGTTCCATGATACAGCCTGGGTAGTCCAACAATGGCAGTCTACACTCTGAAGAAGCTGAAACCCGAGTAGTAGCTTAGTCCACAAGCTGGATGTCTCAGCAGTCCCCATCTGGCACTGAAGGTTTGGAGGATTCTTGGAGAGACATGAGTCTTCATTCAATATTGGAAGGTTGAAAAGCCGTGTCTCATGTCTTTGAAGGATGGCAAAAGCAGTGGCAGCCACAGGGTAGCTGCACTTGCCAGTAAGACAGGCAAAACAACTGTGCTTTTTTTTTTTTTTTTTACTTTTGATCTTTTTACTAAGATCTCAAGCTTTATACCTGAAGTATACTTTTTCAGGCCTTACTAATTATTTATTTCTGGTTATACTTTCCTTTTGGATGTTTAAGGCCACACAGTTACCCAGATTAACCAAAGTTTTTGTTTTCTCAAGGTCAGTTGAAGATCTGGTCCTCAGGGTTCACTCAGTTTTTTTTTTGGGGGGGAGGAGTTAAATACTGTGTGTGTGTGTGTGGGTGGGTGTGTATGTGTGCGCAAGCTCATTATGAATCTTTTGAGGGTTCTCCACACTGCTTTCCATGGTGGTTGTATGAGTTTACATTCCCACCAGCAGTCGATGAGTGTTCCCCTTTCCCTACAACCTCTCTAGCATTTGGTAGCATTTGTTTTCTTGATCCTAGCCAGTCTTATTGGATATTGATATTATAAATATTGATATTATAAATATTGATATATTGGATATAATGATATTATAAAGTGGTTTTAATTTGCATTTCCTTAATTATTAATGACGTTGAACACTTTTTAAGATGTTTCTCAGCCATCTCTAACTTCTCACTTGTGTAGTCTCTGTTCATCTCTTTACTCCATCATTTTAAAATTTTATTTATTTTTGTATGTGTATGAATGTACTGTCTGCATGTAGGTTTGTGCACCTGTGTTGTTCAATGCCATGGAGGTCAGAAGTGGGTCTTGGATTCCCCTGGAACTGGAGTTCTCCTGGAATTGGAGTTATAGATGGTTCCTAGCTGCCATGTGGGTGCTGGGGATTGAACCTGTGTCTTCTGCATGAGCAGTCAGTGCTTTTAACTGCTAGGCTATCTCTCCAGCCCCTACTCCATCTTTTGAGTGAGTCATTTGTTTTCTTTCTTGTTTGTTTTTTGAGTAGTTTATATATTCTGGAAATTAATGCTTTGTCAGATGTATTGGTGGTGAAAGTTTCCTTTCCAACCAATCTGTGGGTTTTCTCTTCACTTCCTTGATTGTTTATTTTGCTGTATAGAAGCTTTTGAGTTTAATGAGGTAGGTTTTGCTATCCTAATATCAGACAAAATAGACTTCAAACTAAAACTAATCAGAAGATATGAAAATGGTCACTTTATTCTTAGCCAAGGAACAATTAACCAAGAAGATATAACAATCATGAACATATACACATCAAAGTCTGGTGCATCAAATTTCATAAACACAATTCTACAAGACTTTAAGGAACAGATTAATCTCAACACGCTAATAGTAGGAGGCTTCAATACCCCAATGTTTCCTTTAGACAGGTCAACCAGACAAAGAATAAACAGAGAGACATCTGAACTGGACAATACAATATACCAAATGGACCTAACAGACATCTACTGAATATTCCACCCATGCACCAAAGCATATTCTTTGTATCAGCATCCCATGGAACCTTCTCCAAAATCAACCACATACTGGGATGCAGAACAAACCTCAACAAATACAAAAAAATTGAAATAATTCCATGCATTCAATCAGACCACAATGTAATAAAGCTTAATAGCTGCAGGGTCCTGCCCCACACAGCAACCAGATGGAAGGGGAAAGACAGGTGCGCAGTCTGCCCCACCTCGCAGCCTCGAATGTCCTGGAGACACTCAGGCAGATGGGAGTTAGTCACAGCTGATCTCTTTTATTGCAAGCACTACAGCTTCCAAAGGCAATTTTTAGGCAAAGACCACAAGGGAACACCCACGGCATGAAACGGGCAGCCAATCATCTTAAAGGTCAAATAACTAGAGACAATTGGGAAAGTTTCAAAACAAGCCTGGCCACGCCTACTTTACTTCCTGTTTACTTAGGACCAGCTGGCCTGTCTACCTTACTTCCTTTAGATGCTGTCTACCTTACTTCCTTTAGGTGCTGTCTTGTTTACTTAAGACCACATGATAAGGGTCCCTCAGTTGTAAACAAGCCTGGCCCATTTACCTTACTTCCTTTAGGTGCCATCTTTAGGGTGTTGTTGCCTCTCAAGCCCCTTCAAATAGCAACGCCAGAAGAAGCCCCAGCAACTACAGGAACTCATAGATTAAACAACACACTCCTGAATAATGAACAGGTCAAAGGAGAAATTAAGAAAGAAATAAATATTCATGGAATTAAATGAAAAGGACAATACAACACAACAAAACCTATGGGACAGTTTAAAAGCAATTCTAAGAAGGAAATTTATAGCTCCAAGTGCTTATGTTAAAAACAACAGAAAGAGGGGCTGAAGAGATGGCCCAGTGGTTAAGAGCACCAACTGCTATTGCAGACCCAGGTTCACTTCCCAGCACCCACATGGCAGATAAGAACCATCTTTAACTCCAGTTCCAGGGGAATTCGACACCATCTTCTGACCTCCATGGCATTGCAGGACATGGATCCACCAACCTACATGCTGATAGTACATTCATACACCTAAACAAATAAATAAAATAAAAAATAAAAAAAACAACACAAAGAGCACAAATAAATGACCTAACATTGCAACCCAAAACACTTGAGAGATAACAACAAATGAATCCCAAACCTAACAGACAAGAAGAAATAACAATAATCAGAGTAGAGATTAACGAACTAGAAACAAAGAAATCAATACAAAGAATTAATGAAACCAAGAGCTGGTTTTTTGAAAGAATAAACAAGATATATAGACTGTTAGCCCAGTTAACTAAAAGAAATAAAAAGCAATGGAAAATCAACAAAATTAGAGATGAAAACGGAAATGCTGGAGATCGGGGATTTCCCAAGACCACCTGAAGCAGAGGTACTGGGGCACAGGCTAAACAGGAAGTCCGTGCCAGTCCCCCAGCTGGGATTGCTGAGTGTCTAAGTGAATTCTTTGGAGAAACTTCAGAATAGAAAGGGAAGAGTGAGTTAGCCTTCCAATAGAAAGCCTAAAACTTATACAAGTCAACACTCCATAAACAAATAGTTTATGAGAAAAGAATGAGAAAAGAATTTTATGAAAAAAAAATGAGAAAAGAAGAAAAACAAATCAATCAATCAAACAACGAAGGCATCTGAAGGAGGCAAGCAAAGCAAGCCTTCGACACAGTGAAGATGCATTTGGGATTTGCATTGGAATACAGGCAAAGAGAAACCCACATGCCAGGGACACGAAGAAGAGACAATATGGGAAAGGTGCAGGATAATTCGACACCAAGCTCTATCAACCCTGTGGAAGACTCCTACAGTGGGATCCCCCTGGGGATGGCCCAGGACACAGATATTTGAAGTACAATTGTGGACATACTCAAAGAAATAAAAAACTATAAAGAACAAGTCAGAGATCTTAGGAGAGAGAATGAAAAACTCAAGAAGGACTTAGAGAGAGAGAATGACAAACTCCAAAAGGAAGTGGAAACACTGACAAGATTCCATGTTGTAAAAGATAAGGAAACCAACCAGTGAAGCAAAGAGCTACAGGAAGAGATTGAGAAGCTCCAAAAGGAAGTGAAAATACTAAAGAAATCAGAAGACGAAATGAAAAAGGAGATCAAACACTCGTCCAATCAAGAGGAAAGGAATGGAAAAAGTCTCAGAAGCAGAATGGAGGAAGCAGAACAAAGAATATCAGACCTGGAAGATAACACAGAACATCTAAAAACATCAAGTAAAGATTATGAAAAATTTAAAAATACACAAAAGTGGAACAACCAGGAACTGTGGGACACTATGAAAAGATCAAACCTCTGCAGCACCATAGGAATAGAGGAAGGAGAAGAATCCCAAGAGAAAGGTATTGATCAGATCTTCAACAGAATAATAGATGAAAATTCCCCAAACTAAAAAAAAAGACAAACCAATAAAAATATAAGAAGCACATAGAACTCCAAACAGACAAGATGAGAAAAGAAACTCTCCACACTATATAATAGTTAAAATGCCAGAGGCCCAAAACAAAGACAAAATTCTTAAAGCCACAAGAGAAAAACCTATCAGAATTACAACTGACTTCTCGGTGCAAACTATGAAAGCAAGAAGAATGTGGAGTAAGGCATTCCCAGTGTTAAAGGACTATAGATGCCAACCCAGTTTACTATACCCAGCAAAAATGTCGATTATAGTTGAAGGAGAAAGAAAAATCTTCCATGACATAAACAATATGAAAAAATACATGTCCAGAAAACCAACTCTTCAGAGAATACTTGAAACAATTCAAAGGACAGAAGAAAGGAGCAACCATCCCCAGGCACCTAGAAAGAGAAATCAATAAAAGCATAACTGCAGAAGTAGAAACCTAGACCAAAAATGCAAATGGATAATAAGGTGAAAGGAAGCGACACACATCTTTCAGCTATAACCTTAAATATTAATGGACTAAACTCCCCAATCAAAAGACATAGACTGGGAGATTGGATTAGGAAACAAAACCCATCGATATGCTGTCTACAAGAAACACATCTTTCCTTCAAGGATAGGCACCACCTTAAAGTGAAAGGATGGAAAAAATATTCCAAGCAAATGGTACCGAAAAGAAAGCAGATGTTGCTATTTTAATATCAGACAAAATAGACTTCAAAATAAAAGAAATCAGAAGAGACAAAGAAGGCCATTACATTTTTATCAAAGGAACAATTCACCATGAAGATTTCATAATTATGAATATATATGCACCAAACTCTGGTGCACCAAACTTTATAACGACAATTCTCCAGGACCACAAGGCACAGATTAACCCCAGTACACTCAGAGTAGGGGACTTCAATACCCCACTGATCCCTTTGGACAGGTCAACAGGGCAAAGAATAAACAGAGAGACAATTGAACTGAATGATATGATACACCAAATGGACCTCATAGACCTCTACAGAACATTCCACCCTAATACAGAGAATACACTTTCTACTCAGCACCCCATGGAACATTCTCCAGAATTGACCACATACTAGGACATAGAATAAACCTCCACAAATACAAAAAGATTGAAATAATTTCATGCATTGTATCAGACCAGGATAAGCCCTACTATCTACAAGAACACATGGAGACTAAGCAACACACTCTTGAATAATGAATGGGTCAAGGAAGAGATAAAGAAAGAAGTAAAAGCATGCCTGGAACTGATTGACAATGATAAGACAACAGGACAAAACCTATGGGATACTTTAAAAGCAGTCCTAAGAGGTAAGTTTATAGCCCTGGTTGCCTACATTTGAAACACAGAAAGAACACAAGTGAACGATCTAACACTGCAGCTAAAGACAGACACACTTGGGAGACAACAACAGATGAACCCTAAATGCAACAAACAGGAATAAATAGCAAAAATCAGAGCAGAAATCAATGAATCCGAAAGTTGGTTCTTTGAAAGAATAAACAAGATAGACAGACCTCTAGCCCAGTTAACCAAAAGAAAGAAGGAACAACTCCAAATCAATACAATCTGTGATGAAAAGGGAAATATCACAACAGACAATGAAAAGATCTAGAAAATCATATGGGAATACTTCAAAAACTTTTACTCTACTAAGTTTGAAAACCTAGAAGAAATGGATGAATATCTGAAATCCTGGGAATCACCAAAGCTCAACCAAGAAGAGATCGACAGCTTAAACAGACCCATAATACATGAAGAAATTGAAGATGTAATAAGAAACCTCCCAACTAAAAAAGCCCGGGCCCAGATGGTTTCACAGCAAAATTCTATAAAACATTTCAAAGACACTTACAACCATTATTATTCAAATTGTTTAGAAGGATACAAACAGAGGGAATTCTCCCAAATTCCTTCTATGAAGCCAGCATCACTCTATTACCAAAACCAGGCAAAGATACAACCAAAAAGGAGAACTATAGATCCATCTTCCTAATGAATACAGATGCCAAAATTCTAAACAGGATACTGGCAAATCGCATACAGACCCACATCAAGAAGATCATCCATCATGACCAAGTTGGATTCATACCAGAGATGCAGGGATGGTTCAACGTACAAAAATCAATAAATAGCATCGAGTATATAAATGGACTGAAAGACAAAAACCACACAATCATCTCAATTGATGCAGAAAAAGCTTTTGACAAAATCCAGCATCACTTCATGCTTAAAGTCCTAGAGGGAATTGGATTGGAG
The DNA here is from genome assembly GCA_009823505.1 of Rhizomys pruinosus. Classification (NCBI taxonomy): domain Eukaryota; kingdom Metazoa; phylum Chordata; class Mammalia; order Rodentia; family Spalacidae; genus Rhizomys; species Rhizomys pruinosus. Next base: position 658,259 of record VZQC01001793.1, on the reverse strand, counting down.
GGATCATTCCTCAATGTAATCAAAGCCATATACAGGAAACCCATAGCCAATATCATCCTAAATGGGGAAATGACAGAAATATTCCCTTTAAAGTTAGGAACTTGGCAAGGCTGCCCCCTGTCAACACTCCTCTTCAATATAGTGCTTGAAACACTTGATAGAGCAATAAGGCAAGAAAAGGAATTTAAAGGAGTACTAATTGGAAAAGAGGAAGTCAACCTAGCCCTTTTTGCTGATGATATGATTGTTTACTTAAGGGATGCTAAAAACTCCACCAAAAAACTACTAGAAAGGATTAAGAGCTTCAGTAAAGTGGCAAGATACAAAATTAACCTAGAAAAATCAGTAACTTTGCAGGTAAATGTTTGGATCTAGAAGATATCATGCTTGTGTGAAGTAATACAGTCCCAGAGAAACAAACGATGAATGGTATCCCTCATCAGTGGATGCTAGCACCAATTATCTAATTGTATGGCAAACTGAGCAATGTCAATGTTACCTGAAAACAACTGTGCTCTTTTTCTACATTGTAGAATCCCTTAAATAATAAACAAAGGAAAAAAATAAAAATTAAAAAAAAAAAGAAAAGGGAAACATCCCAACAGATAACAAAAATATCCAGAACACTGTAAGGGAATACTTTGAAAACCTATACTCTATTAAATTTGAAAACCTAAGAGAAATGGATGAATATCTGAAATCGTAGAAATCACCAAAGCTTAACCAAGAAGAGATTGGCAGCTTAAACAGACTCATAATATATGAGGAAATTGAAACAGTAATATAAAACCTCCCAACTACAAAAGCCTATGCCCAGGTGGGTTTGTGGCAGAATTCTACCATTTATTTATTTATTTACTTATTTATTTTTGTATGTGTATTTTTGTATGTGTACTCTCTGCATGTAGGTTTGTGCACCCATGTCGTGCAATGTTGTGGAGGTCAGAAGAGGGTGTCGAATTCCCCTGGAACTGGAGCCAAAGATGGTTCTCAGCTGCCATGTGGGTGCTGGTGATCGAACCCAGGTCCTCTGCAAGAGCAGTCAGTGCCCTTAACCGCTAGGCCATCACTCCAGCCCCGAGAATTCTACCATATATTTAAATAAGACTTACAACCATTATTACTCAAGTTATACAAAAGGACAGAAACAGAGGGGAATCCACCAAATTCCTCCTATAAATCTGGCATCACTCTAATACCAAAACCAGGCAAAGATACAATTAAGAATTATTTTAAAAATATTTTTAGTGATTTGAGAATTTTACACAATGAGGTTATGATCATATTCAGACCCTCTCTCCTCTCTCTACCCTGCTATTTCTATCCCTTCTCCATGACTGCCTGCCCTCTTATTTCTATCCCTTCTCCATGACTGCCTGCCCTCTTATTACTTAACTTTTTTTAGAAGGCCCATTGAGTCTAATCTGTGTTGCCCAAGTGCATTTATGTATCTACCCATTGGAGTCAGTTTACCAGGCATCACACTAGTAAGGAAAACCGACCCTCCCTCCCCCAGCATTCATCAGTTTCCAGTAGATCCTTAGCTAGGGCAGGGGCTTCCTGTACCTCCCCATCCATTCTGTACCACTGTATGGCTTGGATTTGCATATGTCTTGTGTGTGCAACTGTTGTAAGTGCTTTGGGTTCATATGTGCAACTCCCCTGTGGTGTCTAGATAGCAGTTTTCCTTGTATTCATTTACCACCTCTGGCTCTTAGGACTGATTTTAGAGTGTCCCATAGGTTTTGTTGTATTGTATTGTCCTTTTCATCACCTTCTTCTCTAATAATCCCTGAGTCTTGAGAGGAAAGGGATATAAGGGTCCCATTTAGGACTGAACAGACCTTTCAGATGTATGTTTTATGAATTTTGTCTCAGTATGATTTGCTTTTTAATCTCAGGACTCTTGGAAAGCAAAAGTCTTTAATTTATAGATTTAGTTTAAAATATGTGATACATCATGAGTATCTTTTTATTTTTGCCTGGGGAACTGAACTTCCTAAAATAACAGCACACTAAGACTCCGAGTGTCACCTTTTCACCCCTAGTTTTATTTTTAAACACTCCCCTTTTTCTTTTTAAATCTGCAGAATCTTTTCACATTTATTATGATTGTTTTATTAACAAATACCAATTGCTTAAATTCCTCTTCACGTCCATGAATAATTTTTGAGAGATTACACTGTTATTATTGAAGTCTGCCTTTGAAAATTTAAGATTATTTTTTAGACCTGTGGTTGGTTTGTAGAAAAATTGCAGGGGATTCCCATGACCTTCCTCTGCTACAGTGTCACTTACTACTGGCATCTTACATTAGTGAGATATTTTGTTCCAGTTGATGGGGTGATACTGATATATCATTAAAACTAAAGCCCATGTTTACATTAGCATTCTCTATTTATTTTGCATGCTTCATGGGCTTGGATGAATGCTCACTGTCCTGTACCCATCCTTACCACATTATATAGACCAGTTTTGTTTGTACTTAGTGGATCTAAAGAGTGAGACTGTGTATCTTCTGTATAAGTTTCTGGAACATGAAACACTGTCTTGACTTTGACCATCCCTGGTACCCATTTGTAATGTGTTTGTTCCAACTCTGCCACATTACTGCCTGTGCACCATACTCTCCTCCTGTGCAGCACTTTGGCAACTTCTTACTGCTACACCTTGCTGATTTGCTTCCAAAGCTTGGTGTTACTGTGCCCCTTTCAATCTCTTTTCTTTTGTGCCACTCTAGTTAAGCTCTTTTGAATTTTAATATGATTTCCAGAATATTCTTGTTTATATGTATGTCAATCTTGCTGAGATTTAATGCGTGTTGCATTACAAGGTTCATGAACTTCGTATATCTTTCCATAGATTTAAGTCTTCTTTGCTATCTTTCTTCATCATTCATAGTTTTCATCATACAAGTCCTATAAATGCTTTGTTAAATTGATGCTTAAATATTTCATTTATTTTTTCAGTGATTGCAAATGGTATTATGTTTTACTTTCAAAGTCCATATTTCTGTTCATTCCTGAGAGGCAAAAATAGAATTCATTGTAAGATATTGATCTGATATTCTGTGACCTTACTGAACTTACATAGTTTTAGGTTTTGTGGTTGTTTGTAGATATGATATGCAGATAATTATGCCATTTGTAAATACTTTTAGCTTTATCTTTTCATTTTTAAATTGTGTGCTGTTTATTTCTTTTGCTTGTCTTACTGAACTGGCTGTAATTTCTAACAGTATGTTGAATAACAGTGACTGCAGAGGACATTCTTACTTTGTTTCTGATTTCTGAGAAAAATGTATCCAGTCTTTGACCATTAAGTATATTTTCAACTGTAAATTTTTGTAGATGCCCCTCTCCCTTAAAGTTCAGGATATTCTCCTGTTTTCTGATTTTTCTGGGAATTTTTATCATGAATGGATGTTAAATGTCTTTTCTGCTTCTTTTGAAATAATATACTTGTAATACTTTCCTTCAGAGCCTCAGAGTAAATATTGTTATTATAGTGGAATTATTATAAGGAATCAGCTCACAGAGTTTTGGAGGGTGAGAACGTAAGGTTCAGGAGAGTTGATGGTACAGTTATGGCCCAGGCCAAAAGGCCTATGAAGCTGAAATACCAGAAACACAAGGTTCCAGTATAAGTCCAACTTTAAAGGTAGGAGAAAGATTATGTCCCAGCATCAGACAGACTATACTCTCTTACTTAACTTTTAGTCTGCTCGAGCCTTCAGTGGATTGAACAGGACCTATCCAAACTGGGGAGTGCAACCTGCTTTACTCAATCAGAAATACCTTCAAAGATACACTCAGACTAATGTATTCGTCCAAGTAGCTGGCAGTTTATGTTCCATTCAACCTGATATGTAAAATTAAACATAGCATCATATAATTTTCTTTTTTGGGGTAATTGATTTTCTGATACTGAACCAAACTTGTATCCTTGGATTAAACCACATTTGATCATGGTGCATAATTCTTTTCATATATTTCTCAATACTGACTGTTAATATTTTGCTAAGGATTTTTGCATCTATATTAATGAGGGTTGTTTGTTTGAAGTTACTTTTTCTCATGCAGTCTTGAAATTAGGGCAATATTAGCTAATAACATTAATTGAAAAATGTTCCTTCTTCTGTACTGTAGAAGATTGTGTAGTTTTAGTGGTAATTCTTCAGACATTTGGTAGAATTTCCTAATAAAGCCATCTTAGCCTGCCAAGATTGTTTTTAAAGTATTAATGTTTCTTTTTTTAATACTGTACATTTATTTTTTAAAAGAAAACAAAAGCCAGATAAACACAAGTTGCCCAACAAATTTGAATCTTTGTCATGTCTGATATTATAATCTATGTTTTTTAATTAAAGTTATTTCTATATGCCTTGCTTTGTGTGATTTGATTAAATGCTATTATTCATGAAACAAACCTTTCCTAAGCTCAAATAAAAACAAGTATTGTGGAGAGCAGGTGTGGCGAGGGTCCCAGGATAGCGCCCGAGACTTTAGCAAAATCTTATGACTAACACCTGAGACTTATGACTAACACCTGATTCCCTCCTACCTCTAAGTAAAGCCACACTCACCGTTCAAGCTGTGCAGCTGCACCCTGTATACAAGATCAGGCCAGATGATACCAATAGACTGAGGCCACGCAACCTGGGCTGGGAAGGTGGAGCGGGAGAGGGATAAATAGAGGGACTTTCTGTTCTTGGGGGGAAGAAGAACAAGAAGAAGAAAAGAGGAAGTAAAAATGCTGTAAAGGTCCTGAATAAACCGCTTTGAGAAGGATGAGCTAGAGGTGCTTTATTTCTGCTGGTCAGAAACAAAGGCATCAAAGTATTAATAAACTTTTACCTTGTATAGGGTAGGAAGCAAGTTCTAGTCCATGCCAAAGTGTCAATGTTCTTTTTTTTTTTTTTTTAACCTTATTTCTCAGAACTCAGTAGCCTGAAGAATTTAACAGCACTGTTTTTTTCCTTGTCATATTCAAGAGGGAAGTAGCTTATACAAAGTTCCAGACTCTGGGTAACTGGGAACACAGTTATAAATACTTAGCTTATGGGTTAATTCTATTTCCTATCATTTCAGCTTATTGCTTCTTCCTTAGAATAAAAGCTTTATACTTGGAGTCAAAATCCATAGTCTAGAATGTTTTTGACTTCTTCTGATTCTTTAGAGAGTACAGTTAAACTGAAAATAAGACAAGTAACAAGTTTCTTTTTTCTACCCCACTTCCCAAAAGCTCTATTTCTAATTGAGGAAGCCACAGTAGTTACAGCAGTAGAGATCAGAAGGCCTGTTCAGTATGGGACTCTTCCCAGGCACCAGCCCACTTCAGAACTTCATCTTCTTATTCTAATAAAAGGGCAAAAATAACTACTCTCTCACTTATAGGAGAATACAGTGGCTTAATGAGATTATGCCAAAATGCTTTATAACTCACAAAACAGACACCATACCAGCCACTTTGTGTTGAGCATCCTCTGAAGTTTAGTAGTATCACAGACTTAATATCACATGACCTCTTAATTCTCAGCATAGTCCTGAATGTAGTTTTAGTTTTGCTCAGCATATGAGTTAATAGTGAAAATGGACAGGGTGATTTATTATGGTCAAAGAGCTAGAAAGGGGCAGAGTCAGTATTTGATCCCAGGGAACCTCCAAGAGACTGTGCTTTTCCTTTCTGCTCACAGCCAACACAGCAGCATTATTTCACATCCCTAATGGTGGTTGAGAGTAAGCACCAGGAGCAGGAAGAATCACTGAGCCACCTGCTCTGACCAAATCCTGGGCTTCATACATAGTAAACAAGTTCAAGGGAAAACGTGAAGAAGTTTCAGATGCCACCGTACCCAAACTTCTGTTTCCAGGTCCCTTCCACTCCTATGACAAGCATGTAAACAAATCACAAATGGCACAGAAGAGGAAAATTAAGTGTGCCATTTCCTTTAGGGATAAAGCTGGGAAACAACAGAACATTCTTTTTAAAAATGCAGGGGGATAAAAAGGTTTTCATAGTCGCTAATTTTTCTCTTCAGACAGTAAAACACTACTTTTAACCTTAACACAGCCATATTTTCCCTCCTTACAAACATTATACTCCCAGTATAAACAGATTATTTCATCACGTTAATCTATAAATTGCATCACTAAAAAGGTAGTTTATATACACCAATTTCTAACCTCTTAAACGTCCTGCACAATAGATTTTAATGACTGGGATTTCTCAGAAAAGCAGGACTGCCTCAATTGCAATATGATTTGGTAGTCAGTATTCCTGTCTTCCAGTGAAAAAGGTTTCACAAGCAGAAACGCTGGGTTCCTTGTGATTTCATCAATCGAGGGAACGTTTCTGAGCAGCTTCTGAGCACACGTTTCTTAGTAGTAGGCTGATCACAGCTCTGGGATCGTCACTCCTCAGAATGGCACTCCCAGACACAATCATGCTAGCTCTGCCTCTGCACATTTATGAACAGTGTCAGGACCTACTCCACCATCAACCTCTATATCCAAAGTTGGGAACTGGGTCCTCAGCCAGTGAACCTTGGGCATCATATCTTCCATGAATTTCTGCCCTCCGAACCCAGGTTCTACAGTCATCACCAAGGCCATATCCATTCGATTAGCCCATGGGGCTAAATATTCAAGTGTAGTTCCTGGTTTGATGGCAAGGCCAACCTTCATCCCATTCTCCCGAATGTCTTTTTATCAAAGTCCCGGGGTTCTCTATCGCCTCAAGATGAAAAGTATATTTATTGGCACCTGCCACGGCCATTGGCTTTACCCACTGCTCTGGCTTCGACACCGTCATGTGCATGTCAAAGAAAGGGTCCTGGCCCAGCTGCTTTCGGAGGCTTTCTACTACAGGGTGACCAAAAGTGATGTTGGGAACAAAATGCAAAAAAAAAACTGACCTCCCTGAAGAGCAGGGTGCATCCAGGTGCAGGTAGTCGGCCCCCAAGTCAAGCATGAGCAGGCGCTCAGCCCCCAGGTTGGCCAGGTCGCTGCTGAGGATGGACGGGCCGATCTTGCAGCCCGACGCCATGGTGCGGTTCCCCAAGTCTTAATGTTTCTTATTCAATATTATTCATAGTTATAGGACCAGTCAAATAATCTACTTTCTATAGTTTGAGTTAGGGTAGTTTCTGAGGTATTGGTCCATTTCACGTAAGTTTTCAAATTAAAATGCTAATGTTTTTAATCGAAAAACAATTTGTAGTATTTTCTTACTAACATTTGGAAGTTTTAGGGTCTATATTGATGAGTCTTTCTCTCTCTCCATCTCTCTCTCTGTCTCTCTCTGTCTCATTGGATATTTGTCATGTTTCTTAATCTTTTCAAAGATCTAGCTGTTTGTTTCATCAATTTTATTTTGAGATAAGGTCTTCCTGTAGACTCAAGTGGCCTGGAACTTGCTATGTGGACCAGGCTGGCCTCTATCTCACAGAGATTTGCCTGCCTCTGCCTCCTGAGGGCTAGGGATGTTTCACTATGCCTAGCACATTAATTTTTCTCTATTGTTTTTGTTTTTAATTTTATATTCTCTTTTAATCTTACTTTTATTATTTCCTTTCTGGAGCTCAAATGATGAGTTTATGTTTATTTTGTTCTTCTCCTAGGTTTATTTATTTATTATTTATTTTTATTTATTCATTTTAGACCTTTAAGTTTTTCTGCATGGAATAGAGGTATTTATTGCTGAAAACTTCGCTTTCAGTACTGCTGGAGTGCCTCATAATTTTTTGGTTGTATTTTCATTCAGCTCAATGTATTTGTTTAGAAGATTTCCTCAAGACTTCATTTTAACCAGGGCATTATGTTGAAGTCTGCTGTTCATATTTCAGGTGTTTTCATTGGGCCTGTGCTGATCACGCAGTGTTTGCAGACTCCCTTGTCTTTTAAATGCTGAAGATTTTCCTCAGTCTATTTTCCAGCTCTATTTCCCATTATTGCTTAAAACGGAAATCCCCTTCCCAGCCAATTTCAGTACCACTCTTAGACCTTCGTTGGCTTTTCATGTTTGCTTATATCTGAAACTGATAAGTAAGTTTTCATTTCCTAAGCAAATCTTATGGCTACCCTATAAGAAATCTCACACAAAATTTTCTACGTTTAGAACAAGCCTGCATTTGATAGCAGTAGAATGAAGAGAATGGTTCTGAGGAAAGACATAGCATGAAAAGAGCAAACAGGTCAGTGACCAGACCATCTGTTTCCAGCCATGTGGCCAGTTCCTCCCACACAGTGCAGAATGGTTGCTTTGATGGAGAACCTTTGATGAGTGTTGCACTTTCTGAATGAACAAGAGTATAGTCAATTCATACTTATTCTCTTTTGCTTTGGTAAGTTGAGTAAATTTCTCATATTTTCTGACTCTGTTCTGAACGGAGCTAATAACTATTCACTTGCAAAATGCCTAGTGTAAGAAAAAAAGATCACATATCTGCAAAGTTTTAAAAAATATATAATTAATAACAATATGGCAGGAGATTTCACAGAGTGTGATTATAGTCTTTAGTCTGAGAGAACAAATATATCTAATTGAGGCCTGCTGAATAATAAAGAATAGAAATTCTTTTTTAGAAGATACATTCAAGGAAAATTATCAGGTAGTAAATCCAATGCAAACAATTATCTTTTATTATAACCCTTTAAATTTATATTGTGCACCTTCTTAAGTTCAGTGAGTTTAATTAAATGGTTTTTTCCATAAAACCCAACATATAATCATCCAGTAAAATCTCTTGGTTAGTAAATGAATCATGAAGTAATACTTTTTATGTAGGCTTATGTGTTTATAATTGCTATCTAATGTGAAACTTCACCAATTAAAATGGTATCTGTTTTCTTCCTTCAGTGGCATTTTGATCTTTGTTGGGGTGCTTGCAGGATCCCTGCCTCTTTTTTGAAGTGCTTATTATTCATAGCAATGTTGGAAACTCGGGACCCCATCACTTTTGTGCCACACATGAGCTGGTCTTGAGTTAGTGCCCCATGCAGTGGCCTTCACATGAGAATCCTTGAACTAACACTGACCTTGGGAAAATTGACAGTGTTTTTTATACGGAGGTCTCCATCTGAATGTTCACTCTTCTAGAGTGTTTCCCCTTGTCCACCACCTTGATGCCCAGTACTGTTTAGTGCCATTGATTGCATAGCACATGCGTATTCTTTTGCACATATTCTTAGCTGAATCACTTGCGTGCATATTTTGTCTCTTCAGCCAGATTCTAAATTCCTCACAGACAGAGAGACTGACTTGTTTCTTTAGTGTTCTGCACCAGTGCCTTCCTCAGGACTACGAGGCCAGCAGGTGTTCATTAAATGCATTTCAACAGACTGGCTTTCTGCATACACACACTCAGTTTTAGAAGAACAATCATGCCTTGGGAACATGATGGTAATGCAGTGACTATGTCCATGTAAAGATTACCTAATGAGACATGCAGCTGTCTCATTAGTTAATCTTTACTGAAGGCAAGGTTCATTTGGTGCTTCATGTGAGGGAAGAGACCATCTTGATGCAGCCTTATTGGCATCCAATAGAGATTTGTGATTGATTATAAGTGTTAGTGATCATTGGTGCCTGAGAGTCAGGGGAGACATTATTTAGTATCTTCTGTCATTATTGATTAAATGGCCCTCAAATTTTGTCTCTTTTAGTCATCACAATGTATATTTATTTGAGGAACATAGACAAACATATGACATTTTAATTACACCCATCACCATCTCCTGAAATCCAAAGATACTAGCTTTTTTTCTTTTTCTTTTTTTGTGGTATATGTATGTGCATATGGTTATACATGGATGTGTGTATGTGCGTGTGTGTGAGTGTGTGTGAGCGCATGTGCGTAGGCCAGAGGTTGATGTCAGGTGTCTTTCTTGGTTACTCTCTGTTTTTCTTATTTGAGGCAGAGTCTCTCACTGACCTGGAGCTCTGTGGCTCAGCAAGCCATGGGGATCCTCCTATCTCTGCCTCCTCAGCACTGAGAATCCAGATAAATATTACTGTGACTGGTCAACACTTGGATGCTGGGGATTTGAACCCAGCATCCAAGTGTTGGCATGGGTAGCGGTTTACCGAGAGAGCTATCTCCCCAGCCTTTTTTCTAAAATTAATTTTGTATTTAGTTTTTCTTTTCAAGTTATGGTGTGTGTGTGTGTGTATGTGTGTGTGTGTGTGTGTGTGTGTGTGTGTGTGTGTGTACAAATATGTCTATAAGTAGAAAAGCTACCTGGCTTTTAGGTCAGTTGAAGAGTTAGCATACTCCACTTGTCCATGATAATTAACACATAGAATTTAGTCACAAGTATCAACATTGAGATCTAACCCAAGTTGCAAGTCTTATAGCAGCTATCTAATAGTGATCAATAAGGTAGAAAAGTCTGTGATAACTTAAGGACTCTTATGGAGTTTTGCTAAAAGGAAGTAGTAGAACCGCCACAAGCCAGGTTTCATTCCACTTGTTAGAGAAATGCTGTCTGCTTGAAGACGAAGATGAAGCTTGTTTTGAGACTTAGACAAGGATGTACTTTGGCACTTTTCTACAAACAGGAACTGCATAATTGACAGTGTCTGTCTCTTTGTTTGACTGCCAAAAAACTTAGAGCTAAATTTAAAGCTCAGTCATGCTAATTATATAGCAATGCAGCAGCTGAATATCTATGCTGGTTTATCCTCTGGTCCTGATTGTCTACTCGTTATTTTTCAGGTGCCCCCTACCTGAAATCTCTCATGGAAGGATATGGAATGAAGAGCTCATTAGTATCACAGATACGGCAGGTGGTTGCTGTGCAATTCAGTGAGTTGGACAAGTCACTGAGCCTCAGTTTCACCTGCAAAACAATCACAATATTGCTCTCCTCTTACATCTCAGGAAGAGTGTGAGGCCAGTCCAGTTAAGTGACTGTACCAATGGCTTTCTGTACATAAGGTCCCAGCCTTAAAAACCAAGTTTTTTCCCTTTAAGGATTCTGCAATTTTGCTGGGCATGTGTGAAAAGCTGAGAAACACAGAAGGGTAGAGAGAAGCCCTGGGAAGGATTCTGCCCCAGGAGGAGGCCTCTGCAAGCAGCTTGTCTGAGAGGATGGGTGTCAGCATGGAGAATGTGCTATCTGTGGCCTGGCCTGCTGCCCTTCTCCTGCCACCTTGATGCCAGGGGTTCTTGTGATGGAAAGTATAGAAGTCAGGAGAGCAGTTTCACTAAATCCTTTTTAAGACCCCGAGAACAAAAGGCAATGCTGCTATAACCAAGTAAATGTGCAAAGCAGAAACCTGTTTTATTCTGCATTTTCTTCCTTATTCTATGTTCTTCAGATCGCTGCAGTCTCTAGGTTGATCAGTCACATGGTCTCTGGGCATCTACAGAAATATCTTGGATGAAGTTGAATGATGGCCTCTTAATGGTCAACATGCAAATTTGCATTGTACTAATTCCTCTGGCATCGACAGCACCCATCATTTACTCTGTGGAATGTTTCTCTTTGGACTTAGCAGCACCCTGTGCTCTTAGACAGGTCCTTCTCCCCACTCTAGCCAGTGCCCTTACTGCAGCCCACCCACCAGTACAGGAGAAAACTGGGGTCCTACCTTGTACCTGTGTCTTTCTACTTTACTTTTTTAAAAATTTTATTTATTTCTGTATGTGTAGGAATTTACTGTCTGCATGTAGGTCTGTGCACCCGTGTGGTGCAATGCCACGGAGGTCAGAAGAGGGTGTCGGATTCCCCTGGAACTGGAGTTCTGGAATTGGAGTTACAGATGGTTCTCAGCCACCATGTGGGTGCTAGGGATCGAACCTGGGTCCTCTGTAAGAGTGGTCGGCGCTCTTAACCACTAGGCCATCTCTCCAGTCCTCTACTTTACTTTTTAGCATTCTGTGTATTCTTCTTGACAAGTTATAAATACTAATAGTAGAATAACAATGCATATTAATTATCTATCTTTTAAAATAGAACATATTCACAGCTATCTGACTGAATTTGCATTTTAAGAGGCTTCTTAGATTCCGGGAAAGAGGAACTGAAGTTACAGAACTATATTGAAGTCTAGACACATATCCCAGCCTTTAAAGACATAGAAAACATTTCACTAGAGTAGGCCAAGAAAAAAAAGAGAGAGAAACCTATCTCATTCACTCTTGGCTAATCTATCACTTAGATTCTGGCAACTCTAAAAGAACTCATCTCTATCCCAGAACTTTCTGTTCTTTGATTTCTGGACTGACAATTCCAACTAGATCATGATTCTGAAAATATCATGGGAATTCAAACTGGAATTCTTCACTTCCCCTCTGACATGATTCTCTTTTTTTATTTACTAGGTATATACTAGGTATACCTGGGAGTATCATAGATTCATTATTCCTACTCTATATGACTCAATTGGCCTAAACGTCATCTACGTTTGTGTAAAGTACAGATTTTGGTTGTTTCCTGAGTTGCAGAAAACATTATCATATTTCTGGTTCAAGATTTATTCTGACTAGTTATGTGACCTCAAGTCGGCCACCTCAGTCTCTGACACTCAACAGTGAACACTGGGGGTGGAGACTCCGGGAGTCCCTCCATTTCACTGGTTCATTCTGCTTTAGATGTTTTAAGTCTATCTCTCTGTATCCTCTGGTTATGTTTACAGACTCAACCAGCTGCAAATAGAACATCTGGGTAAAACTGTGCTTGTACTGAACACCTAGAGCCCATTCATGGTCATTATTTACTACCCAATATGGTATAAAATGCACAGAATTTACATAATAAGTTATATATAAATGAGTTAAAATTATATGACGATGCATACAGGTTCTATGTGAATACTATGCCATTCTATGTACAGGACTTGAGTATCTTTAGATTTTTTAATCTACAGGGGTTTCTTGAATCAACCCAGGGGATACCAAGGGATGAATTATATTGTTATTCCCTCAAATAAGAAGTATTGAGATTTTTTAAGTTAGAATTTTAAAATTATCACCTTTTGTGTTAAAGTAGATATCCTAAACATCGACAAAAACTTGAAACACATTGAAAATGAGAATTCAAAATTAAAGCTGAAACTCAAAGAACAGAAAAAAATGTAGGGCACATTCTGGTGGCAAGAAGTATCTTAGCCTAAGACCCTAGGCATATCAAGGAGAAGACAAAGAAAGTTTGGGAAGCAAGGCTGGCTCCTACTGTAGAAGGGCTTCACTGCCAGGCTCTGCAGTGTTTCCTGTTCAACAGAAAATAGAGAACCATAGGAACATTCCTCTTAGGACAGTGTTTTGGATCCATCTTATCAGGAAACACAAAAAAAGATACAGAAATTTCAACACTGTCCAAGAGAGACCAGGAGCCTGAACTGATGTGACGGGAGGATGTGACTGCAGTGGATGGGTGTGGGGTGAGGATAATGAAGACATTATGGGACAGTAGACAAATAAGGGGTGAGAAAAAGGAGGAGGGACATTCATGTCTGCACGCCAAAGATGGTGTGTAAATACAAGGACTATGGAAAACCGGAGATCTTGGTGGGGTGCAGTTTTGTTTTGGGATATATGACATAGAGATGATTGTGGACTTCTTTATGAGAATGAAGAATCAGAATTTGAAAATTAAAGTGTGAAAAACTGAAGGTGTGGTTTTTGGACCAGGAGTCTGAAAGGGAGGACAAAGGAAAAATTTTAAGCAGACCAAGCACAGGAATTAGAACTTGAGCACAATTGCTATGACCTCTTCATTTCCTGGATGGGGCAGCTGTGAACTCACACCCTTTCATTGTGATTTGCTCGTCTACGAATGAAGGAAGAATTTGAAGCCAACTTTCGATAGATAATTCATAAAGTGATTTTGTTCTGTCAAGGAAATACTTCATCATTATTTTAAACATCCACAGGGAGAAGCGATCTTGCCTGAAAGGCATAGCCTGTCTTTGTCATTTCCAAGTATCTTTTAAGTAACATGTTTTAGATGCCAGATTAAAATGAAAATACACCATGGAAACAGTTACTCATGGATGGGACTAAAACTCCAGACCAAAGGAAAATACTTTAGAAAAAGCTGGTTTTACCCTCTGTTTGTTTTCAAATACTCAGAGCTTGTAATTTGATAACCCAAAGCCAAGAATTGAAGAGACTAAATTGGAACTGACATTGGTGGCTGAAATGTTAACTGAATGATGTGATGTATTTCCCTTCCAAGAGGAATGACACATTCTCCTCTCTGGCTGGGTACCCCAGGCGAAGAATTGGTTTATGTAATAGTTAGATGACCAACGGGCACTGCATCTCAAACATCTCTGTATGTTGCCTTCCATTCATTCTTCTCTGACCCTTTTTTGAGATGGAAATTTCACTCAATTCCTTTACTTTTTAGAAAGACAAAACTCAGAACAGCATGACAAACAAAAAATGACAGGAAAGCATTATTGTTGATAGAACAGATCTGATTTAAAAGGTTGAAAGTTTTTAGGTGATCATAAGCCCTGTTACAAATTCAAAATAGAGTATAAAAAGAGAAAAGACATGCTATATGGTTCATGAACAGCTAATACTATTAATATGGAAAGTAAGGCTATAAAGCAGCAGGTAACAGAATCACCCTTTGAGAAAAAGAGTTAAATAAATGAATAGGCTCTTAGTACTAACAAAGAAGTCAATGCTATCTTTTCAACACAGCCCCTGCTCAAAGCCCCGGTCTGCCTGCTTTCCACAACAGTTAAACAGAATGATAATACTTGGTGCTGGGGTGTAAACATTGTTCATAAATTTGCCAATCTGAATCCTAATCTCAACATAAATTCTTTATGCCAGGCATGCTGCTGAGAGGGCCCCCAACTTTCCCACACCTGGTGTACACATCTATATAACTTGTTCTGAGTGAGGATGGGTCTGTGAGTGTGATGGCGAGTACAACCATGACGAGTTTATAGTGTGTGGCAAAGACAGAGATTCTGCATATATAATGAGTTGGCACTGAGTCAGAAGGGAGACTAGCTTCAAGGTACCTGCTGATATACAGGGGCCTATTAGGCTAGGTCTGCTGGTCAGGAACAAGCATCAGAAGTGGACGCTGCCTCAAAGAAGCAAACTAACCTGATCTGGAGAGTGGCTATGGCAGGAAATGGTATCGTTTGGATCTTAAATGTCCATAAGCTAACAGCCTGGCCCCCTCCTGTGGAGCTGTTGGTCACTACTGAAACCTTCAGATGAGGCTTCATGGAAAGAGGTTAGATCACTTCAGGGTATGCCCTTGAAGGTAAAACTGGGGCCTTGGTACCTTCTTTCTCCTTTGCTTCCTAGATTCTGTGATAAAAGAAGCTTTCTCTGCCACAAACTAATCCATGATATTTTTCTTAGCCATGAGCCCCAAAGCCAGATGACCAAGAACCAATGCCTCCCAAACTAGGAGTCAGAATGTATTTTTCCTGCTTACAATTTGTTTATCTTGGGTATTTTGTCACAGTCATGGAAGCCGAGGGAGGGTCCTAAAGCCACAGACACTGAATTCTATCAGCCACGGTGAGTTTATTGTAGAGCCCCTGTCACAGATGAAATACAATCCTGCCGGGTACTCTGCATGGTGCTCGTGAGACCAAAGGCAGAGAAGCCAGCCAAGCCCTCCCTCAGACTTCTGAGCGGGAAGCTGTGAGGTCGCATCAATGTGCTGTTGGCATTTATCCTAAGATATTAATCAGACATGAAAACAAAAATATATGTATATATGGATGCTTATTTTAGCATTTACTGTTGAAAGACTAGAAGCCAAATAAAAACCCAGTCACAGCAGATTATGTAAATTTGATCTCACACATTATAGTTTATGCAAAGACACAAAAAACAAAGAAAGGGGTCAGACTGTGTGTAAGGAAACTTGTTTTCTTAAATTTTCCATTTTTTTTTAAAAGCAAATATCTACATATGGTCCCTCATATGTGGATCCTAGCACCAAATGCTTTTATGTAAGTCAAGGGAGATAATTTGTTAGTAAAGATAATACCACATTAACTGGTATCACTAGAAGTTTATGTGTCTGTCTATTTTCCTCAGTTCTAAGATCTATGAGAAAGAATCAGTCTCTTTTCAAAAATGTACATTAAAACATACATCAACTTGCTATATAGTTTAGGAATGAAAAATTATATCTGTTTTTACATGCATGCAAATTTACTGTTAAATTGTGAATTGGTAAATGTGCTTTGGAATGAACTTATAATTTATTTTCAGACCTTGTGAATTTGTTATATATGTGTGGAGTACATATATGAACATTTTGGAGTAATATAAAATTAAAAGGAACAAAAACAAAAATGATTTGTTCAAAGAACAGACCAAAACAGTAAATTTCTGCATAAAAAGTTTAAAAAGACCAAGAAAAAGATGCAAGGCAGGACTTAACATGTATGGCAGAATGCCTGACTTCTGTCTGGGGGTGGGGGCATGTATGGAGGAAGAGATCTAATTTGGATTAAGAAATGTTGTATGAAATGTACAAAAGCTCAAAAAAACCCCCCAAATATCTGTTTTTAAAGTGGTTTTATTAATGTATAATTATATTCACACAGTTTGATGATTTTGAGCATGCAACCATCGTCATAGGAAACACCTGATGCCCCAAAGTTTCTGTTGCTCCCCTTTACAGCCAGTTGTCCTTGATAGCCTTGGGTGACTACTAATCTGTGTTCTGGTTGTGTGGTTTTGCTTTTTCTAGACTATTATTATAATTGAAGCCATTCAATTTAAGCCATTCAATAGTATTTATGTGTAATTTCTTTTAGCTATATTTTTTATTCATTTATATTGTATCTTTAGTAATTATTTATTTTTTAGTTTTTAAAAATTTTATTTATTCTTTATGTGTATGAATGTACTGTCTGCATTCAGGTCTGTGCACCCGGGTTGTGCAATGCGGCAGAGGACAGAAGAGGGAGTCGGATTCCCCTGGAACTGGAGTTAAAGACAGCTCTCAGCTGCCATGTGGGTGCTGGGGATCGAACCTGGGTCCTCTGCAAGAGCAGTTGGTGCTCTTAACTGCTAGGCCATCTCTCCAACCCCTAGTAATTTATTTTTAAAAACTATTTTGTTTATTGTTTTTATTTTAGTGTATGAGGGTATTGCATGTGTGTAAGTGCACCAGTGTCATGCAATGCCCACAAAATCAGAAGGTGTCAGACTCCCCTGGGACTGGAGTTATAGACAGTTGTCTGCCACCATGTGGGTGCTAGGAATTGAACCCGGGTCCTCTGCTCTTAACCACTGAGCAATCTCTCCAGACCCATTTACTAATTTCTTTGCATTGTTGAGTAGAGTTCAAGAGTATGAATCTACTACATTGTGTTTTGTAGTTGTCAGTTGTCAGACATTTGATTGGTCCCCTCACAGTATTTAACAGTAATAGGTAGATGTTTCTATTATTAGCATTTGTAGACAAAATTTTGTGTGAACACATTTTCATTTCTTTTGGGAAGATACCTGGGGATAGAATTGCTGAGGATATATTAATTTCCTGGAAACCACCAAATTGTTTCCTGAGGGAGTCTACTACATTGCGTCACCACTAGTGTGAGAGATAAAGGTTCTGGTTCCTGGTGTTCATGCCAACACTTAGTATTGTCAGCCTTGGGCATTTGCTTTCATTTTCGAGGTCCCAATTACTAAAGATGCTGAATATGTCTTCATGAACTTACTTTATTACCACCAAATGTACCTTTCTAGTGGAAAATCCCGTCAAATCTTTCGCTTACTTTTTTATTGAATTGTTTGTCATATTACTGAGTTGCAAGAGTTATTTACATCTTCTTAATGCCATCTTATTTCACACATATTATTTTAAAATGTTCTATTTCAGTCTAAGACTTCTGATTTCATTTTCATAAAGCTGTCTTCTGGAAATCAAAAATTTATAATTTTTATGAGGTTTAATCCCTAGTTGTCCTCATGCATCAGGCTTCTGGTGTCAAGTTGCATAAAGCTTTGCTCAAATAACAGAAAGAACTTTCCCCTTTGTTCTCAGAAGTTTTCTAGTTTTAGCTCTAACATTCAGGTTTATGTTCTATTTTGAAATTGTTTTCATGCCTGATATGAGCCAAGGCTCTAACTTCATTGCTTTTTCTGATGTATATTCCATTCTCCTAGCAATGGTTGAAGTGGCTGTTCTTTCCCACAGACTTGCCTCGGCCCTTGTCATAAATGAACTGATTGTAGAGGGGCTGGAGAGATGGCTCAGCCCTTAAGAGGGCCAGCTGTTCTTGCAGAGGACCCAGGTTCGATTCCCAGCACCCACATGGCAGTTGAGAACTGTCTTTAACTCCAGTTCCAGGGGAATCTGATGCCCTCTTCTGACCTCCGCCCCCACAGGTGCACAAACCTGCATGCAGACAGTACACTCATACACATAAAAAATAATAAGTAAGTAAATAAAAAATTTAAAAACACTTAAAAAAAGATGGTTCTCAGCCACCATGTGGGTGCTGGGGATCGAACCCTGGTCCTCTGCAAGAGCAGTCGATGCTGTTAACCCCTAGGCCACCTCTCCAGCCCCCAGGTGTCTTTGTTGATTGCTCTACATCTTACTTATTCATGCAGGGTCTCTCCCTGAACCCAGGGCTTTTGATACAGCAAGTCTAGCTAGCCAACCTGCCCTGGGGATGCTTGTCTTTGCCTCCTGCATGCTGGAATTGTAGATAGGCCACCACGCCTGCCTGACTTCTGTGTGTGGATAAGGCAATGGTGTCTTGAGTCACTTCCCAAGAAAGACAGACGGAGCCAGTCCAATTTCAGGTGAAACAGCAGTGCTTACTGACCAGGGCTGAGGGGACGGACGCCGAGGCCTCCGTGGAGAAGAACTCAGGCTTCCGCTGTCCTCGCCGGAAGTGCTACAACAATTTCAGTGCAATTTTCATAAATACAGTTTCAATTTGTTATTCATGTTGGTCAATTTCTGATCAATTTTAAACACGTTTAAAAAGATGAGAGAATTTACTCTTAACATTACCCAGGGCAAGAAGCTGTATTGTTTATATAGTAAGTCATAATATTGCATTTTAGGACTACTAGCAGAGTCGTTAGGTCTATAAGGTCCTGGTCACAGGCCACCAGCAGACCTGGCCTCTGCTTACACACCCACGCCCTGGCTGGTTTGCTGTAGCTCTCTGGAATGCTTGAGATACAATGGACCTATTTAGTGTCTAGCTTCCTCCCTGTCCCAAGACACAGGCTGGCCACAGAGGTCACTGGTGTCATGGCATAGATCATATGGACGTTGTGGTGGAGATAAATAGTGGCCAAGAAGCCAGAATTCAAGGGTTAAATAACCTTATTAAATAGCAGAAGCCCAATCGGAGAAAAATAAATAAAACGTGGTGGTCATTAAACCCCGCCTGGGTTCTGTTCCCCAAACCGTATTCTTTCCACTGGTTTAAACACCTAACTTAACAGTCTACAGTCGCCTGGTGCCACGGTGCAAGCCTGGTACGTGGATGAATCCAACAACCCGCAGCCACCCACGGAGTCCAGCCTGACCACTCAGTGGGTCTGGAGCAGTTGCGCAAGCTCAAAGTGCTCTACCGGAAGCTGGCAAATAGGACAATGACCCTGCACCCGGATGAGGAGATAGGATCCATCCTGGAGGGCAGTGAATTCTTTCACATCAGGACCAGGAGGACAGGTGGACCGGATTTCCATGGAGAAGGAAACATGATCACAGCTCCCCTGGCATCCATCACGGTTTTACCGGCAGTGTGTGAGAGAACACGCATGGACGCCATACAACCGACCGGCTCAACATTTCAATACCTAGGGACAGTATGTCAAATTCCTGAAGGAACAGCACAGGAGCTCCCTGAGCAGTGAGTGACTGCACCTCCTATGGTCCCACTGCAGGCACCCATCCGAAGGCTGTAAACTTGGTGCTAGCTTATCTTTCCCAGGCAAGATCCCTCATCTGACGAGTGGATCATGAAAATGTGCATTCACACAGTGGAATTCTACTCAGCGGTGAAGAAAGATGACATCATGAAATTTGCAGGTAAATGAATGGAACTAGAAGTGGTTATGCTAAGTGAAACAACACAAACTCATAAAAACAAATGATGTATTTTCTCCCTCATGCTTGGATCCTAGCACCAAATTATCACATGCGAGGAACCAGGGAGATAAAGGGACAGAGGGAACCTGAGAGAGAAGACTAGTAGGAGACAGGTGTTATTACGGGAAAAATAGACAAAACTGGGGTATCTAAGTAGGAGGGGAGAGGAGGGTTATAGAAGGAAATCTGGGGATAAAGGAAAAGAAGAAGCTCAAGAGAGGTGGGACCATAGGAGAGTGGTGCTATCAAGGGACAAAGGGGAAAATGGTGCTACTTTACATGGAGAAGACATGGAGAAAGGTCCAGAGAGGGAGGGGGAGAAATGACTGCTCAAAACATTAAAAATATTTTATTTACTATTTTTATTTTATGTGTGTAAGTGTATTGCCTGCATGTGTGTAAGTGCACCCATATCGTGCAATGCTTATGGAGGTCAGAAGAGGGCACCCTGGAGCTGAATTTACTGATATTTTCTGCCATGTGGGTGCTGGCAAATGAACTCTGGTCCTCTGCCAGAGCAGTCAGTGCTCTCAACTGCTGAGCCGTCTCTCCAGTCACCCCCCCCCCATCAGAATCTTTAATGAAAGAATCTGTAAAATTGATTTTTAGGTGGAAGCTGCAAAAACTTAAGTCACTTTAATTTTCCCTAACTGTGTCAGGATGGGGAGGTCTGGGAACCCTGGGTTGGTGTGCATTCACACTCAATAAAACACATACTTTATGTCCCAGATGGTAATTCTGTAGGTGTCTGTGCAGTGTAAAGCTACACTCCTGCTTCTGAAGGCAGCAGTGGTACCTAGCACAGCTAACTAGACAGAAGATGCTGTTCTCCCTTACTGTGCCTGTGCAGGGAAGTGGTTGAGGACACCTAGGCTGCTTTTGTCTCTGCGTTCTTCATAATATAGTAGTTGCCTTAAAACAAAACAAAACAAAACAAAACAAAATCTTCTAACTTGAGAGCTAAACATCATGTAGAGAAGTTTTTGGTCTAATTGATCAAAACTCAGCAGCATAGGTTTTCTTGGTTTCCTTCAAATCTCCTTCACCTGTAACTGCTAAAAGTACATAGATTTTTCAGGATTAAGTTTTGTTTCATAGAGACTACTCTTCATGTCACTGATTGGCCAGAGTGTGTCCTTCTTCTTGTCCTCTGGCTAGGAGTCCAGATATAGAGGAAGATGAGCATTTTATTGTGTCACTCTGTCTCAGAGCTGTGACTATTATATATAAAGTTTAATAAATTGTCTGGTAATACCAGGCATGTGAATAGAAATGCCTAAGCTAAGCTAAGGAAATCAATTCCTGGCAACCTGAAAATACACCAAAAGAAAGAAACTGCAGAAGTCTACAAGCTTGGCTGTTCTTTTTAGAAAACTTGACAGACATCTTGCCTGCTGGGGAGCTTTGTAACCAGGGCTGACTCAGTCTCAGGAGGGAGGGAGGCAGCTGAGTGTCATTCATTCTTTGATATCCCACATCCTACCTAGAGTGTTTGACAGGCAGGCTCCATTTACTGTGAGAGGTTAATGTTACCCTTCTTCAAAATGAATAGCTTAAACCGAGCATCAAAGCCAAGTTAAAGAAGTCTCAAATCCCCCAGTCTTGGGGTCCCAATTCTCCAGCTACAGAGAAATCACAGATGAAACCGTGAGGAGCTTATTAGCTGTCCTTTAAAATATATTGGGTTAGAGAATCCAGCATTCTGAAAGCAAAGGGCCCAGGAAAAATGTCTTGCCTAAAATACATTGCAAGCTCAGACATGATTGCTGGTAACCAGCAGCTTCTTCTCTGTGAAGGGCTAGACTGTAGGGGATAGTCATCATTTCCTGGGACTTGACACATTTCTAAGGAAAGAGTAGAGCAGTGGCACACACTGATACTGACATAGTAAGAGTCAAAGCATCATATAATTCATAAGTGGAACTGTTAGCTCTATGCTTGTGCCCCTAGTCTTCTCTTCCTTTCTTGATCAACTTTCTCAAAAGAAAGTTGTTCTGTGTTCTCCTCACTTTCTAATCTCCCAGGCCCAAACAGGAGCTCATCAGTTCTCTTATTTTCTTGTATTCCCTGACATTTTAAGTGCCAGTGTTACTTCATAAGTGGCTGGATAAATATGGGACTGGAGAGATGGCTCAGTGGTTAAGAGTATTCTTGCAGAAGACCTGGCTTTGGCTACTAGCACCCATATGATGGCTAACAACTGTCTGTAACTCCAGTTCCAAGAGATCTGATACCCTCTTCTGACCTCTGTAGGCATTGCACAACATGGACGCATTTACATGCAGGCAACACATTGGTATACATAAAATAAGATAAAAATAAAATTAACAATGAATGTTATCAGAAAGGACTGCCTGGCTTGGCTTTTTGCAAGTCTTTGGTCACTGGAGACTCTCTGTGGAGTGGAGATGCCCACTGACCTTAGAAGAAGGCTGTGACTGTGGATAGTTTTGGAAGTCACTTCCTAAGAGCACTGGTTATTATTGAACTGGGTCTGGTGGGGGAAACACTGAACCCTTGTACCCAAACTTAGTTGCATGAACTTATAACGGAATTACTGCCAATCACCTTTTGAAGCTGTTTTTTAAAGCAGTTTGGTTTCAATCTTGATTTTAGATAACCTCCCTGGGCCCCAAACTTGGCAGAGTGGCTGAGTTTGCCAAGGCTGAGCCTCACTGCCTCACTGTGACATGGAGATTTAACCTCCTAGAGTGGCTGGATGGAAGCCAAACATCTCTGTGTGACTGATGGCTGGGACCGTCAGACTCCTGTTCTCAGCACTGTTTGAAATAAAGTCATAAATTCACAGTGGAGGACGGCTCGGTATGTAAGAGAGTAAATTCTAGGAACGGGGAAGCTGCCAGTTGTTGCTAGCTGGGACAACAATCCCCAATGGTCAGGAGTACAGGAGTGGTTCTGAGTTCAGATAGCATGAGGAAATGTGCCCTGAGATAAAAAGTTACACACACACACACACACACACACACACACACACACACACACACACACGAGAAGGGGGTTTGCATATGGAGGTTAGACTGTGGGAGGTTAGACTGTGGCATTCCGTTCTCCTTTAACCGTGTGGGTCTGGCGCCTTGCTTGGCTGCAAGCACCTTTACCTTTTTTTTTTTTTTTTGAATTAAAAATAAAAATTTATTACAGACTTTATGATTTTATATTTCCAAAAGTTTCTTCAGTAAACTATGCAGTTTTCTGAAATTTAAATGTTTATTAAAGATTTCAACATGATTATTGCATTTAAAACTTTCCTTCTCAAAAAAATAAAAATAAAAAAATTAAAAAAAACTTTCCTTCTCATATAGATTCTGTATTTTTCTCTATGGAATGAGTCCAGGATTTGTCAAATTTGCAAAATTGTAAACTATTTCTCCAGTATGTACTCTTTCTGCATTCTCCTATCTGACGTATGGCTAAATGAGTGGCTACATCACTTATATTTGTGGTATCTGCCCTCCATTAAGTATTCTGTAATGTATTCTGTTTGATATATGAATAAAGGACTTTTCGGACTCTTCATATTTGTAGGATTCCTCTCCCATATGAATTGTCTCATGTAATCTAAGAGTTGACATGTGAGTAAATGTCTTTTCACTTGTTTCACATTTCAGGTTTCTTTGCAGTATGAATTTTTTTTATGACTGCTAAGCTTTGAATACAGTGTAAAGGAAGTGTAACAGTTTTCATATTGTAGGGTTTCTCTCCAGTATAAATTTTCTGATGTACTCTACAATCTGCAGTATGGGTGAAGGACTTGTCACATTCATTACATTTCTAGGTTTTGTCTCTAGAAGGAATTCTCTCATATAATCTAAGATGTGACACTTGACTAAAGGACTTGTTGCACTTTTCACATGAGTAAAACTTGTTATATTTTTCATATCTGTAGGTGTTCATACAGTATGAAATCTCTGATGTAAAATTAATACTTGAGGTCTTGGATAAGGACTTATCACATTCTTCCCATTAGTGTGGTTTCTGTGCATTATGAAAACTCATGTCTTCTAACAATTGCTAATTTACTAATCAACTTGTCATGTTGTTCATATTTGTATGATTTCCTCTAGTATGAATTCTCTCACATGTTCTAGCTATTTGCTACTTTACTAAATGACTTGTCACATTCTTCACATTTAAAAGGTTTCTCTCATCTTCTAAAGTCTGCCCTTCACATAAAGGAACTGCCAAATTGTTCACATTTGTAAGGTTTCTCTCCAGTATGAATTCTCTCATGTTGCCTAAGATGGGCCTTCATACTGGGCCAGAATTCATACTGGGGAGAAACCTTACAAATGTGAAGAATGTGACAAGTCCCACCTTTACCTTTTTCCTGTTGGACTGGTTCCGGGTCTTTCTGGGAAAAATCTCCCTTACTTCCATCCTTTCCTCCAAAGCCGTTTGGCCTTTTTCTAGGCAAGCATACATGCTCACTAAGGGCGATCGTATGGTGGTCCACACTTGGTGGAATGTGTCCCACCGGAATCCTTCCCCAAGGCTGTGCTACTCTGAGAAGTCCCTTACTTTTCTACACTTTGGAAGTGGCATTTTCAGGTTAGAATGTTGAACCTATGATTTTCAGGCCCTCTTCTCTTAGAAAGGAAATATTTCACATATCCTCCTTCATGGAACTTGTCATGTTAAGGGTCCAACACATTCATATAGTTACTTCCTATGAAACTAAAGGTAAAAATTAAAAAAGAGTATAGTGCCTTTCTGTGATAAGTTTTTCTTCTCCATTGAAAATCTTGCTTTAAAATTTTGATCCTATTAATACAGCTGTGGTTTATTCATGTTCATGGCAGTGTAGGTTTCCATAACAAGATTATATCACAATTGAAACTTTTCATTTTGGAATCAGCAGAGATTTTGTTTGATTGGTTGTAATAACAAATAATGTGCTATAAATAATCTTGTGTTTATTTCCTGATACATGTTTGAGAGATCCATTAGTACATATGCCTAGAGACAGAATTGCAATGTCATTGGACTGTGTGTACATTAAATTTAACACGTAATGTCAAGATAGTGTCCAAAGTAGTAATATAATATTAGCTGTAGATGAGAGTTTCTAGTGGCCCCATGCTTACCTGCATTTCACACTGTGTAACCTTTAAGTTTTTGCCAATATAATATATGATCATAATGTGTATTTCCACATTCGGTAAAATATTTAAGCATCTCTTATAGTTACTAACAATTACATTTGCTTTTCTATGAAATACCCAAATGTCTTTTCTTTTTATTGATTTATAAGAATTCTTTATATCTTATTTATAGTAGCTCTTTGTCAGTTATTTATCCTACAAATATCTAATGTTTATTTACTTTAATTTTTCTGTGTGAAATCTTGATGCAAGAAGAGTTCAGAATGCATGATCTGGGATGGGGTGGGGGTGGGGGGGGGAAGGGAAAGGGAAATATGCCTGATCTGAATTGGAAAATGATGTATGAAATGCACAAAGCATCAATAAAAATTAAATAAAAAAAAAGAAAAAAAGAAAAAAATAAATAAAAATAAAAATAATAATTACAAATAAAAAATTAAAAGCATAAAAAAATGAAAGTAGCTGAATTATGTCTCATTTTTATATATGGATTTTATTTTCTGTATCTTTATAGAAATTAATCCATATCCTGAATTGCTAAAGGTTTCCTTCATATACTTTCTTCTTAATGGTTTTAAAATTAGTTTTAGGGGCTCAGTGGTTAAGAGCACTGGCTGCTCTCTCAGAGGAACTTGGTTCAATTCCCAGCCCATGTGGTGGCAAACAACCATCCCTAACTCCAGTTTTAGGGGAATTGGATGCCCTCACCCTCTCTGATTTCTGTGGACATTGCATGACACAGGTTCACTCACATACATGTAGGCAATACATTTATACACATAAAATACAAATAATAAATTAAAATTTGACCTTTTATATTTTTATTTCTCTAAAATTGCTTTTTGTTTGTGCTATAAGATAGGAATTATTTTTTGTTATATTTTTGTTAAATGTGTTTTTGACACTTTCAAACATAGATAACACATTCTAGCTATGCTTTTCCCACCTTCTATTTTCCCCTTTCTACCCTTGTCAACACTCTTCCTCACAAGTCTCTTTCTCACATTTATGTCCTTGTGTTTTGCTCCACAACCCACTTAATTTATTTATTTTATTTTTTTTGTGTTCTCTAATTGCTTTATTTTCATTTTTATTTTATCTTTTTATTGATGCTTTGTGTATTTCATACATCATTTTCCAATTCAGTTCAGGCATATTTCCCTTTCCCTTCCCCCCCATCCCACCCCACCCCATCCCAGATCATGCATTCTGCCATAACTATCCTGCATCTTTCTCTCAGTTTTTTTTTCATTTTTTAGCAATAAGTGATAATTTATGAGTACAAACATCCCTCATGTAAAACCAATTTGCAGGCTGTTGTGCCCAAACCCCCGCAGCCCCACCATCCAGCGGGGGGGGGGGCTTGTATGTTCAATCAAGTTGATCAAATGAGTGTCCAGACTATATTACTATAGTTTCACCATTCACCCCAATCGCAGCCCTTACATTCTACCATGCCCCCTCTTCCGCAGATTGTTCCCTAGGCTTAGAAAAGGGGCACAGGTGGATGAGAAGCAAAACAGTCTACTTTCTCTGGAGCTGTTGTCTTGGACTCTGGTCAATTCTGGCTGTTTCCTTTCATGGGCTGACAGTTTGTCCAGGAATAACCTTTCGATCCGTCCTACTAATGAAGCACCAAGCAATGGTGTAGAGTGTGCAGTACGGTGTGTGCGTTTAAAGCAGCACATATGTTTAGTAGAAGTAATAATATATACACAGGTTTGGATGGTAGTTGTGCCATAATGACATGTGTGGCCTTTAACTAGGAGAGGGGCGGTACGGTAGCGTATAACAGCGCCCTACCTGTAGAGGATGTAACTGTGTTGGCAATCAGCCGTGGGGGTAATTTCCTCCAAAGGAGTGAGCTAATAGCCGATTAGATGTGGGATATACAGCCAGGGCTGCCTGCCGGCTTGCACAGTATTTCCAGGAGGATGAGGTGTAGCTGGTGCTGACATGGAGTCTTGCTGACTCAAGGAGACCATATTTGCTTTATGGTTTAGTGGCCTTTGATAACACTCTCGGGCATTCCAGAGGCCATCGTACACTTGCAATGGGTGGGCTCAATACATCTTTCCCATGTTGATGTCAGATCTTCAGCAGAGGGCGCGTATCACCTCTCTGTTCTTGCAGGTATCCCAGATTGCAGAGATCAGAGCCTTTACCTTTTTGGGGGCCTTGGATCCCCTGGCCAAACATCTCCTTTGGTAGAATAATGCCATTCAATGATTCAGAGCTCCTGTATTAATATAATTTTCTTAAGTGCATACTTAAGACGACTTTAGTATTATATTTGGTCATGGGGAATAGAGAATAATCTTTTCATAGTTCACTATGTCTATTGAGTTAACTTAAGAAGGCAGTTTTAAACCGGTTTTATAAGAGATTATTCCATCATAATAGTATTGCTCCAATTACAGTTGGAGAAGACCTCATCATCGTCATATTTTCCTTGTCTCTGGAGGGGAGAGGCAAAAAATTCTGTATAAAAAAAAAAAAAAACTTTGTGGCACCTAGAAGGTAAGTTTCGTTAGACTCATTATAAATAGTTGTTTCAAGTAGGATCCACAGAGGAGTTTGATGTTTAGTAGCAACCTGGTGCTTTTCTTCCTTTCAATGTTCAGATGGGTCGAACTTTCAGTTTGGCACTTTTCTGTACATCCTACTCATGCAAAACGCATTATCTTTTCTTCTTCAGCTGTTAACGTGGTGAATTTTGAACTTTGGGAACACTACAATCTTTTCCCGTAGTTAGTTATAAGATTGAATTGCAAGGTTTTTTTGACAAAAAGGTTTCTTATATATTCTGTATCCCCCCTTTTTTTTAACCCTGAGTCTATCCAGAAGGCAGTTGTAATTATACATGATCCGATGAGGGTGGAGTCCAAGGCACCAATTTCTCTAATTTCACTCATGCTGTTTTGATGTGATATATATGAATGTAACTTGGGAAGCAAACTTAATTTTTACGTTAAAATCATCTTAAGTACAGAGATTGTTGAAGGTGTATAATGTACAACAGGGAAAATTATAGAGAACATTTATGTGCCAATCCCAAAGTTATTCTTCTACAGTTTTTATGTAAGATCAAATGTGACAATCAGCGAATTTATATCTAACCATTTAACTCAGATGCATTACCTTTTTATATCAGAGCTGTAACCAGTGTTGTATATATACACATATTTACTTTACTAAGTCTTAAAACTCCATGTGATCCTGTAGACAGTGTCTGGGAAAACCTGGATACTTGTTGAAAACTCATGTCAAGCTTTTGGTAAAGTGGCAAGATAAAAAAATCGAGGAAAAAATCAGTAGCTTTCTTACACACCAACAACATGCAACTGAAGAAAGTCTACAAGTAGACTTTCCCACTCACAATATACTCAAAAACAATAAAAAACCTAAGAACAACCCAACCAAAGACACCAAGGATCTCTACAACAAAAATTTTAACCTCTGAAAAAGGAAATTGAGGAAGAACAATCAGAAGATGGACAAACCTCCCTGCCATGGATTGGGAAAAATAAATATAGTAAAAAGGTCCATCCTACCCAAACTAGTGTAAGAGTTTAATGCAATCCCTAATCAAAATCCCTAAGAGTTTTTTCACAGGCTTGAAAAAAAAAACCTCATTTCATTGGAAAAAACAAAAAGACCCCGAAAGCCAAAGCAACCCTGAGTGAAAAGAGCATACAGGGGGGATCACTCACCAGACATCAAACTATACACAGGGCTATAGTCAAAACAGCCTGGTACGATGGCACAAAAACAGACAGTTGACCAAATGGAATAAACTGAAGATCCAAACTGAGCTCATAACAATTTCAGCCCCTCATATTTTGACAAGGGGGCCAAGAAAGACACAATGAGGAAAGACAGCACTCAGCAAGTGGTGTTGGCAAAATTGGATCACCACTTTTAGAAGATATGAAATTAAACCTCTACCTCTCCACCTGTACAAAAGTCAAATTCCAGATGGACCAAAGTGAAACCCCAAACTCTGGGAAGGTGATAGAAGAGAAACTTTGGCAGCAGACTACAAGGACATGGGCATAGGAAAAAAGACTTCCTAATTCAGAGAGCAGCTGCACAAGAAAATAAGATCGACGATTGACAAATGGGACCTGCATTAAACTCAAAAGCTTCTTGGTACATCAAAAGAAACAATAAAAGAAGTGAAGAGAAAAACCCACAGAGTGGGAGAAAACCTTCACTGCAGATACATCTGACAAAGCATTAATTTCCAAGTAATACAAAGCTACTACTCAAAAAACAAAGAAAAAGAAAACAAAATGAATCACTCAAAGATGGAGCAAAGATCTGAATAGAAACTTCAACAAGAGGAGGAATTAGGGATGGCCGAGAAACATCTTAAGAAGTGGTTCAAACATCGATGGATAGTTAAGGAAATGCAAAATTAAAACCCACTCTGAGATATACATTACTCCAAAAGAGACATGGCTAGGATCAGGAAATACAAATAATACCAAGTGCTGGAGAGGTTGTGGGGAAAGGGGAACACTCATCCATTGCTGGTGGGAATGTAAACTTGTACAGCCACTATGGAAAGCAGTGTGGAGAACCCTTAGAAGACTCAAAATGAGCCTTCCATTTGACCCAGTCATACCACTCCTGGGTATATACTCACAAGACACATCTTACTGCAAAGATACATGCACAGCTATGTTTATTGCAGCTCTGTTCACAATAGCAAAAAGCTGGAACCAGCCCAGGTGCCCCTCAACTGAAGAGTGGATAGAGAAAATGTGGTACGTGTATACAATGGAGTTCTATGCAGCGGTAAAGAGGGACAACATCATGAACTTTGCAGGTAAATGGATGGAGCTAGAAGACATTATGTTAAGTGAAGTAACACAGTCCCAGAAAAACAAACGACAAATAGTGTTCCTCATATGTGGATGTTAGTACCATAACCCAGATATAAATATTTCTCGTGGAGAGGGATGCATAGTAAAAGAACAACAACAGAAAGACTGCATCAGAAAATGGACTGAAATGGTGAACTGGGAAGGGGGGAGGGGTGGGAGAGGGGCACGGGTGTATATTCGATTAACCCACTTAATTTAAACGGGGCCACCTGTCCGACCATGGGTTTAGAGCTATTCATTGGAGCGTGGTAGGAATATCCATAGATACTTTACTGAAGACAATGATTACCTATCTCCCAGAATCCAAAAGTAGCCAATAGTTCAACAAGGAGGGGTGGAGCCCTGTGAGGCCCTGATCCATGACTGACTAATGGCAGGCCTAGTCTTGTGCAGGCCAGGTGCAGGCAACTTTAGCCGCTGTGGCTTATGATTGCACTGGCTGCGTCATGTACAGAATATAGCATTTTGTGCCCTCCTCCTTATCTTGTGTCTCTTATAGTCTTTCATTGGAGAGGGTGTTCTAAATGTCCTGTTTAGAGCTGAACCCTCAACTCTCATTTATTCTCAGGACCCAGAGAGCCACACGTTTCTCCATTCACCATTGCTCATTTCAAAGAGAATCTTCTCTGCTTAAGGATGGGAGTAGCATTCATCGATACAAACATAAATGTTTAGAAGGCTGTTTCAGGACATGTTAATTTAACTATACAAAAAATTAACACCCCCCCCCCAAAGCCTAAGACCTTGTCAGCTATGGGCTTCTCACTGGATTTATAGTACCAGGCATGAATTCCTCTCTGCGAAGCAGGCTTCACATGTAGTAAGAGATCAGTTGGTTACCCCATAACAGTTGTGCCATTATTGCACAGGTGGGTACATCTTGCCTGGCAGATTGGCATTGCAGTTTGTAGAGTTCACAACTGGTTAAGACTGTTGATGCCTTTTCTCTCCCAGCAGTCCTGCATAGCATCTTCTAGTACTAAGAAATCTAGCTAGCTAGGGTGTGTGTGTGTGGGGGGGAAGCTTTGAGCTCAGTTTAGGCTTAACTTTGTGTCTGGCAATGAAGGCATGAGTCTTCTGTGATAAGAGTTTATCAGCTAGTTCTGATGAGCAACCGAGAGAAATGGCAAGAGTCTGTGTTATTTAGGGAGCCTCTAGGTGTATGATATGGGTTCTATCTCACTTGGTGGGCTTTAAATCCAATCGATTTGGGTCTCCTATAACACATGCCACTATTGAACTAGGGGCATATCTTGAATAAGAAAAATGTGGTTTACACAAGACTATCATTCAGTTATTAAGAAAAACAAAATTGTGAAATTCATAGGTAATTGTATGGAACTGGAAACAATCATCCTGAGTGGGGTCACCCAGCTCCAGAAAGACAAACATCACATGTTTTTCTCTCATATGTGGATGTTTCCTTTGCATGTTTAGACATACATATTTCATTTGGATTACACTTAGAGGTTAGGAACTTAGTAATGAGCCATGAGCAAAGGGGTAGCTTTCAAGGGACGAGAGAATACAGTGATATAAAGTGGGACAGGGGATAGAAGTACAAGAAGGATTCAATGGGGTAGGG
This sequence comes from Rhizomys pruinosus, assembly GCA_009823505.1. Taxonomy (NCBI): domain Eukaryota; kingdom Metazoa; phylum Chordata; class Mammalia; order Rodentia; family Spalacidae; genus Rhizomys; species Rhizomys pruinosus. The sequence goes on along the minus strand of VZQC01001793.1, from coordinate 626,593 downwards.
AATGGATGGGCAGGACAGAGGAGGCAGTATGGGGTGGCATAACTAATACTAAAGGCCTTTTGAAAACCACATGGAAACATACTACTGCAGAAGCTTTCCATTTGAACACACCCCACATATGTGTGTGTGTGTGTGGGGTGTTCAAATGGAGCTACCTTATAAAAGGGGCCACAGCCCTAACTAAACACCTTATCCTAGCAAATAAGAACCCCAGTAACAGGAGTTACTTTAAGTTGTTGGCCAGTGGGAGAGCATTGACTCTCAAACATTATAGGCAATTGCTCTGGACTTTGTTACTCTCCAGAGTGTGAGAGTAAGACACTGTTGCTGAAGACTCCACATGCTTGAGTCAAACAGCATGGAGAAATCAAGTGCTACTGACCTACAACATTCCTCCCTGCTGCTTGGCTTTCATGGTGCTGGAAGGTGCTAAGCATGACACTGGGGAGAAAAGTCATCATTTTTTTCTATTTGTATAACTTTTTAGTGCAAAAGGTGTGCTGGTGGGAAATGAGCACAGGGCTTCATACATGTCAGGAGCATACTCTCCTTCATACTTCATACATGTTAGAGCATGCACTCCTCAGCTATTAGTGAGAAAGGTCTCATTGCTTCTTTCCCTTGGGCTTATTCTATTTTTTTTAACATCCTAATTTGACATGACTCATGGACTTTGGCTTTCTTCTCTTCTGGGCACTCTCTTTCAAACTTACCATCTCTTCCCAAACCCTGCTTTAATTGTATCTCACAAATAACAATACAGGATTTTTACTATTGCATGTAATTAAAAAATTTCTGCTGGGTGTGGTGGCATAATCCCAGCACTCCGGAGGCAGAGGCAGGCAGATCTCTGTAAGTTCAAGGCCACCCTGGTCTATGTAGCCAGTTCCAGGCCAGGTGGAACTAAAGGGAGACACTGCCTCAAAAAGACCAAAAAAAATTCTGTTATGATCTTTCTTTCTTTTCTTTCTCTCTTTCTCTTTCTTTCTTTTCTTTTCTTTTCTTTTCTTTTCTTTTCTTTTCTTTTCTTTTCTTTTCTTTTCTTTTTTCTTTTTGGTCTTTTCGAGACAGGGTCTCCCTGTAGCCCCAGCTGTCCTGGAACTCACTCTGTAGACCAGGCTGGCCTTGAACTCATAAAGATTCACCTGCCTCTGCCTCCCGAGTGCTAGGATTAAAGGCGTGAACCACCACACCTGGCTTGATTTATATTTCAATACATGATTTGACTACTTTCTTGTTTTGAGAGCTGTGCCATTTAATATATAATGTTTTTTGTTACTGATTCATAAATTTACAGCAAAAGCCAATTTTGAAACATGAAACTTGCTTTAGAGTACAGAACATGATCAACTATAAATGACTTCTGCATTACTTAGATTAATATTTATTCAAGTTGGGTGCACTATATATATATATATATATATAATATATATTAATATATATATGTCTATTATTAGATATTGCTTGAAAATTATGTTTTTGAACTATTCCTTATTTTTGACTATCTAACCTATTATTTACTGAAAGCTGGCAGCTTTAATAGTGGATTTGTCAGTTTTTTATAGTCTTGAAAATCATTGCTTTTTATATTTTGTTGGTTTAGTGTTAGTATAAGTACTAGATTTTTCTGTAGCTTTGTAAAGTTATTTTGGGTCACTGACAATATACATTGCTTTAAAGTTTCCATTTGCCTAGTAACTGAATTATAGTTCAAAAATCATATTTTTATTTTTAGTCCTTTGGGCCCCTTAAGTTTCAGGAGTATATTATTGTTTTCTTTTAAGAGATTTATCTCTGCATGTGCTCACATGTTTTATACATGTGTATATATGTGTATGTGTGATGTGTGTATATATGTCTGCCTTTGGTGGATCTTGGCAGGCTCATTTCTTAACATCCTCTTGCTAAGTCTCTCTTTTTGTCTTCTCTTGGTCTGTTTCCCATTTCTGGACTTTGCTCTCCTCCAGACACAGGAAGCCTGTCTGGAGTCACTGTTCACAGCAGCACGGCTGTTTTGGTGCACTGTTCTGCATGTCGCCTGTTTGGAAGGAGCTCAGACTAAGTTACCTCGCCCCATCTGCCTGTGTGTGGTGGTTTGAATGAGTGTCCCCCATAGGCTGTAAGTATTCAGACATTTGTCTCCAGTTGGTGGCACTGTTTTTGGAGGTCTTAGAAGGTGTGGCCATGCTAGAGGAAGTACGTTATTGGGGGCAGGCTTAGTGAGTTTAACAAGCCTTGTGGTCTACAGTTGCTCCCTCTCTGCTTCCTGTGCTCTTTGCGAGATGTGACCCTTGGCTTGCCACTCCAGCCGCCATGCCTCCCGCCACAATGGACTCTAATTCCCTGGAACCGTCAATCATAAGCTCAAATAAACTCTTCCTTTTATAAGTTCCTTTGGTCATGGTGTTTTATCACAGCAACAGAAAAGTGACTAATACACTGTGTGTCTCTGGGGCTGCACTCACAGGGTGTCCACTGGCACCCAGCATCTCTCACTCCTGGAGTTGCACTGCCTAGCTCATCTTCTCTCATGATTGGATCCAGGATGTTTTCACATTTTGCTTATTCATCTTGTTTCTGCCCCTTCCTGGTTTACTTAGAGGAAATTTCAGCTATTTCCACAACACTTTACTCTTTGCAACTTATTTAACATTTCCTTTTAAAGATTTTCCACTCTGCTGTTTACACAGTCAAGTTGTCACCATCAGGCCTGTCTCTAAAACACATGCAAACCAATTTTTACTTAGTCATACATTAGAAAAAATGGAAACCAATTATTTGCTCATTTTCTTTGAAATTTTCTAGTGTCTAGGTTTTGCTTTAAAGACTGTGAGCATTGTCTTGTTTAATCCTCCCAATTATCCCACAAAGCACTTAAAATTATAATTTTATAGATAAGGCAGTTGAAGTCCAGATATGTTTTCTTGCTATTTAATAGTATGGGTGGATTTAACAGTCTGATTTCAGAGTGCGCATTCTGTCCTATGCAGCATGGGGCACTCAGATGAGTTAGTAGCTTTGAGCAGGTCACAGAGTAGGTGACACTTTCTCCTCTTCTGCCACTTACATTCTCATGTCTTGAGGATTTTGAGGGGGTTATGCGATCCTTAACCACAGAGCTCTGAAGTTGACCATGTAGGTATCTAGGAATGCTACTGCAGTCTGAGGAACTCTGGATGACTGCTATAAACTCTGAGAGTAGATCAGAATCTCCCGACTGTCAGCTGTATTACTACTTAAGCCTGATTCAAGAACCACATGTAAACTTCTAAATTTGATTTGGGGTAGAAACCTCCCCCCTTTAATATAGGAAACTGAATAAGATCTTTGCTAAAATTATTTGTTGACTTGGTTTGGATATCAGAATCTTGTTATCAACCACTTTATCCCCAACATACTTCCTTAACAAAAACATAATTTTTTCTTTTCACTGTCAAGAACATATATTTAATCTGTGCTGAATTCTTTAAGTTGGAACAGAAAATCTCATAACTTCTTATAGCACAGATTTTTCTTTTTTGTATAGATGAGCAGATAGGGCAGAACTAGCAGTGAAAGTAATGAAAAATGCCAGGCACAGATGTAGTGTCTGAAAGCCTCCACGTTCGCAGACCCTGGGATCAGGTGCCCTGGCAGTCAGACCTTTTGTGGTATTCAGATCAATGAACCTGTGAAGCTTAAAAGGTCCACAGAGATAATCAAGCTCAGCACCTTTACTTTGCAGAGGGGAAAATGGAGCTCTGTGAAGAGAAGTGATTTGCAGAGCGGCCACCCTTGAACCCTGGTCTGGAAGTCCGAGGATCTCCTTCAGACACATGAGATCAAACCGGGCTTGGCAATGAATTGTTCATGTCTGAGGCTGGAGGTCAGAGTGCATGGGGAGAGAAGTCCTCTTTGAGTGATAAGAAAAAGCACAGCCCAGTAAAGCAAAACCTAAAATGTCTTTCAAAGTAATGGGGATGGACTGCTGAGGTCAAACCTGAACGAAGCTCAGGAATTTTCCAGGCTCTCCTTCAACTTCTGTGCATCACCATTCTAATTCAGTTGTGGTAAATATAGGCTTCTGATCAGCAACTTGTCAAATACAGTATTTTTAAATCCTTCTTAAGAACACATCTGCAGAGGTTTTGTAGAAGTGCTGTAACGCCAGTGAGCTGCTCATTTCTTAAATGATGTCAATGGAGGACATGCAAGGATTAAATTTCAGTTGATTAAATAATGTCACCCAAAAGAGAATATCTATAAAGAAAAGCACCTAGACATTCCTTGGAAGATGAGAATCTCATTTGTCTTAATAAGAAAAAATGTTCCCGATTGAATGTATATTATATTTAATTTAAAAATCTAATCCACAGCATGACTTGTCCATTAAAGATTAACATAGAGCATGACAGGTTTGCATAGGTGACTAAAATGGTACACTTGATAAATGTGTGCACTGGAGAAAAACATGCTGTATTTGAAAGTGATTCGCACAGCCAGGTGTGGTGGCAATTGTCTTTAATCCCAGGAATTTGGGAGACAGATCTCTGTGAGTTCAAGGCCAGTCTGGTCTGCATAGAGAGTTCTAGGACAGCTGGGGCTGCAGGGAGACCCTGTCTCAAAAAGTGATTTGCAGTAAGGCACCTTATTTGGGGGGCAGTTCAATGTGCACATGATTTTGCAGCACTTTGTATTGTTCGTCCTCAAGCAGAATGCTGACAGGGATCAAGGCTCATCTGGAAGGCTGCAGGAATATCTAGCTTGTCTCTGAGTATAGTATTTTTACAGCTTGAGCGGTTGGGGTATTTGTTAGGTCTAGCTATAGAGAAAGATACTAAATGGACAAATTCTGCCCAGAAGTCCTTTCCCTCTGCTGCTGTGATACAGCGGGGGCTTTATACCAGTCTGCGCCCCACCCTTCAGGTAGTTACAGGGTCTGAGAAAAGTCCTCAGCCTCACACATGTCTCCCTTTCTTCCTCATGGGTGCTTCCCCATTGTGCTCAGTTCTAAGGAACGAGCCCCCTTTTTGCTTTAGAACAATGAGCAGAAATTCAAATTAATTCTATTAAATGGGGCATCAAAATAATCTCTTAGCCCTACAGACTGACTGAATGTTTGAATCCTGAGCAGCTGACATCACATCAGTGCTGAGACAGTACACACTCTGGTATGTGAGTGAGAAATTGATTTAGGGAACTACCCAAATTGATTTGGGTATGGGAGTTGCCTTGTTCATAAGAGCTGAATATTCCCTGGTCTTTCCAAAGTGACTCTAGAATGTCTGGGTGTGTACAGTGAGCCCCTTGAAACAAAAATGGTGTGGAATTTTTTTGTGGGAAAATGTGTATGGGGGCTAGAGGGGCGATCCTAATTCTAATTCCAAGGAAGCTGGCAGATATGCCCCATACTGAATAAAAGAACACATCTCGGGCAATGGGCAGGCAGAGCATTCCCAGGCAAAGAATTTTTGAATTAAATTGTTCTTTCACTGAACAAATATAAAAGCCCTAAAGTCGAAACACAGTGGAGATAATCTTCATGCTGAGCCAGAAGAAATCCCATTTCTATTAATAGACTTATACACACAAGTCCAGTGGATCCACAGGAGACTGTGTTTGCAAACATTGTATGAGGAATAACAATGATAAAACTAAGATTCTCCAACTGCTTTTTCTGTGCCTGTTAATGAAGTACAGCTTTTGTTCCCACATCACTAATCCCATGATGGAATCTCATTTTCAACCTTGCATGGATATGTTGATTGGATTTAATCCAGTTAATTAATGCTGTTATGTCATTTGCACACATATTTTTCTTACTATCCAGCATGAATTAAAGTTTAGTATCAGAGATGAAGGCTTACAAACTTTATTAAGTTTTTTTCATGAAATATTTTCGAAGCTGCCCTTTAATTTTTCCTACTAGTAAGATTATTCAAATCAATAAAAGTTTCAACTAGGAAGACTCCTTTAAGAACTGATGTAGTCAGCTTACATGTTTTAAAGTCCAGGGAGAGTTGGATGTGGTGGAACATGTCTAATTCTAGCACTGGAGAGGCCTGGGCAGGAGGCTCAGGAATTCAAGGTCATCTGTTAGGCACTATGTGGAAGTTTGAGGCCAGTGTTGGCAGCATGAAAGCCTAGACTAAATAAGTAAGGACTAGAGAGAAGATATGCTGTAACATTGTGACTCACTGGTAAATTTACCGAATGCATTTATTAAGTTGATCATATTTCACATTTTATGTGTATATGTGTGTTTTTTTTTAGTAAGTAGAGGGTTTTTTGTATGTTTGTATATGAACATCTATGTGTGTGCATGTACACCTATGTGTATGTATGTACATATTGAAGGCAGAAGTCAATTTCACGTGTTGTTCTTTGGGAACTGTCCACCTTTGGGTGGGCAGTTTGATGGGCTAGGCTGCCCGGCCAGCAGGTCCTGGGGGTCCTTTTGTCTCTTCCCTTCCAGAGCTGGGATTACAAGTGTGTTATCACACCTTGCTTTTTATGTGAGAGCTCAGGTCAGGTCCTTACGCTTTCATGGCAAGCACTTCAGTGGCCAAGCTTCTCCCCAGCCTTCAGTAAAACAAGTTCTAAAAGAAAAAGCGAAGTGTGCTATGTCGAAGTGGATTTTCCCTGGCAACTGCTGATCATATAGAATGGAGTCTTGGCGCTCTTTCCCTTCCTCCCCTTCTTCCTTCAGCAAACATGGATCATGTACTCGGAATTGCATGATTAGCCCCCTTCTTGTCAGGTCTTTTGATTAAACTTGCTTTTAAAGGTTTCTTCTGTTCAAAGAATGCTCCTCCTAGCTTTGGACAGAAGATGAGCCTTTTCCTCTGGGGTGAAACAGGAGCTAGAAACTAGAACTTCACCGCATTTACAAATGTCAGCGGGGTAATAAAAGAAAGAAATTCACTTAAACCAGAACCCTTGAAAATGGAACATAAAAGTAAATAAAGCCTGTTAATGATTTGCTATTTTTGTCCATTACTATATTAAGCACTGATAAGTCACAATTATGCTAATGGAAGCTAGATTCTGTGTGCTCCTATCAATTGACTTGCGTGTAGATTCATAATTACTTTCTGTCAATTTCTCTTTACCGGGCTATGGTTGTAAGGCAAAGCTTATATGTTATTTTGTTTAAGAAACAAAAAAACCGCTGGGCATGGTGGTGCACGCTTTTAATCCTAGCACTTGGGAGGCAGAGGCAGGCGGATCTTTGTGAGTTCAAGGTCAGCCTGGTCTACAGAGTGAGTTCCAGGACAGCTGGGGCTATAGGGAGACCCTGTTTCAAAAAGATCAAAAAAGGGGCTGGAGAGATGGCCTAGCGGTTAAGAGCGCCGACCGCTCTTGCAGAGGACCTGGGTTCGATCCCCAGCACCCACATGGCGGCTAAGAACCGTCTGAAACTCCAATTCCAGGAGAACTCCAGCTCCAGGGGAATCCGACGCCCACTTCTGACCTCCGCGGCATTGCACGACACGGGTGCACAGACTTGCATGCAGACAGTACATTCGTACACATACAGAAATAAATAAAAAATTAATAAAAAAAAAATAAAAAAAAGACCAAAAAAAAAAAAAACCCCACAAAAAACCAATTGTATTTGGATATTACTTACTTTCTGAGATATATTTTTTTGCCTCATTAGTAAATTGAAATAAATAATTCTTGGGCTGAGGGAGAAAGCACTGCTATTGAGGGAAAAGTACCATGCATACTTAAAAAATAAATTTGAACTCAAAACTTAAAGCATTCAAAACAAGTTAAGCAGAAATGATCCTCCTGTAAGAGCTAGTGTTCTCCTCGAAGCAGAACTTCCTCAGCAAGGGCAGGCTCTGGATAAAGATTCAGAGAGTCCTCGGCAGCCCACAGAAAGCCCTACAGTGAGCTCAACACTCCAAAGTCTTTCTCTAAAGAAGGAGAGAAAAATCTAAGGAGTCGAGCTTTGATTTTAGAGGGTTAAATGTGGACATCTCTTGGAAAAGTTAATGAAACTAAAGTCAAGGGGGGTGGTTAGACCAGAAAGCTTTCTGGAAGAATTAGGAACAATAAGACTATAACAAACAAAACTTCTCTAAATAAATGGGATTTTCTGAGAATGTCTGATTTCTCTTGAAAAGTGTTTTCATCTTTACAAAACATTATATAGTATGTATACGCATCCAACCTACTGAAAAGCCTACAGTAAACGCAACCACAAACACTTATGAAGCACCTTCCCACTCACACACAACTGCTCGTTTCTAATTGGAGGCTGTAATGTAAAGGAAATGGAAATGGTTGTTTACAGAAGCACCAAAGCAAATAAGCATGCACTGGCCCTGTACTTGTTTTGGAGGTACATGCTATTTTAAGAACTTTATAAATATTTAATCTTTAGAAAACCCCTTAGAAGTAGATATTATAGTTCTTGTTTTCAGGAGAACTATACTTTGTGAAGACAAAAATCTCTCCTACCATTCCTACCACCACCTATGGAGGATGAAGATTGGACTGCAGTGAGTTTCCTCCTGGACAAAGGGGGTGGCCCTTACCACCATGGAAAGACAGCATTTTCCATTATGGAAAGGGTTAAATGTCATGGCCTACAATGTTAAATGGACATAATCGAAGTAACCAGCGATGGTTTTGCCCTCCTGTCCATCAGTGAAAACTCAAATGCCCTCTTCCCTGGCAACCTCTGAAAATGAGTCTGTCTGACAGTTATGAGTGGTCTTTGAGTAAGTTATTGACTTCTTCTATATACAGGAGACAATGTACACAATGCAGCACTCCAGAAATGGTTCATGCCAAGAGCTGAAATTACATTACTGCATCCACCTATGGCACTGAAAATACAGTGAGAATTGGAAATTTTGCACTCACAATCTACATATCATATTTTTTGATAAATGCTAGTAGAGAATTCACTTTGATGGCAAAGATAGAAGCATTCATTCATCCTTCATGTTCAAAACACTAGGAGAAACTCAAGGAGTTTTAAGCTTCAAAAGGGCCCACCCTTTGGGTTATTAAGCAGAAACCTCAGGGCCAGTATGGGATAACTCCTTATGAGATAGGAGCCCAAATAATACATACTCTTGAGAGTCTTCTTGGCTGGGCAATGGAACTAGGGGATAAGACCCAGTCTCTGAAGATGCCACCCACCTTGGTTGCATGATGTAGAGAAATCGGGCTAGAACTGAGCTGGAAGTCTCCCTGTCTGCCTGAAAGCTTTCATAGACCCTGAAAGTGCTGTGCAGGCTACTGAGGAGAAATGGCACTAACAGTACCATCCAGCTGTTGAACCCTGTCAAGCAAGATGTTCCCACTTGTGCAATGGTGGCGTGGCAGTTATGTGTGTAATTAACTTCCCTCTGATTGGATCTGAGGCCAATTCCACAGGAAGGAATCCATACTTACTTAGTGATATAACCTAGTAAAAACTCAGTGGGAGAGGTCATAGGACCTGGGGAGGAACTTAATTCTGTTGTTTGGTTCAACTGACATAGCCTTGACTACCTTCTAAACATACATGTTTACATTCGTAGACAATTACCACTATCAGTTTTAATTAGAGAGGCCTCTCTTTCCAGTGGACAGCGAAAGAGACAAAACTTATGGTGGCACAAGGCACTAAGAAGAGATGACAGGTGAGTGTTTAGACCTAAACAAGACCTTTACATCATGTCCTCCAAGGCTTTGGAAATATTGCAGAAGAGGGGACAGAAAGATTGTAAGAGCCAGAAGGTAGGGAGTAGTGGATGTGCAGTACCTAGGAAGACATGGCCTTTGCAGTCCAAGCTCAGCAGCTACAGATGCTTCTGCTGGGTCAGCACAAAAACGGGCCTATCAGCAGCCAGGCAGGGTTGGAGGAGGGCTCAGGTGGCCCTGCCCCTCACTGCTGAACTGTTTGCTGCTGATAGATTCAGGGTGAGGTGGTCTCATTGCATTCAGTCTAATGCTTGAGGGAATAAAGAATTTCTGTTGGGTGAAATCACCAAGAAGCTTCTCTCTGTTTGAAAATCGAGGCACTCCATGTTTCTTTCCTCTGAACTATTCAGCTTTATCTCAGGGAAAGGGTGAACGTCATTCTAATTATTTCTCCACCAAATCAAGTTCCAGCCACTTCCACTGTATCTGAATTAATCAAATTCCTTTACAAATTTTAATTAAGGTTTTTGTTTTGAGAAAATTATAAATTCACACACAGTTGTAAGAAATAATACAGAGTAATCTATAAACCATTCGCTCAGTCCTACCCAACCACATGGTAAAGTTCATGGTGGAAGTGAGTTGATCTGTGCTCCCAAGTTCAGATGCCGAATCCCTCAAGTCCAGTACTTCAGAATGCAAAGTGTTTGAGGACAGGTCTTTAAATAGGTAGTGAAGTTAAAATTAGATCACCACAGTGAGCCTTAATGCAATAATAGCAGGTACAGAGGACAGACCACTCACAGCACAGGGAGAAGATGGGCATGGGCAAGCTAAGAAGAGACCTTCCTCTGCCTATATCTTTAGCCCAGACCTCTGGCTCCAGCCTTGAAATCTCTCCTGTTCAAGCACGTGATCTGTGATGCTGTTATAGCACCCTGGACATTAACGCAATGATGTGCTCCAAAATTATGATGTCATTGCATAGACTTGGGTCCTGACATTGACACAGTGGAGCAGAATGTTCCCCGACTACAAAGGCCCCTCTTGGTGTTCCTTGACAGCCTAACCCCCTCCTACTGCCTCTCTCCATCTTTGTCCTCTGGAAACCAGTCCTCCCTCCCTCCCTCCCTCCCTCCCTCCCTTCTTTCTTTCCTTTTTTCTAGCAGTGCCGCTTTGTACATGTTAGACAAGCATTCTACCACTCACTGTATACTGGTAGTCTCCCAATAATGTGCTCTTTATATGTAGAATCCTATCATTTGAAAATTTCATGTAAGTAGAATCCTTAATACTGGGGTGTTGTTTGTGAGTTCATTTTTTTCCTATCACTTGCTTCTGCTTTGGGAATATTAGGAATGAAGGAGGTATGGATATTGGTGTAGGATGTTTTATGTGAGCATGAATTTTCATTTCTGAAGCATATGTATCAGAGAATGTGATGGCTGACTCATGTAACACAGAAATACATGTTTTGTGAACTTGCCGATTTGTTTTCTAGACTGGTTGTACTACTTTTCATACCCATCAACTCTTTTCTTTGAAAATGGTGTTCCATTTTTAAATTAATTAATTAATTTTATACATTCAGAGAGGTGTACACTAACGTCTTGGTGGTGTGTTTTAACCTGCATCTTCATGCTGGCTATGGGTGTGGAACATCTTTTTACACAATTGTAGCAATGTGCACATTCTTTTTGATTACTGGTCTTTTTACATCTTCAGATCATAGCCCAATTTGATGGGTTTCTGAACGTTATATTTTGAGAATTCTTTGTGTTTTCGAGCTATTTGTCTTTGTAAGAAGTGTGATTTGTAAATATTTTCTCTCAATACATAATTTGTTTTTTCTGCTCCTTAAAAGAGTCTTCTGAAATGCAAAATTTTATTTTTGATGTAGTATAATTTATGTATTTTTCCCTTTAATGGCTTTTGCTGTTGGTGAAGTCTAAAACTTTCTAACTTTAGGTCCCAAAGATTTTCACATGTGTGTATCTTTTAGATGTTTCCTGGTTTAATTCTGTGCCTGAAGTCTGAGTCCTACTTTAAGCTAGTTCTTGGCTCAGGAACTTGGGTTGTGGGTTATAAGGTTTTACTTGTTTTAGTTTTCTACCTATGAACATCTGGTTGCTCCAACATCACTTGTTGGAAAGACTATCCTTGCTTATTTAATTTTCTTCCCATTTTTTGTAAGAAAAATCCATTTGAAGGTAATTTTGTGTCCATACTGTGCAGACTCCATCGATCTTTTGTCTGTCTAACAAGCCATCTAGTCTTGGTTACCACCACTTCTTGCAATTTGGATTGAAGGAACCCTCCCCCTTATATTTCCTTTTCCAAAGTAAGCTACTCTCCTTTCATTAATGAATGTTAAAATAATGTTGTCTATGTCTAGAAACAACATGACAGATTTTAACAAGAATTTTAGTAAGAGTGTATTGACTAAGAACAACTAACATCTTTGCAATTTTGAGTGTTATAATTAATGAACATGGCTAGTCTCTCCATTTATTTGGACTCTCTTTGATTTCTCTGATTAGGCTGTGTAGTTTTCAGCATACAAAATTACATAACTGTATGCTTTGCTGGATTTTAATTGACTTGGGAGGGATGAAATCCCATGTCCTCATGTGGTCTCTACTGATACAGGGAAGAGTTGGGACAAAGTGACTCATTACCACCCAGTAGGGATGAAAGCTCAGACCCTTTTTCTAATCCCCTCAGTGGTGCTGGAACAGTGTATCAGCCTGGGCAGCTTGGGATTCTGGCTCTCCTGTTAGTCTCCGGGGTCCTGGTGGGGGCCCAGGTTATTGTTTGTTTGTTTGTTTTGGTAGTTGTTGACTAAGGTACACTAGTTATTGTCTGAAAAAATTTCTGTTCTGTTAGGTGGTAACTTTTCTGGTCTATTTTTCCAAGGAGGGTGGGCTGCTGCGAGGGTGAATAAGACAGCTTTTTAACCTGTGCTATTGGCATTACCAGGTTACCAGACTTGAACTCTAGATCTGGGAAATATGATGCAGAAAGAAAATCCAGGGAGCTAACTACTGTGCTGTTCATCGGGTACTGAAGGGTCCTCTCTGGTCTGGCTCACCCCTGTGCCTTTAAAAACATTTATAATACCCAGATTATTGTTTTACTTAGTGTATAGATTAGAAATAGGTATCTATAGTCCACTTTCCTGGAAGTGGAAGTTCTACAAGTATTATTAATATGTATAACTTGAAGAAACTATACCAATTTCCTATGGGTAAAAAATAATCACGTAGAATTTATTATATATAAATTCTATATAAATATAAAAGTGGAAAACACCTATGAATATTATATATATATATACATATATGTTTTCAAGGATCAAAACTAGGCCCATGCATATGCTGGTTATAGCTATCCCTAGCTTATTGGAAATTTACTTAGATAAATGACAATATATACTTAGAGGCTGCCTACAGTACCACAATCATGAGAACTAGAATGTTGGTCTCTCACTTGACTCACCTGAAGATCAGTGTAATAACTATACACAAAAAACTGTGGCTCTTTAAATAAGTCTAGACTTGGAACACATACTTAGGACATAATACACATCAATTGGACAAATATACAAGTGATATGCCTGGGTTGATACAAGCATAAAGTAGGTAGAGACTTTCAAAAGCAAGACATCTGTTCAAAAACATTTGTACCAGAACAAAGAGAACCTGTCATTCATTTTGGGAGAATTAGTCTTTCTAATTCTCCCAAAATGAATGAGAATTGTACAGAGCATTAAATATATATTATATATAGCATTATATACACATTACATATATAATGTGTATAAATATAGACCTTTCCGTCATTTAAATTTTATAAACAAATAGTGATTAATTTGTTCCCATTGTGTTAAATACTTGCCTGTAGCTGCAGTTTTAATTAATAATTGGATTGAATTAATACCATAAAGATATAACAATTGCATTATTCTTGCTCAACTTCAAACATAGTTACCTTAATATTAGCATATCCTTTTATTTTGAAACAATCCTGGGAACAACCATCTCCTATACTTTTAGTCTGAGCAAATCTCTTCCTGTTATTGATCAGGTCTTCTATTATAGCAGAGCATCATTTAATTAATCGGCATTGTTTTCAGATTGTTACTGACCATCAAATTCAATAATATTGTTAATATCTAAATATATGTTTATGTGAATACAAAATGTAGAATTACAGTAATAATTTAAAAGGACATTTATTAACAATTGTCATGCTTTACATAAGGCACTGATCTAATTTGCTTTTACTACTTGGAAATTCTGGTAAATAATTTGCTGTGAATAGCAACTGTGGTAGGAAATCACCATTCCACAAAGGTTATTACATCATCTATGAACTTACAGTCATTATTTAAAATTAGTTTATCTCTGTGCCAAAGATCTTATTCCTTTCTCTATAAATACTAAGCATCTGTAAAAAAAAAAACTATGATAGTTGTCTGGTTAACTTTTAGCATAGTTTGGGTTGGTTTTCTGATTTCCATGCAGTGGCTGAATTGTTTCTGACTCTATCCTAAATTTCTTACTCTAATTTTAGTGTCTGATGCATGTGTAATATTAAGGTATTAATTTTTCTTGTTAGTTCATCCATTCACTCATTCATTCAGTATTTTGAATACTCTGTAATTGGTTCTGGGGATCAATAAAGAATTACACATTTTTATTTTTCAGTGTATACAAGTGTAGTGGAGGAGACAGGAATATAAAAAGATGATGAGGCTTAACAGCAAATGGTAAATGGCTTGGGGATGGCTCAGTGGGTATAGTGCTTGCTGTACAGGTGCAGTGACTTAAGGCTGGTTCTCTAGGTTTCATGTAAATGCTGGTGGGTGTGGTGGCCTGCCTGTAATCCCAGTGCCCAGGAAGTAGAAGCAGTGGCTTCCTGGGGCAACCTGGTTAGCTATACTGGCCAAATTAGCAATATCTGAGTTCCAGTGAGTAAGGAATGAGAGTTCTTGAGAAAGAAACCAGATGTCAGATTCTGGCCTCCAAATACAGGCACATGCACACACAGCACACACACACACACACACACACACACACACACACACACACACACACACACGGAGGCAAAAACGGAAGAAAGAGAGAACAAATGACAAGGGTTTAAATGTTGGGTGATATAGAGCATCGCAAAACAGAGAGGGGGGGAATGGAGAGAACGGTGGGAATTTTAGAAAAAGCTTCCATTGCTATGAGGGGGTGCGGATAGGGGAGGGAGGCCACATGATTAAGATGTATTGTATGAAATACACAAAATTTAAATTAAAAACGCTTCCAGAAGATGCTATTTGAGCAGTCTTAAACCCTGAGTATTAATTAGCAAGGCAAAGAACAGACAGCGGGAAGAAAGGACTGAGTTAGCAGTGTGAAAACAAAGTAAACTGCAAGCATCCACATTTAACTTTGAAAGCTTCCGATCTTTTCAAATTAATAATAGACCTCCATTCTTGTGTTTGTCTTCCTTACAAATTCCTTTGTAGGGATTTGTTTTGTTTACGTGTGTGTCAGTGTACACTTCTGTGTGCCCACTCCAAGCATCCCTGGGAGCTGGAGTGACTGGCATTTATGGGATGAAGTAGCTTGTTATGTGGGTGCTAGGATCCCAACTCCAGTCCTCATGACTGTGTGGCAGGTGCTCCCAACTGATGCGCACGTCCCTTACAAATTCTTTATCTGTTTAATGCCTGCATCGCGCAGCGATGGTGCCTGTTACTGCTTTTGTTTATTCATATAACCCAGAGATTTTTGGTGATGCCGAAAAATCGGAGGGAAGTAAGATTGGAATAGGAGATGAGGAGCTGGTGCTGAGGGCCTGGAGGGTAGACTGAGGGAAAGGAAAGACAGGGAGCAGTAAGTGGTTACTGTAATGCAGCTGAATTATCACACTTAGGTCACCCTGCTGGGTGGTCTAAGGGAACTTGTTAGGTCTCAGGCTTTGAATATGATGTAATCCTGGGAATTTGTAGAGTCTCCCAGGACTTGTCCAGGTTTCTGATGTGGATGACTGAGAAGTATCACTAATAATCATGAATAAGTCTATATATATATATATATATATATTTCAAGTGGGAGTTAAGGAAGCAGACAGTGTTAGTTGTACACATGCTGGATTGGTGTTCCTTCAAGACTTACAGATGGAGATAGGAAAGGAAGCATTATATGACGGAGTGCCATGTAGAAGAATCTGGAGAGAGGCCCCAGTTTTAATCTTCAGACTGAGGGTAGTACTTAGAATCAAGACAGTGAGAGTTCCCCAAGGTAAGGAGTTATCTTGAGTCTGTGAATAACAGATATAGCCTTGATGCCACTTTCTGTGATTCTGGTCATGTAGGATCCCATTCTAACCTGGAAGTTTATTTAAACCATATTTGACCTCAGTGTGTGACCTCCCAGGGACCACATATTCATTAGTGAGTACCATTCATTAGTGAGACTGCATGGGTGAAACATGAGAAAATAGCTATGCTCCTGAAGTTGAGCCAAAGACAGTAGAAGATGTGAGAACTGGGGCCCACTGAAGAGTGCGCCCATGACCACAGCTCACCTCTGCTATTGCTCTCAGCAAATACAGGCAGGGCTGCCGCATCCTTCAGCTTTTCAGAGAATTAAACAACCTGGATGTGTTATCTTGGTGTGGTGTGGTGTGTGTGTGTGTGTGTGTGTGTGTGTGTGTGTGTGTGTGTGTGTCGGTTGTATGCATGTTTGTTTGTGAGGGCTGGTTACATGTGTATAGCATGTGTGTAGAGGTCAGAGGATAACCCTTGGGCGCCATTCTCACCTTTCTACCTTGTTTGAGGCACGGGTTCTTCACTGCTGGGTAGACAGGCTAGCCACCAAGAGCTTTTGGGAGTTCTTTACTCCACCTACCAGTTCCCCAAAGGGGCACCTGGGTATTACAAACACTTCTACTGCTGCATCCTGTTTTAACCTGGGTTCTAGGCATCCAAACAGGTCATCAGGCTTCTATATATAGTAAACATATTTTACCTACTGAGCCATCTCCTAAGCCTTGGATTTTTATGTAAAGGCTCTCTACCTTTTTATCTTGACAGTCAATTAAAATTTAAAATACTACACTGAAGCCAACGGGAAAAAATTAAATGTCTGTTGTCTGCTACTTTGAGCTCTGTGATAGGTAACTTGGAGTAACTGAGAATATGGTGAGGGTTATGAAGAAGTACTATCCTCTGTGCTGTATTATTGCTCGGGGTACCACAGCATTCCCAGTGCATCCCATGTCCAAGAGGCTGCTTAGTGGCAAACACAAGAAAAGTTCTCCAGAAAATACATTCATAGATCTTTTTTCACCTGAGGTTATTCTCTTAGTGATAGTGACATGTGGTTGAGAAAGATCTGTGTGTTTGTGGAGGAAGAGCCATGGATGTCTGGTTACTAACGTCCCTTCACTTCTCAGACACCACATATTTAGTTATGCAGCTATTGGAAACAGACCCCAGGAATGTTCTGGATTTCTCTGGGCTTCTTTTTTCTCTTGCCTGTAAAGTGAACATCATGAAATACCAGCTAATAAGATCCCTGCGATAAGGTGGGATAATGTCTGTAGAGTATCATCACGGTGCCCACGCTTTATAGTAACCAAAGACACTTAGCTATAATAATTATGATGATGGTTGGCATGGTGTCTTGCCCTTGTGTCAAAACAAAGGTTTCTCTAGTGCTTAGAAGACTGTAAATATGGCTTTTGCTTATGGAAGTAGGAGTAAGTGTTGCAGAGCAAGCCTGTGGATTGGAAACTATAAAGACATGGATTCCTGGACTAAAGACTAGTGCCCTGAGGTGATCTGAGGGCAGGTGAAAAATCAGATTAGCTACCAATCCCTTGGCTATGCTCATGTAAATAAGATCTCTCGATTGAGCTTCCAGGAGAGTGAGGATGTGTTTGGATGATGTAGGGATGGATGGCAGAGATGTTCCTGAAAATGAGGCTGCTTGGCTAAAGCTTTAAGCTAACACTTTGTTCTAATAATCACAAATCAACACGTTTTGTCTTTAGAGAGGATGGGCTTATGGAAAATCTACTACTGGTCCTCTAAAGTAATCAAGTCCACTGAGTTCATGTGACAGAACCTGTAAGTTTGATTTGGTCTCACAAAAGTATACAACTCAGAAATTTATTTTGCACTTTAAAATATTTACATGGATAGAGGTGATAGATCTCCTTAAGCTATAAACTCCTTTGGACAGATTCGTAGCCCTTATTGGAGTTTATAGCTTAAGGAAGAAATCAAGATCTGATTTTAGAATAATTTTCAATGTGTTGTTGATTCAGGGGATTATATTATTAAAGTACACATTGATTGGAGCATTTTCTTGGATTTAATATCATTTTTAAATGAGCACATGACCTGTCAGTTCCATAGATCTCAAAGACATTCCTGTCCATATTGATGTTACAGAGACAGGTAATCCATCACTTATTTAGCCCTTCCTCTCCTCTCACTACCTTTCATTTAGACCTTGTTACTTTTTATTGAATTAATGCAAGATTGTCTTCATGGATTTCATGTTTCCCTGTTCCAGTTTCCTCCATGCTTTGTTACAAAATGAAGTATTCTGGGGCTGGAGAGGTGGCCTAGTGGTTAAGAGCACCAACCGCTCTTGCAGAGGACCTGGGTTCGATCCCCAGCACCCACATGGCGGCCGAGAACCGTCTGAAACTCCAATTCCAGGGGAATCTGAGACCCTCTTCTGACCTCTGCGGCATTGCACGACACGGGTGCATAGACCTGCATGCAGACAGTACATTGATACACATACAGAAATAAATAAAATTAAAAAAAAAGAAACCATTTAAAACAAAAAGCAAAAAAACAAAATGAAGTATTCTGAACTGTAACTCTGATGCCATCATTTTTTAAGATTTATTAATTTTTAAAAAATGTTTTATTTTTATTTTTTAACTTTTTTCCTATTACTTCTTTATTTTTTTCATATTTTAACAGTAAGTAATAATTTATGAGTACAAGCATCCTTCATGTAAAACCAATTTGCAAGCAGTTGTGCCCAAACCCACACAGCCCATGGGTTCCACCATCCAGCTGGGGGTGGGGGGTGGGCTTGTATGTTCAATCAAGTTGATCAGATGAGTGTTCAGTCTACATTGCTGTAGTTTCACCATTCACCCCAATTGCAGCCCTTACATTCTACCATGGAGCTGGCACAGCTGTTAAAGGCTCAGGCTCACAACCAAAAAGACAAGATTTACTAATTTTATGTGTACACAAGTGCCTGTGTGTAAGTATGTGTACCATCTCCATACTTGGTGCTTTCAGAGGTCAGAAAGGGGCACTGGATCCTCTGGAACTGGAGTTCCAGGTGTTTGTGAGCCGCCGTGTAGGTGCTGGAAGACAAACTCAGATAAACTTTGCATGAGTAGTCAGTGGTCTTAACTGCTGAGCCATCTGTCCAGCCCCTGAATCTATCATTCTGTTTAGACTCTCATGCATCCCACAGTCCCACAGATGCTGGTGTGGCATTCAAAGCCTTTTGCTGGACCACATCCTGCCTTTCTCAGCTGATTCTGCTCCTCTCTGTTCCCTAGGACTCAGTACAGAATACTTTCGCTTTTGCTGTTTTCCTGATCTTTTATTTAATGCTTTAATTGATGTTTTGCGTATTTCAGACATCATTTCTCAGTTCAGTTTAGACATATTCCCCTTTCCTTTCCCCCGACCCCACCCCAGATTACGCGCTCTGCCATAACTATCCTGCATTTTTCTCTTAGTCTTTTTTATGTTTAGGAATTCACATTTTCCTCCTTTAATTTTATATTACTCTAAGATATGCATATATACTTTCTACTCATATATCTTTGCGGTAGGATGAGTCTTTGGGTTATATACCCAGGAGTGGTATGACTGGGTCAGGTGGTAGGCTCATTTTGAGTCTTTTTTGTTTGTTTGTTTATTTGTTTGTTTGTTTTTTTTTTTAGACAAGAGTCTCCCTGTAGCTCCAGCTGTCCTGGAACTCACTCTGTAGAAGAGGCTTTGAACTCACAAAGATCTGCCTGCCTCTGCCTCCCAAGTGCTAGGATTAAAGGCATGTGCCACCATGCCCGGCCTCATTTTGAGTCTTTTAAGGGTTCTCCACACTGCTTTCCATATTGGTTGTACAAGTTTACATTCCCATCAGCAGTGGATGAGTGTTTCCCTTTCCCCACAACCTCTCCAGCATTTGGTGTCTTTTGTGTTCTTGATCTAAGCCAGTCCTATCAGAGTCAGATGATATCCGAGAGTGGTTTTAATTTGCATTTCCTCAATTATTAATGATGTTGAACACTTTTTAAGATGTTTCTCAGACATCTTTACTTCCTCACTGGTGAAGTCTGCTTTCTTGGTTTTTGTTTAGGCTAGCCTTCAGTTTCAAATGAATGTACTTCTCCAGCCAGGATGTGTTGATATGCCCACTTCATGGACCAATTCAAATGCTCCACTGTTTGTGATGTTCTCCTTCCACTCACCCCTCCAATCTCACTATCATATTCTGTTTCCTTTAATTTCTGAGGTTCTATACTCACATACATCACATGGCACTATGCGTGTCTTTGGTATTGAGCTTATAATATATTCTGATACATTGGAGCTAGGGACTGTGTTACTCCACACTGCGCTTTGGGATATTTTAGGATGGGATCCTTTACATGGCAGGTGACTGATGTTTATTGAAGTCTACCAATTCTATTTGTCATTTTTTTCACAGCTTCTTTTATTTATGAATTGAAAGCTCCAATTTTATATATTTGCATTTAGTATGGTCTCATTCAGAGAACCACGGTTTTTTAAAAGTTGTAAATGTTGTACAATACAGGAATTATAAGTAATTCCATATTTCTTCTTTTACTTTTCCCCTAAGGTTCATGGGATGTTGATATAAATATAGCACTGATGCAAGCACAAGAAGAAGAAAAGGCTCAATGGCTCTCAGAGCTCAATGATGTGGCAAGGAGCAGAGTGGAGACTGAAACCAAGTACTGCTCTGGGTTCTGCCAATACCTGCAACAGCTGCTTCTAGTGTTTCCTTTCTTCTGAAGACCCAGCTCAGTGCAAGTACCACTATTGCAGTCAGTACTTTCACATAGTACACAATGAAAGTTAAGATCAAACATGGCTGCTGTAACAAAATGAAAAGAGGATTGCAACTTAGCTTGTGTGGGTGGTGAGTCCCACCTAATTGCAATTTAGCTTGTGAGGGTGGTGAGTCCCACTGGATTGCAACTTAGCTTGTGTGGGTGGTGAGTCCCACCGGATTGCAATTTAGCTTGTGTGGGTGGTGAGTCCCACAGGATTGCAACTTAGCTTGTGTGGGTGGTGAGTCCTACCGGAAAGCTCATGTGCTCTCCTTATATTATTCAGTGTCTAGGCTTGGAACTTAATTTTTAGTGTTATTACATACAGACCTGTTGCCTATGAACATGTCTCTGAAGAAAAAGAGAGAGAAAAAAAAATGGACTGACTGAACTTCCTGTTGTTGCATTAGGCTTCACTAGGAAGTAATCAGAAGACCTGGTATCTGTGTGTCATCACTGTGGCCCATTGGGTAGACCAGAAGTCTCTGTGTCTCTTTCTTTTTTTTTGTTTTTTCTCTCCATTTCTGTTTCTCTATTTCTCTCTCTCTTTACCATTTTAGATAGGAAGAGTCCTGAACTTAAACTTCAAAGACCAGTTTTCATCTTTCATCTAGCCGCTTCACAAACTGCTTTCTGACCCCTGGCCAATTGCTGAAATTATAAGAGTTTTGATTACTTAATCCCTAAACAAAGTTACTGTGAGAATCAAATAGGATAATAAATGGGGAAACATTTGATAAACATCAAAGCACTTCACTAAAGTGTCATCAGAAGTGTTATTGTTATTAAAAGAGGAAAATAAAGCAAGGACTTGAATTCAATCTGTTCAAAAGTCTGAATTAATAGTCTAATTATTTGCTTACTGTCTTGAGAAATATTCTGCAAAGCCAAGGCAGCAAAGAACTTGCTAGGTTTTTTTGACTAAGTTAGAAATGCTTTATGTTGTTGACATTTATTAATTGTATTTATAAGTACACCATGATAAATTATGGGCAACCTTCAAAATCTGTGACAATAATAAAAACTTTATAAAAAATACACATGGTTTAGCACATTATCTGAACAGTAGCCAAAAGATACTTATAGACATCTTTTTGGATGTTCTTTGCTCTATTCTACAGAGATGCAAACCTTCCTTTTATGTATACTCTTCAAAACATTGAGAGCAGTTGATTCAGTTTATTGTTTGATTTCTTAGAGAGACCAGTGTAATCAATCTGTAAAGCAACAACAACAACAACAAATCTAAAACAAGGCCAGGTGTGGTGGCGCATGCCTTTAATCCCAGCACTTGGGAGGCAGAAGCAGGTGGATCTCTGTGAGTTCCATGCCAACTTAGGCTACAGGGAGACCCTGTCTCAAAAAGATAGAAACAAAACAAAATAAATCCAAAACAAAACCCCAAACCACCATAACAAAACAAAAGAAGTCTCTCTGTTATAGTTCTTGACTGGAGGTGTTGAGCTTCTTATTAAAATTACCTGATTGCATTGAGCCTTAATTCCTACATCTAATGGCAAGACTTCCATTGTAACTTAAAAAGGGCTTTGTGTTGTTATCATTGGATTGTTTCGAGAGCTAGATGTGGTAGGAAACAATTGTAAGGAGAGAGAGAGAGAGAGAGAGAGAGAGAGAGATTAAGAATTTCTGTTCTGGGGCTGGAGAGATAGCCTAGTGGTTAAGAGCCCCGACTGCTCTTGCAGAGGACCCGGGTTCGATCCCCAGCACCCACATGGCGGCTGAGAACTGTCTTTAACTACAGTTCCAGGGGAATTCGACACCCTCTTCTGACCTCCTTGGCATTGCACAACACGGGTTCCCAAACCTACATGCAGCCAGTACATTCATACACATACAAGAATAAATAAAAAAAATTAAAAAAAGAATTTCTGTTCTTCCTCCCAGTGTTCCCCAGTTTTCCTGAAGAAAAAGACCATCAGGCTAAGTCCAAATAAAACCTTCCCTGGCACTCTGTGTGATGAAGAGAATAGTCAGCCATTGATGGGAACAGGAATAGGGACAGCACTGAAGGACAAAACAACCTATTTATTAATCGCCAAGTAGCAGGGCCCCAACTAGGTCCCAGGAGATCATTTATTGATTCATCATCTAGTTAAGAATGTATCATTCTGCTTAAAAGCTTGAGGGAGCAATCTCAACTATATTATGCATTAAATATTTGAATGCCATTAGAGCAGTAATAAAACACTAAAATAAAAATGGTTGGAGCCCATGGCACAGATTGGATCATGGAGTCTAGAACCATTAGATTAAAGTCGCGTCTGAATACAGAAGAGGTCACATAAGGCCTCTAAGGTTTACAATTCAGTGTTTTCTTCTCCATTTCCACACTAATTACCCAAGCCTGGACCATATGCCAGATATTGCTATTAAGTATTGGAGACATCTAGTAAACACAGTCTCCAAAAACTCTGCCTGTCAGATACCGTATTAGGAAAGAATCGGTGGAATAAAACACTAATGTGAAAAGAAGTGGGATCGAAGCAAGAGAGCGAAGCACGGCCCTGCTAAGATGACTTTTGAGTCAATGCTTGAAGAAGAGCAGGAGCTGGCTGTGGACACTGGCAAAAGACTTCCATCATGGCACAGAGCTCCTGAGCCTCTTGGAGGCAGGCTCATCTAGCTGAGGTTGAAGCTGTGGCTTTGCTGGGCCAGGGAGGGTTCGGAAGGTGTGGAGACATTAAAGGACTTTGAGCAGAGGGGTGATGATCTAGCTTTCCATTTTTAACAGGGACAGCTTGGCTGTTGTGCTGAAAATAGATGTAGAGGACAGGGGCAGAAGAAGGGACACAAGTTAGTCCGTCAACACAGGCAGAGCCAGACCCAGCCAGACCCTGGCACAGTTACTGGATGGGGCAGGGTGGTAGAGGGGTGAGGGGGCAGGGAATCTATTTTTAGTCTTTGCTGAGGGAAGAGATGTGGGTGTGAAAAATGCCATGGTGTCACAGGCACAGCAAAGCTTTCAGCCTCAACAACTGAAAGAATGGCTTTGCCATTCACTGACTTGGGAGAGTGTGAAGATTAACAGATTGAGGGAGAACTACCAGGAGAACCTGTCAGATCTGAAATGCTGCTGCTGTCCATGGCTTCTAGCTGAATCCCACGCCCCAATTCCTCTTCAGGTCATCACCATGCTGAGATCAAGCCTCCCAGTGAGCAGCCTGTCTGCAATCCCAGGGCTACTTGGGACAAGAATAAGAGTGGTCACCTCATGCCTTAATGAGGAACAATTAAAAGCCTCCACTCCCAGATGCATGGGCTGAGGCTTCTGTGACAGTGACACTGTCGGCTCCCTGTCCTGGCCAGTCCTGCCTTCTCCACCCTTCACAGGACCATCTGAGCTTCTGTCAATAAAATTTTTGTTTCCAAATCCCAATCTATTTTCTCTGCGACTGCCCCTAAGATTCTTGCTGAGGTCACCCCAAGTAGAAATAATGTCTTTTTCCTTGGCATAACTGATATCTTCCCTTCTTCCACATCTCTGAGGAGAGCCACAGTGAGTATATTGTGATCCAAACTTGACCATACTAAGAATTGCTCAGTGCTGTGCATTTTTATACTTTACTTTCAGTAGATATCGAATAAATATTGGTTATGAGGTTAACACCTACCTGTGGTGTCTCAGAAGAAAAACTAAAAATTAAAGATGAAAAACTTCACTTTAAATTAAATTTAGAGGTCAGTTTCCCTTTGTGACTCTCATACATCAAGCAAAATCATAATACCCTGTAGCCACTCTTTTCTTAAAGTTTTGGACACTGTGGTTCTTCTAGTGTGATAACCTGTTTGCAGTTAGTTTTCTTATAACTGCAATTTACACAAAATTTGAAAGCAGAAGAGCCAAGGCAAACACCAGCAATTGTTTTGTGCACATTGTGGCAGAGAGCATCAGCTCTGATTACATCATCCGAATGGACTGCCTTGTGCCTGGAGCCTCAACCAGGGACTCCTGTGTTATCAGTTTGGCTATAGCCTAGACACATGTGGAAAGGTTCCCAGAGGTGGTTTTAATGTGCACACCAGGTTGAGAACCTCTGTTCTAGGAAGTAAAATATGCTTTTGGCTAAAAACAAGTGAACAAAAAGCATTTGCCAAGACACAATAAAGCAAAAGCATTTGCTGGGACCAAGTTGCTGGTGACTCTGGGCTCTGTCTCCTTTAGAGTCTCTCCCCGGTCATCCGCCTTGCTCGTGATCCTCCAGCTGCGCTGGCCTCCACACCAGGCCAAGCTCTCCCTGCTGTCAGGGACGATCTGCCTCAGATTATTCAGCACATTTATGCCAAACCATCTTTCTATCAACAGAATTGATCTCTGCCAAATTATACCCAGCCAGATGTCTGAATATGCAGCAAGCCACTCTACTCCAGCAAATGAGACTGCAGGTTAGGAAACGGATGGAAGTGATAGGAGATGGGGCTGCGGTTCACAATAACAGCTAAACCATCCTTGATAGAGGTAGTGTAGTGTTGCCCAAGGCCTCTTCTGTGACACAGCCTAAAGGGAGTCACAGGCATCCTTTATGTGCCTAGTTTAGGTCTTTCTTAGCTTTCTTCTTCGCTTCCTTTCCTATTGGCTTTTCTTTTTTAAAAATTTTTATTTATTTATTTTGTATGTGTATGAATGTACTGTCTGCATGCAAGTCTGTGCACCCGTGTCGTGCAATGCCGCGGAGGTCAGAAGAGGGTCTCGGATTCCCCTGGAACTGGAGTTCTCCTGGAATTGGAGTTACAGACGGTTCGTAGCTGCCATGTGGATGCTGGGTCCTCTGCAGGAGCAGTCGGTGCTCTTAACCACTAGACTATCTCTCCAGCCCCTTTTTAATTTTTTTTAATTTATTTTTTATATGTGTACCTACTGGCTTTTCTTATAGGCTGTTTTTTTCACCCCTTTAATCTCTTTCGGTGCCTTGCTGCAGAGCTCCCGCCCAGCTCTGCACATTCATTCAAATTGCAGGGCTCCAGACCAGGTCTTTAATTACAAATTTAAAAATTATGGGGAGAGTGGAAGCACGATAACCTTGCATATTGCTTAGTTTCCCTGCCCCTAAAGGCAGTGTCACTTTGTTCCTTCAGCAGCAGCTTCTGCCCTGCCATTCCTCCGCGCCCCACGGCTGCATGCTGGTTCTTATCAGTGTGATTATTATTAAGAATCACGAGGGATTCTGTTTACTACTGGACTACTTGGTGCCAGGTATCAAAGTAGAGGATTGTCAAGACCTACGTAATTTAAGTCTTATAACTGTATAATTTTCAGTCTTATGACTAAGTTCACAGATTAGTGTTTCTGTGTGTGTGTGTGTGTGTGAGAGAGAGAGAGAGAGAGAGAGAGAGAGAGAGAGAGAGAGAATCATTCTGTACCTTACTTTCTGAGGCAGGATATTTCAATGAACAGCTTAATGGTTCAGATAGACTGGCTGCCCCGCAAACCCAGGAATCCCTCTGTCTCCCGCTTCCTTGCACTGGGATTCCTGCCATGTCTGGCTCTTTAACATTGTTCTAAGCTCCTTATGCTTGGTCAGCAAGCACGTTGCTGACAGCTAAATCCACAGCTCAAATGTGGTTTTTGACTTGTTCTACCATGATCTCTGTGAATAATGGCAAAATGTATATATTTCTCTGCCCTTAAAATTCTTCCTAATCAAATCTTCACCACCTTTTTTTTTTCTTGAGATAGGAGGTCTCACTGTATATCCCAGGCTGGCCTGGAACTCATTATATAGCTTAGACTTGTCTTCAACTCATGACAATCCTTCTGCTTTAGCCTCCAGAGCAGTGGAATTACAGGTGCCAATGGCCACACCTGGAGCCTTGATAAAGCCATAATTGTCAGGGAAACAGAAGATGGAATAATGCAGGCAAAGTTCTCTGCAATGGCCTTTGAAGGAGTCTAATGATTTGTAAATATAGAAGATGTTTCTAGTGTTCTGTAGCAATAATTTATTGACATATTCAGATTATTTGCCATGGTTTCAGTGCCAGGACCTCAATAAATGTTTGCTGAGAGCAAGGTACAATGAGAAGGACTCCTTGATTTTCCTGTACTACAAGAAAGTAATTAAGACATTCGTGGCTTTAGAGGCTGATGCAGCTATGGTCTTTTACAAACGTGGCTGTGTGGTCTTTGCCCCACCCTCCTCCTGTACCTAGGCATAAGCTTCCCCTGTTGAAGGGGTTGCCCTTCCTGCCTTCTACAGACTTAACAGGTTAATCAGAAATTCTGAAGGACAAAATTTCCCAATATGTCTTCTGCATAATCTTGGCTATAATCAGGACTTTGAAAAGGCTGCATACACTGCTGTCTGGTATCTCATTGTCAAGCTGTCTTTAAGATTTCAGGGTTTTTTCCTCTGCATGATCATAGACTATTGATAGCAATGCAAGATGTACTCTGCTTGTTTTGACAGGACTAAATGTTCTGAACGGGAAACAAGGGGGATAGATGTGTACAGCTATCCTTCCTTGCTCTTAAGTCTCTTAGTACCTACTTAGAGATGGCTGGAGAAATGATATTTTCCCTTAATAATGTGTAGAAGGCAGAGGAGAAGCAAACAACACTCTGTCTTCCCATCATCCTTATCAGATTTCTGATTTGCAATGTTTTGGGAACTAGCCTAGCCCATAACAGTGAATCTGTGGGGCTCTTTTAGCCTTTAAGTAGGAAGGACAGTAATGAGGGTCAGCAGCCTCTATGACAGTGCCCAACGACTCCCACTTTCTGTCCTTCATGCACTTGTGTAAGGCTCTTTTCTTGAATATACAAGGGACTCAACACATAACATATGATGCACCTGAGATTTGGTTGTTAAACATAACTTCCATTTTGGAGGATCTTTCTTAGCCCATTGGAAATACCCTTTCAAAGACTCGCAGGACAAGCACTACACAGGCCAGGTGCTCCTTTTGAGAATATGGAAACTGACATTTCACTCTTCACCTTTGATGGTTAATCATGAAAGCTGCTTGATCTTTCCAGCCCCTTCACGCTTCTATGTCTTCTCTGCATAATGGGCTGCACCCTCAGACTGTGAGCCAAACAAGCCCTTCCTTCCTCAAATCACACCTGTTACCTATTCTTCACAGCCACAAGAAAAGTATCTGATCCCCTACACTAGCAGAGACCCCCACCTATGACGGAGGCCTCAGGTGGTATCCTGACAACAGCCTCTAAGACACTTCATCCAGAGGACTCAGCTCAGCCACAGCCAACTTTCCACCCAATGGAAACCAAACTAAGAAAGGGTTATTGTTTTATGTCATTAAATTTGTAATAATTTTCTAAACAGTAATGTATAATTAATGCAATATTAAAGATGCAAGAGAGCTCCCTCTGATAGCCTCAATCATGGTCCCTGTCTCTGTACCATGTGACAAATACATTTTCTTGTGATGTTCACCATTTTCTGATCTGCATTCCAGATGTGTATTTATTCTGCATTTCTGTAAACGTGTGGAAAATAGAAACTCGCTGCCACTGACTTTTGAGTTCCTTTAGGTCCCCAAAATTTGTCATGCTCACAGGAGACACAGGCTAAATATCTGATTAGCAAATACGTAAACACATTTGCCTTTATGGACCAAAGAGCATCTGGTTAACTTGATTTAGAGAAGATTTCCCACCTCTAAATATACTAATGACTGATTTCCAAGCATACTGCCTGTGTGAGATTTCTCTTTCATGCTGTGGAAGATACAATTAAAGTCTGAGTAAATACATTATTTCTCTATAATGTAGAAAAATGACATGTGTTCACAAATCAAGGCATGATCTTGATTCTACTATGTAAAGGATATGCTCTGTGTGATAAGTCATCACAAAAGCCTACAGAAAATAAGATTTCACGGCAATGGGAACTTGTTAATGCAGAAAACAAATGGGATTTTTTCCCCTAAAATTATACTCATCTCTAGTTTGTCATTGTTAAATTTTCATACCAAACATTACTGGTATGGGGAATAGAGAAGGTCACAGTTAGGTTGGACATGTGAGCCTGATGTATAACATGTAGACCACGTTGTGGTTCGTGTCTTGTGGTTATGATACCTTGAGAGAAATCACACACACACTATTTGGGTTTGTGGGGGTAATATCACTTTATCTATCTATCTATCTATCTATCTATCTATCTATCTATCTATCTATCTATCTTCTATCTATCTATTATCTATCTATCTATCTATCTATCTATCTATCTATCTATCTATCTATGTATTTCTCAACAGCATCTCATTTTGTAGCCCAAGGTGGTCTGGGACTTGAAGTCCTCAGCCCCTGGAGCAGGGGTATTAGAAGCACACATCTACCACCACGCCCAGTTGAAGTGAGTTTTAAAAGGCTTAAGTAAAACTATAGGGTTTTTTTTTTTGCAAAAATTTCTTTA
Source organism: Rhizomys pruinosus (assembly GCA_009823505.1). Classification (NCBI taxonomy): domain Eukaryota; kingdom Metazoa; phylum Chordata; class Mammalia; order Rodentia; family Spalacidae; genus Rhizomys; species Rhizomys pruinosus. The sequence continues at coordinate 597,440 of VZQC01001793.1, read as the reverse complement.
TATTAAAGGATATTTAAAGGATGGTATTTTGCTATTATCACAAAAGGAAGCAGTAAGTAAAAGTCTAATTAAGTAAAGTCTTCATAGGAAAGAAAAATATGTTGTTGTTATCGGACTTACATATATAGCTGATTTGTCTTCATTTCTTTTCACAAGAGAGAGATCGGTTAAAATTGTCATATATATGTGTATATATATATATATATATATATATATATATGGACTAAATGTTATTAATTTAACACATGGGAAGTGCTACTAAGACATCCAGGGCAGACTCTGTTTGTCCCCTGACTCCACCCTCCATAGGCTCCTGCATTTGACACTGTTATCTGACTCAGCCTGGGGATTGTCCTGCCAGTGTGACTTTAATTACTTTCTCATCAAAGCTCCATTGAGCAGCTTCAGCAATTCCATCTTTGCTTCTGAGGACACCTTAAAGGACAAATGATTCTCCTCCCTCGGTTACTGTGATGGTTAATCCTGGGTGTCAACTTGACTGGACTAAGGAACAAATAAGAGAAAAGGGTCTTGCTTCTCTCATCTGGTGAGTTTGTCTTGCTGCTGTGATCAACCTTTCGGATCCCAGCGTGTACTGAGACCGGCAGATCTCCTGGAATCCATTCGGGCCTTCAGCACTAGACTGGGACTCCTGAGACATCCAGCCTTGCGGATTGAGCGGTTCCCTGGATTCCCAGCCTCTCCAGTTCGGCGCTACTGTTGAGCTCCGTCACGTGAGCAAATCAATAAATTGTATATAGTTATATATACTCATCCTGTTGCTTCTGTTTCTTTAGAGAACCCTGACTAATACAGTTACTTATCAGAAATGGCAGGAAATCTTTTGTCACCTGCATCAGTTAGGCTGTTCAGGATGTGCATGTGTGTGATGTAAGTAGAAACCTGAGACCTGGCCCCATGTCTTCACATCGTTAATGTGGCTTGTTCTTCCTGAACCAAGATTCTCTCATAAAAATCAGACTGATTGGCAAAAATGTTTTCAAACTCTCTTTATCTCAAGTATGTATTTATAAGATGATTTGGGGGGGCATTCAAGTGTTTCAATTTCATCTCTGTCATGTGACCCATGTGAGTCAAGGAAGTGGATAATGCTCACTGGGGAGAAAGGGCCTGGCACGTACATAGATAAAAAAATGCTGGGCTGGGCTCAAGCTCCTGGACACTGCTCTGGGCTCTGGGCTCTGCCATTGTACACCTTTAAAAATATTTAATTTATTATTTTAACTTCATATATGAGTGTATTGCCTGCAAGTATGTACCCATGTTGTGCAATCCCCACAGAGGTCAGAAGAGTGTGTCAGATTCACGACTGTCAGCCATCATGTGGGTGTTGGGAACCAACCCATTCTTCTGCCAGAGCAGCCAGTGCTCTTAACCTCTGAGCCATCTCTCCAGCCCCTCTGCCTTTGTAACTTTATTGATTTTGTTCCCTCCTCCTCCTCTTCCTCCTCCTCCTCCTCCTCCTCCTCCTCCTCCTCTTCTGCTTTGAGATTATATAAACCAGAGTTTATATAATCCCAACTTGACAGCCTAACAGAACTTTCTAATTCTGTAGCTGTCCCTTCCTACCTCAGTGGAACAGGGAGGTGGTCAATGAAGGCAAAGGTCAGGGGAAGGGGGAGGGAGCTTGGGGCTCAGTCCGTAAACCACATGGAATCCAGTCTGTGCCACTTATTCTTCCCCTCATTAACTAGTTAAAGGATCTATGTATAATTCCGTGGGCAGGAACATCTACCCCATAGTCCCTTTCCTGACAATGGCCGAAAGCTTGAGAAGATTTTTAACAACTATGCAATTGAGGAATTTTAAATGTTCTCAGATGAGCAACTTTAAGGGACGTTGGCTTTTAAGGGCATACTTACATGTCTGGGGCTGACCTTCATGTATGACCACAGCCTCAGTGTTCTGGGGCAGTTCTAGGCCCGAGGGACCAGAGTATCTGTTGTGACTGATTATTGCTACTCTTGGGCCCTTTCACTCTATTGGTTATGGGTGGAGAGATTCTATCAACTTCTGTCTCACTCTATTTGAGGGCAGTTGTGAGTATTGGGAAAGGAAGGAGAATGCCTTCCTTCATGAGTTGACCTAGTTCCCACAGAGCCCATGGAGCAAGATGCTTTAGTTTCTATGTTGCTTTTCTATTTTGCTTTTAGGGTGATAATAGGTAATCATTCAATAGAACCAGAACTATTAGAAACATTCCAACCTTGCCTCATTCTTAAATCCTTCAGATGTGACCTCGGGGCCCTGAATTAAACAGATGTTCTTAAAATAATTCACTTTTGGAAAATCACTGCCTAGTGTTCTAAGTAGCATCAACAATAATAATAGCAAAACTTTAGGAAATCTAAACTTGCATTTACTGAACAAGTATTATATTGCAGGTTCTGTGCTAAGCACTTCACATGAATTGTTCCACTCTGTCCTCACAAGAAGTTGATGTAGGGATGTGCTGGATAGCTTTAGTTGTCAACTTGACACATCTGGGTTGAGGGAGCCTCAGTTAGGGAATTTCTTCTATTGAACTGGTCTGTGGCCATGTCTGTGAGGTACTTTCTTGTTGGGTGGTGTGGGAGTGCCCAGCCCACTGTTGGCAGTGCCACCCCTGGGTAGGAGTGCTGTCTTGTATAAGAAAGCAGGCTGAGCATAGACCAGGGGAGCAAGCCAGTAAGCAGCATTCTTCCATGGCCTGTGCTTCAGCTCTTGCCTCCAGGTTCCTGCCCTGAGTTTGTACCTTGGGCTCCATCAGTGATGAACTGTGACTTGTGAGATGTAAGACAAATAAACTCTTTCTTCCCCAGGTTGGTATTGGTCAGAGTATTTTACCACAGCAATGGAAAGCAAACTGGAACAGGGGGTATCAATTATAATCCCATCTTACTTGTCAAGAATACACACATATAGGAGAACATTGATGACTTCAAAGAGAGCCCTGGTTACCAGACTAGATGGAGAAGAAGCTGTCAGAATCTCTGGTCTAGTAAGGAAGACCCAGGCCAAGAGAGACTGTGAGAGGTACATCAAATTGAAGTTTACAGGCCACTGCAGACTCAGCTCCTGCCTTTGCTTGTTTGAGACCCCTGCAGATCCCTGTGAGCCACTAGTTCACCTAATAGGGACTCATAGCCCAGGAAGAGATCTTTCAGTCCTGGAGGGATACATGCTGATTATTTAGAAGTTCAACATAGTAGTCAACAGAAGAAGAGAGAAGAGAAGAGAGACAAAGGTGGAGACACATTCACAAACACACCACCGGAGTGGAGGAGGGGACTAGGCAGAGAGATGGAAAGATGGGCTTGTTTGAAAGTTTCAGTGAGCAGTGAGGAGGATGAGGGAGGATAGGACAGAGCTTTATAGCAAAGCTCTGAATCAGCGTTCGTCAGGAGGGATACTGATGATCTTCTGGTGATCACAGGAGTAGATGTCATCATTCAGTGCCTCCCAGCATCCCAGGTGCCAGTCAATTTGAAGACCGATGTCCCACAGCTTTCTTGGGACTTTAAAAGAGCCCACAGGATGTGGTATAAGGAATTTGATGACAAGAAAAGTCTGCATAAGGGTAACTGTCCTTCATCTCACTATTGCAAGGTTTTTAACATAACCAAAGGCAAAAACATTGAAATCGTTTTCTACTAAGAGCCTCGGTCAGCTACCAAGTGTCTCTAACAATGTATTTATTAAATATACAAAGCATTTTTGAATAATAATGATCCTTGTCTTTTTCATTGACCTTCCTATTTACTGAGTCTCCAAAAGAAAGTTAAGACCTTCATTTTTCATCTAGTTTGCCATTCATCTCTGTAATTGAAGTTGAGTGATTAATGTATATCAGATAACTCCTTATATATTTATGATCTTCATTACCTTCATTATAATGGGCGTGTGCTCTTGTTCCTAATTTATAGCTTTTGAAAATGAGGCTCAGAGGCATGAAATCATTTGCCTAGAGTCGCAGGTCTCAGAAAACATGGAGCTGGAATCTGTTTTGTGTTGGCAGAGCTGACCTCTGGGAAGCTTTTGCAGGAAAGCAGGTAAGTCACTAGTTCTGGGGCGAGGTGGCCTGGAGCTCTTTACAAAAAGTTAGATGTGCACATTTCCACACACAAACTGTGATATTATGAGCAGTGGCAAGGTGTTGAACCTTCCCAACGCCCCCTAACATCTATGCAGTAAGAAGGCAGCAGTGAGCCCTCAGAAAGGTATGTGGAAAATGGAATGAACTGTCTCGGGTGCATCCCTGAGCACAGTGGGGATACAGGTGACGCTCATCCATGTTGGAGATGATTATTTCTTAGCCTGTATTTCTGATAATGAACTGAATAGTCTAGGAAAGGTGAAAGGTGAGGGGTAGTTGAGTTTAAATAACTGTAGCTGGGTGAAATCAAATTTGTCATTCATGGTCCTGATTGTTTCACTATCAGACAGTTAATTTTGTAAATTTTATTACTCTCAAACCACTTTCATCCACATGTCATTCCTTGGACTTGTTAGTACTTAGAGGCGTAGGAGAAGCCTTAAGCCCAGATCCAAGGGTCAACTGATCAATTTCAAATGAGCTACAGCTCTAAAGCACAGCTGTGCTTCACTGGTGGTTCAGAAACACAGGGACTGGAAACGCTCACGTCTGCGGTACCCACGTGCTGGCTTTCTGCGCTTGCGAGCTGAAGGGTACTCTGAAAAGGAAGGAAGGCAGCATGGTCATGAAGGTGGAAGCCCGTCACGCATACTCTCTTTGAACAGAGACTGTCCTCACGGGCCACCGAAGGGGCGGATGCGGCTTTATTAGTGCAAAACTGCTCTGCTTTGGCTGTTTAAGTCATTAACCAAAATTAAAGTAATCATCATGAAAGGAGAAGTAATCAAAATTAAGGGAGCCTGGAGAGAGGAAGAGCAGCAAATGTGTGGCTATGAACGCATTCCAAGCGCTTCCCCGGGACCCCAGGCTGGCGGAGTCCTGTTCAGTGTGCGTGTGCGTGTGCGTGTGTGCGTGCATGGGGGGTAACTTTCAGTACACCTGGAATTCACCATCAGACCTCAGGGCCGGCTGAATCCTACTCGGAGTGGAGTGCATCCATCAGTGTACCTTGCGTGTTCCTCACCAGCTAGCTGTGAGAGCCAGCTCAGTCCTGCTCAGAGTGGGGTGTCCCCCTTGTGAAACATGCTGCTATGTTCTCTGGTTGCTTCCTAACTGACAGAATCCTGGAAGCAGAGAGGCAATGACACGTTCATGTTTCTCAGCTTCTCTCACTGTAAAAAATGTGATGGGTGCTTTGAAGTTTTCAGGAAGCAGATAATGAAAGCCAGTCAGTGAGGCTGACAGTTGCCGTCACCCCTGTAACAGGTTCTTTGGGAAGCACACCCCAGTGTAGTGAGCAGTTCTGTTGGCTGTAGAGCTCCTGGTCCTTTCCTTTTCCTCCTCTTCACTTGCCCAGCTAGGCTGCCAGGTTCAATCCATTGCTACACATGGCCAATATGACCATTACAGTACTGACAGCTTGACTTCCAAAAGCCTAGGAAGGCTTTCTCCTCTGTCCAGTGAGTGCTCAGACACCCAAGATAGTGCTGGAAGCTCAGGCAAACTGCTCTCCACTCATAGGAAGCAGAGAAGCACTTTACAAGAAATGTCTAAATCATCTGGTCTATTAAGGCATCAAATTCTTTCACAAATTGTACCAGACATTTTTTTCATTGTGGAGAGACAGGGATTTTGCAAAGATGTCAAACCACATAAAGCTGCAGCCCAACACAGCATCAAAGACATAATCTGTGCTTGTCGTCCTGTGCAGCAGGAGTTACTAGGAATATACTCAGTGAGGGAAGTAGAATACAAACACCGTTTGTATCTGCACATGATGGACAGGTAAAGCCTCGGCAAGCTATCGTAGTTGCTGCTGCCACTGGGTAGCTAGTGTCTCCTTTTCATGTTCAAAGCAGACAGCCAGCCAGACAGGCACAGATCAAGAGGTGGAAATAGTCAGAGCTTTGGTTAAAGCCTTTCCATCGAGTGCCTGGACTGATAGAATACAGCCTGTGAACTGCTGAACTTGTTAACTATTGACTATGGAAATTAATAACCAAAGCAGGTTATGGAGAGGAGGAGATACCAGAGCACTGCTGTAATCAGCATGGGAATGGTATTTGTTTATTTGCTCTTTCTTCATGGTAGAAATTCCTGGTGAAATGACTCAATGCAAGGCACATGTGGAGTTCAATGTAACAGGGACTGTCGACACGGTGTTGTGCTAATCTTTGTTGCTAGATACAACTTCAGGCTAATTTTTTCAGCCCTAATCAAATAATAAAGAAATAGCAATCGGAGGATTCTTGTTAAAAATAATGACTTCTGGCAGGGTTTGGTTCATATACGTATGATCTCAGCACTAAGATTATGGAGGCCATAGGATTATAGCTTTGTGCTCACCTTGAGCTACATGGCAAGTCTGAGCCCAGCCTAGGATACAGGGAGAGACCTTGTCTAAAAAAGTGTGATTGTTTATGTGACATGCGATCATCTATCCACCCAATCCATCAGTTCTGCACTTACTATCTTTCTGTACTCATAACACGTTATGTAACCTTCTTAATATCAACAGCTACCAAGAGAAACTGCATGTTCCTGTTTTGAAGTAAAGAAGAGGATGCTCTAAAGCAAAGTTTAAGTTAATTAAAATAATGTATTTACATATTCATGTGTATTCTCTCAGAAGCTACTCCTGGGCCTGTTCTCTGCTCTTCTCTTTTCCAAGACCTTACCAGGCTAGATAAGGACAGAGGGGTCCCAAGTAATGAAGAGCCAATCTTGGGCTCAAGCTGGGAGAAGAACAGCCAAGTGTGCCCTGAACACCAGATGAACTTCCACAGCTGGATGCTTGCCAGGTCCCAGCTACAAACATTGAAAAGCTTTTCACTGGGGAAAACACAAACTTCCTAATCACTAAGTGACTACTGGATGAGTGAGGTAGAGAACGGACAGGAGAAAGAGAGAGGAAAGTTCTGGGAAAGCTCAGTGGAAGCTGTGATAGGATATGTTTTAACATTTTAGAAGGCTGGAGTTATTAAGTTGCTTTGAAAAGCAAGCTTGATTTCTTGGGCTTGCTTGCAGTCACCACGTGGCCTCTGCTGATTAATATGGCAACAAGACAAATGGATCTTCAGCCTTTCAACTGCTCAGTTGCTGGCTATCAAGTGACGGCTGCCTGCCAAATGCTAAAGCTTGTCTTTTGTTGAGTGACATTTCTCTAAAGGTAATTTATTTATTTATTTATTTATTTATTTATTTCATGGTCAACAGTCACCTACCTAAATGGCATGGTTTGAACAAGTTAATTGGACAAGTTAATTCTACTTTACCTATCTTATCTTTTATCGTAACTAAATGAGAGCTCATTTCCACATAAGTAGTCTAAGTGCACAGTGAAGCAAGATAAGAAAGTCAGGGGTGTGTTTTAAAGCCTGACCAATCAATTGGTAAGAGATTACTTTTTACCTAGAGGTAAACAGTAAACATTGAAATGAGAACTGCATTTCACCAAAGCTATCCACAGATGTCTCTAGATGCTGGAAGCTGACATAACATGATACTCTTAAAAATCAACAAAGTTTAACAGTAGAAAAGAGTTATAAGAACAAATATCTGTTATAGGCATGACATTAGATATATTCTGTGGAGGAAGAATGGTATCTGGGGATAGCAACGAGAAGTCACCACAGAGGAGACACTGTTACGCCGCTCCTGACCTGGGCAGATAGCAGGTGTCTTTTTTTCCTGAATACAGCTCAGCTGACTCAAACCCACAGTTTCTCCACTCTCTCTGGTTGCTGAGTATATTTTCTATTTTTCATTCCATTCGTCGAGCTCTAGGCCATGATTACGACCACAAGGCAGCCCTGCGTCGGCTTCACTACCCTGGAGATTAATGCCGTTCTAACTGTTGAGTCCACAGAACAACAAAGGCAGGAGGAGCTCAGTATTTGTTTTTTAAATGTCTCCCATTTTAGTTGTGTGTGAAAGATATACATTCATGTTGTATGTTTGTGGGTGCATGTGTGGGGGCACATGGTGGGTATGGGTGGATGTGCAGGTGTGTGTGTGTGTGTGTGTGTGTGTGTGTGTAAGCCCAAATTTGATGTCAGGAATCATTATCAATCATGCTTCTGTATTATTCATTGAGACAGAATCTCTCAATGAAACCCAGAGCTCTCAGCTGTGACTACTCCCGCTAGTCCATTTGCTCTAGGGATCCCCTGTCTCTCCCATCCAAGCCTGGTTAGAGGCGGGCTGCAATCACAGGCATTCATGTGGGATCTGAGGATTCAAACGGCAGTTCTCATGCATGCTTGGCAAGTGCTATCACCATTGAGCCATTTCCTCAGCTACTAATTTTTCTTATTGTTTGATAATTTCATATAGTTATATAACTGATTTTAGATTTTCCCACCACCTATTCCTCTCTTACCCCCTCCCTTTCCCATTGGAACCTTCTTTTCAATAAGTCTCCTTCCAACCTTCATGACTTCTTTTTGTGCATAACCCACTGCATTTAATTAGCATGTCTCCTCTGAGCAGGGTTGGGAGAAATACAAGGAATGGCGACTTATCACTGGCGATAGCACTGAAGAAAATGACAGTCCCCTCTCCTTTAATTGCCAGTAGTTCTTTGTCCTGAAAGGTGCGACCTCATGGCCTCCTCTCTGACCCTTGAAGAATGTTGACAGGTCCAATAATATGCAGGTTTTGTGCAGATAACTGCGGCTGCAGTGAGTTCACGAGTGCCATGGTCATGCCATGTCCAGGATGCATTTTTTCCCAACCTCTCTTGCAGATCCCCTGACCTTTGGGGCGGTGGGTGATGTCACCATCTCATACGGTGCTGAACACTTCACTTTCACTTATTTTTGGTATGTTAACCAGATGTTGGAACCTCCTCTGGGCCAGGCAGAGAAGTTCAGGTCCCGACCAAAAAATGGGGGTGAGTAGACAACGGAGTCAACACACGGACCCCGGGAGTCAGGTGAAAAGCAGGCAAGTTGCAAGCTCCTGCAGACTCCCGTGGGAAGGCCCTGCTGGAGCTTTTCCCTGCCCCCTTGTATGTTTTTCGAGCGCACCCACAGTGGCTTCCCAGAGGACTCTGGAAATGATACAAGCAAAGCCTTGGCCCTGCATCAACAGGGGCTCGGGGCCCCTCCACTGTGAGGCACATGCCAGGCCGTTGCCAGCCCTGAGCTCCCAAGGAACCCCCATGAACAGCATTGTTAAAATCTGATTGCCTTCAAGCAGTTGCATGGTTTGTAATTTCAATACCTGCTACAAATCCATCAAATATTCCGTTTTTCCTTAAGACTAGATGGCTATCAATGCTGATGAGAATACCAGCTTGAGCATTTCCTGAAAATATCATCTTTGCATCTGGCTCTCTGCCATTCATGACTCTGGGGGGAACCCCCACACCTCTACTCCCACAAACTGTTCCTAGCCTCTTCCTTTGGTGGCTGGTTAGTCAATGATGTGTGTGGTAAGATCCTGTTAATGAGGACAACCTAAGACAGGCACAGTCAATGTTGGAATGCTAGAGGTGGGGCCAACAACGTCTGAGCTATGCACTCAGGCTCCCACTCTGTTGCTCTCTTTAAAAACAATGGGGTGGAAATGTATAGAGCATTATGCACCTGCACGCTGGCATGCTTACCACTTCGCCTGCCGAACCGGTTTAACCTGTTCTCAGAAGTTAATCACTAAATGTAGAGAAATAAAAGTGCATTAAAAGCTAGAAGAGGGGGCTGGAGAGATGGCCTAGCGGTTAAGAGCACCGACTGCTCTTGCAGAGGACCCACGTTCGATCTCCAGCACCCACATGGCGGCTGAGAACTGTCTTTAACTCCAGTTCCAGGGGAATCTGAGAACCCTCTTCTGACCTCTGCAGGATTGTACGACATGGGTGCACAAACCTACATGTAGACAGTACGTTCATACACATAAAAATAAACAAAATTAAAAATAAAAGGTAGATGAGACATAAGCACAGTCACATTAAGGCTGGCCCATTAGAATAACAGCTGACTTCTCAATAGAAACCTTAAAATTCAAAAAGACTTGGAAAGATGATCTTCAACTTCTTAAAGGTCTAATCACTAACCTAATCTAATATACTAGCAAAAACATCTATAATACATGAAGGAGAAATAAAGGCTTTATGTAATAAAAATTATGTAAAAAATAAAATATGGCTGAAAAAGAAAAAAAGATATTTTTTGTTGTTTTTAAATTCATGCTGCCTTTCTACATTTAGTGGTTTGCAGTGTCCAGGAAAGGTCAGGTTGTTGTAGGGTTGACATGACTTTTTGGGGGTGTTTTTGAGACAGAGTCTCCCTTTTAGTCCCACCTGGCTTGGAGCTTGCTCTGTAGACCAGGCGGGCCTTGAACTCACAGAAATCTACCTGCCTCTGCCTCCGGAGAGCTGGGATTAAAGGTGTGCACAACTACACCTGGCAGCTTTCCCCTCTTTTAGTCTGTTGTTCAGGACACTTGTCTTTAAGTCCAGACCTCCACTGTGAGTTGAGTACTCTCTGTAACTATATTTGATGTTCAGCAGTAAACACAAATGTGAAAACAGACTTCAATTGACTACAAAACTGTCATTCCTTAAGTACCCGTTGTTTGGGGGGGGGCAGTGGGACTCCAATAGCACTCCTGATATTTGTATGTTAGTTATTATGGCTGTGAGTGAAGAGATTAAGAGAAAGAAGACATCACAGTGGGATTAGAGGCCTAGTATTAGATCACTAGATAGGAAGTGGAGAAGGAGGCACACATAGGAGAGCAGCTGAAGCAAAGAATAAAGGTGGTGGGGGTGAGATGCGGGCACTTTGGTTAAAGATATATGGAAGAGAATGAGTAAAGCTGTGCACTCAGTGTACAACAGTCTTATGGCTCAGGTGGCTGAGTTACAGAGACTGTAAATGAGGGTACTCCATGTCCTTTGGGAGAGAAAAAAGGATAATAGGATGCAGATAAAAAGAGAAAAGGGGGAAATGGGGATGGTGAGGGACTGAGGGACCTGCTATGAGCTCAGGTGTTACATCAGTAGGAAAAGGTATGGAGGGAGCAAATGCTGGACTGGCCGATGGGGTGGAGACCAAGTAGGAGGCTTGGTCCTCACATCACTCCCTGTTCCCTGGAGTTCTAGTGCACCTCCAGATCTCACATGGTGATCACAGCTGGAGTGGCAGCTTGGGTACTTTTCCTACCCCAAATCTTGCCCTCTGTCTTACCTACCACACAGGTTATTCCATGGTTCAAAATGAAAATGAAAAATACTGCTTTGAGTTATGCTAAAAGCCTCTAATTGTTTTGAACATGAGATGTAGAAACTGGTAGAGATTGCATCCCTAACAAAAGAAATCTGAAATTCTCTAAAACTCAAAACTTGGAGCAACGACATGGTGCCAGAAGTAGAAACATCCATGCTTGGCCCGTGTCAAATGAGTGAAATCCAGGTGCACCAAAAATACGGGCACTCAGACATTTTCACTATTGTCACAGTGCATTCACTGGAGTTTCACATTGTTTCGATTTTTCCTTTTGGAGGGGGGTGGAGAGCTTTGTTTTGAGGGATGATGTCATGTAGCCTAGGCTGGCCTTGAATTCAGTATATAAATGAGGATAAAATTCCTGATCCTTCTGCCTCTACCTCCGAAGTGCTTTGATTAAGGTGTATGCTGTCATGCATGGTGTGGTGGTTTGAATGAGTGTCCCCCATAGGCTTTAAGTATTCAGACATTTTGTCTCCAGTTGGTGACACTATTCTTGGAGGTCTTAGAAGGTGTGGCCGTGCTGGAGGAAGTATGTCACTGGGAGCAGGCTTAGTGAGTTTAACAAGCCTTGAGGTCTCCAGTCTCTCTCTCTCTCTGCTTCCTGTGCTCATTGTGAGATGTGACCCTCAGCTTGCTGCTCCAGCCCCGGCCACCATGCTTCCTGCCACAATGGACTGGAACTGTCAATTGTAAGCTCAAATAAACTCTTCCTTTTATAAGTTCCCTTGCTCATGGTGGTTTTATCACAGCAACCGAAAAGTGACTAATACACATGGCTACCCAGTAGAGTTTTGTAGAGGCCATATAATGCTATTTCCCAAAAGTTGAATGAATATAGAAGTAGACAGAAGAATCTTCTTTTGTTGGTCAGATGGGCAAAAATTTGCAGAAATATAAAGAAAAATTTACAGTTTTCATTTTTCTAGTTATTTTTTTAATATGTTACTTTTGTGAACATATAAATGCTAATTATTATTATTAATTATAAACAAATTTATAACTATATCTAAATTTTTGTTTGCTTTTTAGTAAGGACGCCTCCATACATACATGTATTACCTGTCTACTTATCAACCAATACAAAGGCTTTTTCTAGTCCTTAATAATATTTGATCGGGAAAAGAAAATCCTAGTAGCAAAAGTCATGTGAGTTGCTTGTCCCAGGGGGAGATGCATGGATCTCAGTTTGAATCAAGAGCCTGCAAGGTATTCTTCAGTGTGCTTGGGAAGGTGGCTGATGCTGGTGCCCAGGGAAGCTGAGGTTGGGTGAGACAGACAAACAAAGCAGCGAGCACTGGTGGAAGCTGTGGATGAAGGTTCATGCAAGCTGCAGCTTTCTGTTAGCTCCATTAGCTGCTGGAAGGAGAAGTCAGGGGCTGTGCCATCCCCTCCTTCCCCAGATGAGTTCAGTGAAGTTGTTTTTGGTGTCCTTTAGGGACTCGAGTCAGGAAGGTGCCTCTTCTTTTCCTCTGTGTCTGTCCTCTTTTAGAGATTCATGATAATTATAATACCTCCCACTTGGTCTATGATCTGAGATGCCAGATGGAAGGAAACGGACCATTTCCCTCACTGAGGGAGATGTCCTTGGGACAGTGACGGTAAACATCAGCACAGCCAGTGTGTCCTGTCAGTTCACAGGCGAAGTGGAGCGCAGGGCATTTGGCTCCTTTCTCCAGCACCAGAGTGGAGAGTCATCACACAGTTCTTGCTCCTGACTATAGTCAGCAGATCCAGATGCAGGTGAAGTATCGCTTATCCAAAATGTGGGAAGAGAAGTCTTAGATGTTGATGATGTTGGATATTTTGGATTTGAGAATATGTGCTCATACATAATGTCTTCAGATGGGGACCAACTCTAAACACAAATTTCACTTGTTACCTATATACCTGTGTGCATAGTCTAGTGATAGTCTTACAAAGTGTTTGGAGTATGTTAGTGCTTTGACTGTATTCTCATGAGGTCAGATATAGAATCTTTCACTTGTGGCACCAAGCTTTAAATTTCAGAGTTTTTTTTTTTTAATTTTGGTTTTTAGATTAAGGATGCTCAACCTATATTGTGCTTTGCTTAGTAAAATATGTGAGGTTGCCCTAATGAGGTAGAGAGCATCGCTGTGGAAGAGTATGAACAAATAATGGATAGGCACAGCTGATAACAGTGCCTCTAAAATTTGGCATATGTCACTGTGGCCTTTGGGAGCCATCTTGGAGACAGTGCAGCATAAAGACATGAAAGTTCAAGCATACAGCACTGAGTGAGAAGCACCAGGCATGGATTCTGTGGATGCTGAAAGCAATCAGTACCTATGTTTAGGTCTACACCATCCAGCAAAATAGGCTCATGGACCTCAGAAAATTCGAGTACTTTGTACTCAAGATTATAATGAAAGCTCCCAGGGGATTCCAGGTTGAGCTGTCGATTCAGAGGCATGGGGAGACTTGGACTGGCTACAGGTCTCATCTGGCCTCTGCTCCATGGTCTGTCCCGGTGTGCTCTGATGGTCTCATTACCATCTGCAGGTGTTTCTTCCTCTATGCTTGACTCTCATGACCTCAAAGAAGAAACGACTCTCTGCAGCTGCTTAAGTGTTGTTTTGTATTGGTGAGGCATTTCTTCAAGTGTGGCCTACCATTCTCATGCTTTCTGAAGCTCTGTCTCAGACACCCAAAATCCAATGACTAGGGTCTGGAGACAGAAAGGGAAGTCTTGTTTGTAAGTCCAAGATGGTTCTTAGGTAATCCAAATTTAAGACTCATTTATGATGATGGTTAGATGTAGTCATATCACGACTTCAAATTAGGTAGGTTTCAAGAGACCACTTCCCTGGGGCTTCTGGGTAAGGCCTTCCTTACTTAGGCTTTTCGTAGAAGATTCTAGATGTGCGTATGGCTAATAAGCAGGACTAGGAAGGAATTCCTGGTCTGTGGTATAGCTCTGTGGTAGACAGCTCTGGAAACTGGAACAAGGCAGAGGTGGGAATTTCGATGTGAGCTAGATTGTTTCATTAGAGAGATGCTATTTAGGCAGATTACTGTCATGGGATGGGAAGTAAGCTGGTGACAGACACAAAATTCTAAGTAAAGCCAGCTATATATAGACTAGGGCATTTTAGGTCCAGTAGAGAAAGGATTTTTTTTTTTGTTGTTGTTTGTTTGCGTCTTTTGGTTTAGAATCCAAAATCCAATTGGAAAGCTGGCTTACATGTTCACATAAATTATATGTAGTGCCTTTCCTTATTATTTTCTAGTCACTATAGTTTTTTTTAAATATAAAAACCACTTTATTATAACAAACTCACAAATAAAAACACCACAGCTAGATTAATGTAACCACGCAAACAAACACTTGCCCAATCCAAAACTATATCTCAATGCATTCTATGGAATGATAGTGGCCAATCTCAAAGCTGTGAAACTTTGCTTAAGAGTTCACGCTTCAGCCGGGCGTGGTGGCGCACGCCTTTAATCCTAGCACTTGGGAGGCAGAGGCAGGCGGGTCTTTGTGAGTTCAAGGCCAGCCTGGTCTACAGAGTGAGTTCCAGGACAGCTGGAGCTACAGGGAGATCCTGTCTCGAAAAGACCAAAAAAAAAAAAAAAAAAAAAAAAGAGTTCATGCTTTCATTGTTAATTACATCTTTATGCACCAGCTTTAAGCTGGCTTATGTTCTTAGTGTACTACATGAAATGGTTTTCTCTAATTTTCCTTTAGTAACTACAGGTGTTTTGAGACTTACAGCCAATCTATACTGTTCTGGGAAACAAAGGTTCAGAAGTCTAGATAGACTAAGTATGAGTTTCTTTTTTTTTTTTTTTAAGGCTTGGACAAAATCTCAAGCAGCCTTGTGTCAGAAATACTAAGAAGCACCCCCGTAAAATAAATACTGTGGTTAGACACAATGTCATGACAAACTAGTTTTTTTTCCCACTCATTTTAGTGCTGGAGTTTCACAGTAATCACTGGACTTTACCACTGAGCTATATCCCAGCTCAACATTTAATTTTTTTTTTTGTTTTGTTTTGTTAACATTTTTTTCCATTTTGATTTTATATTACTCTAAAATATGCATACAAATCCTCCTCCAATATACCAAAATTTAAAAGTCTGAAAATAAATGGTAGGTTAATTCTAGAACCTGTTCAGGGCTAAGTATGAGTTTCTATGGAGGAGTACCATATAAAGCCCCCTGTGCTGTTATATTCTGCATCTTTACATTCAAGAAACATTGGACTGAAAGTAAC
This sequence comes from Rhizomys pruinosus, assembly GCA_009823505.1. Classification (NCBI taxonomy): domain Eukaryota; kingdom Metazoa; phylum Chordata; class Mammalia; order Rodentia; family Spalacidae; genus Rhizomys; species Rhizomys pruinosus. The sequence continues at coordinate 581,870 of VZQC01001793.1, read as the reverse complement.
CAGGAAAAATTGTGTTTCTACTAAACTCTAAACTTACACAGAATTTTTGCCTTGTGATTATTGCCTATACAGTACAATAGAACTATTATTTATATATAGCATTTACATTGTATTAAGTATCATAGGTAGTCTAGAGATTATTTTAAATCTGGGGGAAGATATATAGAGGTTAATGCAAATACTACCCTGTTTTATATATAGAACTTGAACATCCCAGGATTTTGGTATCTGTGGATATCTTGGAATGCAATGATACCAAGGGGCAACTGTCTTAGCATGTTGGGGTGTTGGGAGGGCTCTAGTAGTTGTCCCAGATGTTCCTCTCCCATCCTGGTGTGCCTGCTTGCTTGTATCTTGAAGGTTTAGCATCCTGCATGCACACAACTTTTGTGTATTTGATTTTGTGCCCAGCTTGGACATCTCCTCCATGGATGTCTCTTCTACTCTTGTGATCACCTGGACTGCCAGTTCTTTCCAGGAAGAAGGTTTGATTGTTCTGTCTGAACTTCACTGTCTACTTGCTGAGCTCTGCCCATGCCTATGGCTTCGTCAGCAAGAACATCCAAGTCCTAAGCCCAGAACAGCCTTTTTTGGGGGGGTGGCTTTTTGAGACAGGGTCTCCCTGTAGCTCCAGCTGTCCTGGAACTCACTCTGTAGACCAGGCTGGCCTTGAACTCACAAAGATCTGCCTGCCTCTGCCTCCCAAGTGCTAGGATTAAAGGTGTGCGCCGCCATGCCCGGCAAGACAGCCTTCTTAAGGATGTCTCTGAACACGCATTTGGATTCCAGTCTTTGCCATTACTCTAAGATCTCCAAGTCGCTAGTGCATTTCCACACATTCCGTGGGTGGGCATGGGAATAGCAACATGCATTTTACATGATAGACATACGAAGAAGTTTAATAAAATCAGGTAAAAGTCAAGATCACAGGGCCTATTCTGCTTATATAGTGAACATGTACCTATGAGTTGTGATTGCAAAGACATTAACTCGCAAACCATTGTTTAGTCACTGGCTTGCTCCAGAAAGAGTGGCTATAGTTGACAGCTATTCTTCAGGCTGAGTGATACCTTTTTCTTTTTCCTTGCTCTGTTCTGTGCTGGACATTTATTTGCACACGTGGCAAAACCAGTATAGACACTATTGGGCTTGGAGAATGTGAAGTGGGTCTCCCCTGTAGTCTGGCCAGAAAAAAATTGCAGAAGTTTTAAGTTCTCTGTCAGGAAGGCAATGCCAGAGGACAGATTCCAATGACATGTGGAATAAATTTCTGTCTTTGAGGTAAACCCAGAGTTCAACACAGTAACATACTGCTTCTAAACAGTCTTTGCTGCCAGTATTCAGACAAATAAGTTCTAGTGCTCTGTGTATTAAAACACTGTCATGATGTCTGATAAAATTTGAGTTTGAACTATCATATTACAATATCCATAGGAACATTTGTAGAAAGCCACAATATTAATAAAGCAATACACCAAGCATCAGTTGTTTTAGGTGATGATGTTTGAAGAGAACAAAGTTGTGGTGGCAATGAATTTGTCCACAAGTATTATTTGACTTCAAAAGTTAAGCACCGATAGCTTCAATTATGCCATCAAGGTGCTTGCTCATGCCCATCTAGTCTACTCATTCTTGCCTTCTTCTCGTCACCTCCTGAAGGCAATGATGTTGGATTTCTACTCAGTGTCTTCACTCTCAAGATGAAGTTCCAGAGAAGCAAATCATGTACCATAAGCCTCAAATCCATAAACAACGTAGCAGAGAATGTCAGCTCCCTTCACCTCCTGTCCTGATCTGCAGTGCTGTCTCATCTTAAATTTTCAGTTCTACATACCAGGAACATACCTGTTCTGATACATTTAAAAACAGCAAACTATTTTAAACTGATGTGGAAATTTATAAAGACTTAAAAATAATATTTGCAGAATGACAATGTCAGGCTAATATCTAGTCAAGGATCGTCAACCTCTGGGTGGTTTCCATTTGCTCCCTAATTTTGGCAGGTAGGGACAGTCCCAAGGTACATGTTGGCCTGTGGAAGTCCTTGTCAAGTTCTTTTCTGGAACTACTCTGTGAGCCTGGGGCAGGTGTGGGATCATTATTACACTTGATGAATCACTTTTGCTTTGTGAAGCCCTCATGGAGACATAGGGAGATTTCAAGGAGAAAGTTCCTGCTTTCCTTTCTACTCATGGTGCACACGTGCCTGGTGAGACTATCAGGAAGTCATATCTCTTTCTGTAATTTAAAAGGCATGTTCCTGTTCCTATTCCCATCCATGAAGTATGTATCCAGGTGGGACTGTAGGCTGTCTTCCAGTCTTGACTTCCTGTCTCTGTCTCTATAATTTCCGTCTCTAACTCTATATCTGACATCTTTATCAATTTTCTATATCTCTATACTTATGTAACATACATGTTATAATATATAACTTATATTATGCATGTAAATATTCATGAACATGCAACTGCTTATAATATTTCTGAATTTTATAAAGTATATATTTACATATACATAATTTTAGAACTATTTTATATATGTTATATTCCCTAAAGAAGACTAGATATGCTTCTTTTACCATTGGAGGACAGTAGCTGATTTTGGACAGTGCTGAATTATGTACTAATAATCCTCAAGGTGATATGATCTACAATCAGCTTGATGAAATCTCCTCAGGGTGGTTTGACCTGCAGGAATGCAGAGCAGCAGAGCACCTGCCCACAGCTCATTAATCAATAGAAATCACTAATGTCTAAATGAGCTAATGACATTCGTTAGTGTGACTGAGGCTGGCCACGGATTGGGACTTTAAGGACTTGCAGCAAAGCTGGAGACCACTAGTTACAGAGGATCCGGGTTCGATCCCCAGCACCCCCACATGGCGGCCGAGAACCATCTGAAACTCCAATTCCAGGAGAACTCCAGTTCCAGGGGAATCCGACACCCTCTTCTGACCTCCGCGGCATTGCACGACATGGGTACACAAACCTGCATGCAGACAGTACATTCACACACATACAGAAATAAATAAAAAAAATTAAAAAAAAGAAAACTAGCTGATCATTTCAATGGGACTAATACATGTTAGCTTAGACTGCAAATGCCAGTGCGTATGTGTGTATAGTGTACATGTGGACATCGGTAACGGCAACGGAGGAAGCTGCTCTTGAGAAAGAGAAAGTCTCCCTTCATTACTTACAGCAGAAAAGCCAGGCTCTGCTAGCTACAGTGCATTGACTGCAGTTCTTCCTGACCTTAGTTACCACTTGACCACTTGTTGCTTTCTGGTCACACATCTCCATACCCCAAATTAACCTACTGCAGACCTCTGCTTGTATCAACCTCGTGAGCTATAAAGCAATGGGAGTTGGCGGTCTTTCAAATTCGTGAGCGAAAAGGCTTTCTATGAATCATTTTGCTTCCTCAAAACCTTCCAATTAGATGGCACAACCAAAGTAGGAATTCTGTGACCAAAGAAACAATTTAAGTATAAATTGTTTCATTTACATGAGTGTAGCATCTGGTTAAGAAGTAAAGTAGGGTTAGGCCTGTCGGCAAGAGGCCGTGGTGGGATTGCGGTGAGATGGAGATAGAGGGCCGAGTGCAGCCATGACAGAGGCTGATGTTAATCTGAAGACCCTTGCAGATAACCACTTCACCAAGAAATTACTGGACCTTGTTCAGCAGTCGTGTAACTGCAAGTAGTTTTGGAAAAGAGCCAATGAGGCCAAAACCCTCAACAGAGGCATCTCTGAGTTCACGGTGATGGTGGCAGATGCTGAGCCCCAGGCGGCCATCCCGCATTGTCTGCTTATGTGAAGACGGCAGATCCAGTCCATTCAGCAGTCTATTTAGAGGCTCTTGGTGTAGGCCTGTAGCCTCTGCCTTGTTTTGCGGGCAGCCGCAGCCGTAGTTGTAGTGTCTGTGTTAGAATGTAGTGTTTCCAGCAGCTTTCTGTTATAAAATATTGTACTCCATCTGGTTTCGTAGTTTGTCTTGAAGAGTTTTCCTGACTCCACATCCACCATGCTTTAATCTTTCCTTAAAAAAAAAAAAAAGACTAATACCTAAACTAGAAAGGCCACAGGTAGAATATCACCTTTAACAGCAGACAGAACTAGGAGAAACCTGACTAAGCCAGTGATGCCCGGTACTTTCACCTACAAACACCCTCCAGTGTGCAGGGCAGGGTGGCAATAAGCATGGGCCACTTTGAGTCTCTCGTGCCTTGCATGTGGAGTTTCCATGTTACTGTGCCTTCTTTTTATTTTTCTTTATATACAAAGACAGACCTGGTCAATCAATCATTATGAAAAAGGAGAACTACTGAGTTTTTCATAAAAAACAAATCAGAATTTCAGGTTGAGACAATGGCTTACTCAGTAAAGCGCTTGCTGTGGAAGCATGAGGACTTTACCTCAATTCCTAGAATCCACATAAAAACCTGATCACAGTGGTGATGCCTGTAATCCCAGACGTGGTGTGGAAAGAGATAGGACAATCCCTAGAGCTTGCTGAGCAGTCTAGCTGAATCAGTGAGAGACCCTGGCTCCACAAATAAGTCTGTCGCATCCCTAGACAAACAGAATTTCTTACTATATGCTGAATCCTTTTACTTATGGGCAAGTGAAAGGATTTTACTTGCCTTTCATACGCCTTTCATAACTTATCCAGTAGACTTCTTTTCCAACACATGGAGACTATTACAGAGTTCCACAACTAGTAATATAGAGAGACTAAGTGTCTGTGAGATGCCCAACCCTAAGTGACACATTCTCAATGGAACCTCTACACCTAAGCCTCATGGAACATGGTAGAACAAGGAGTAGAGAGAATACTAACGCATCTCGGCTCCCAACAGTGAAGCTCCCTCATGCAACAGAGGGCACTGAACACAAAGGGCTATAAGTGGCCACCCTATAAAGAATAAGAGTGCACAGTGTGGGTTCCTGGACAGGACTCCTGTGTTAAACTTCACCCACACATGGCTCAGGGACCATTATGGAAGAGGGAGCAGAAAGATTGTAAGAACAGGGGCAGGAGGAGCATAGCCATAGAAAATGGAGTCCTACAGGCTCCTAGGACCTTGCTGATAGAAACTTACAGTAATGGCAATCCATGGAAATTCAATCAGATGAAAAGCAGCATAGAACTTGGGAAGTGGGCAGGAGGAACTATTAACAGCTGATCACTGCTGGGCGAGAGAGTTCATCTTCTTTAAAAGAGTGACTCTAGGCAGGCTACACAGGCTCCAGTGGATGAAGTCACACTGAAGAACAAATTTGACTTGATAGGCCACAACATATATGATAAAATGCATGAAGTCCTGTGTGCAGACCATGGGAGGCATAGACTGGGGAGGGAGGGTCTAAATATGATTAAGATGGATGAAATCCACCAAAATTCAATAAAAATATACATTGGGAAAAATAAGGTGAATAGGAAAAGACTCCTGATGTTGACCTCTGGCTTCCACATATATACACACATGTTCACACACTCCCACATGAACATGTGTACACACATATAGCACATACAGACCACCTTGAAAAGTAGCCTATATTTCTTTTATTTTATAAATAAAATGTGTGGGAGAGATGGCTCAGTAGTTAAGAGTGCCGACTGCTCTTACAGAGTACATGGGTTTGATTCCCAGCACCCACATAGCAGCTAAGAACCGTCTTTGACTCCAGTTCCAGGGGAATCTGACACCCTCTTCTGACCTCCATGGCATTGCATGACATGGGTACACCAACCTACATGCAGACAGTACACTCATACACATAAAAATAAATAAATAAAATAAATAAAAAATAAAATGTGTGCATGTGCATATGTGTGTGTGTGTGCATCCACATGTGTGCACTGTGCATGCATGTGTCTATATGTGGAGGCTAGATGCCAACCACGATGGGTACTGCCAACCAGGAGCAGTTCACCTTGGTTTTGGAGACAGTGTCTCACTGAGATCTGAGGCTGACTGGTTGGCTCAGACTGTCTAGTAGCCGCAAGGGATTTACCTCTCTGTGCTTTTCTTGGTGCTGGGATTACACGTATATACTACTTACTATGCATGGGTTTTTATGGGGGTGTTGGGGATGAAACTCAGTTCCTCGTGCTTGCAAAGCAACCACTTTACTGGCTGACCCATCTCTTCAACCCTCTCCTTTGAAGGACAACATGCAAATGACTGCCCTGGAATTAAGAGGGAAATGGTGTGTTGCCAGACATTGGGAAAAAAAAAAATCTAAGAAAGCTCTTAATAGTTCTATGTTTTATTTACAAAAGAAGTGAATACAACAGTTAGAAAACTCAAAAGTAAATACAGGAAAATTCTTCAAAGTGTACTTTTAGTTACTGAAGTCCTGCTAGGCATCAGTTATTTATTTTTAAGGAACCCAAACAAACATGTCTAGAATATTAATGTGAACAGATATTTGCATTCAGGAGGCATTCTTCTCTGAAGAAACCATAGTGAAACATTTTTCAGTTTTGGTTTTTGTTCCAATATGTAGTGGTTTATAGTGTGAGTGTCCCCACAGCCCATGTCTGGAAATTTTTCCAGTGTCCAGCCTAATTCTCCCAGCCTCTGGCACTTTGGGAAGATGGTGGGAACTTCAGGTGGGTCCCAGTGGAAGGAACCTGGACCACTGAGGGCAGGTCATCAAAGGGGATACTGAGGTCCTGACCCTGCTGTCATCTCTCTCTCTTAGCTTCTCAGCCCCTGTGAAGTAAGCATAATGCTTTACCACAATGTCTACCCTGTGCTCTTCCTAGGATGCATTTCCTTCCCATGGGCCCTAAGGCAATAGAGCCAGTCCACCATGAAGTAACTCCTGAAACCCTGAGCCAGTATCACCTTCCCAGCTTTGTACTGACTTTCTCAGGCATTTTGTCACAGTGACAGAAAACTGACCAGGATCCAGGAGTGAGGAATGAAAGATAAAGCAAGATACTCTCATCTGGGTGAAAAGTTTCTTTGTGCTCTCTCTCCCAACTAGTTTAACCTCTTCTGTCCCTTTGAGACTCCAGGACATTCTTCTCTTTCCTTGTGCCAGCTCATGCTCTTGAACCATCCTCAATTGCCATGAAATTTCCTCTGCACTGTTTTATCCTTCGTAGCAAACTTTCTCTTTCTAGCTTTCCAACAATTCATTTGCCAGGCAAGGTATGTCTGTGCTACCTGGTTCTTCCCTGAACACATATCATATGTATTTCAAAAGAGGCTGCATGTCCTGAAAAAGCAGATAATATTAAAATAAGCATTGTCTGATGCTCAGTAGAAAATGGTTTGCAGAAGTGCATGTTATAGACTGAGTGCATTCTCAAAGATCATGGGTTTCAATCCTAATGGCAGAAGGTGATTGGGTTATGAGTGTGGGGGTCTTTACCATGGGATTAGTGCCCTTATAAGAAAGGATGGAGAGAGTTTTCCTCCCTGCCCCCTCTACTCTTCATGTGAGGACACAGAAAGCTCTGTCAGCAAATCAGGAAATGTCCAGACACTGTTGCTGATCTTGGATTTCCCAGATTCCAGAACAGTAAGAAGTAGAATGTTATTGCTCAGGCTGCCTGGTTGATAGTAACTTGACATGACAGCCTGATGTGGTGTTGTCTTTGGTGTTGTTCACTGCTCCTCCACTCACACTTGCTGTCTGCTTTTCATATAGACCTGCCCAGGCAGGACGGACCCACCCACCTGGAATCTCCTCAGCTCCATCTCTGCTCTCACCTCTTCAGCCTCCTCATGCCTGATGAACAGCCATCTTGCAGCAGAGTGAGGAACAGGCCACTGCCTTCAACATTGTTCACTGATTCCCCATTTCTGACTCCCTGCTCTGACCCTCTCATGACCTGAGTGTCTCTCTCTGCCTCACTAACCTCTGTTGTTTTTCTTGACCCTGCCATTCTGACACCTGTTGTTTTCTGGTCACAAGGCTCCTTCCTTCAGCTTAACTCACTGCAGATGTCTGTTTGTTTTAAATTGGGCATGCCACGCATGGGTAGGGATCGGCAGTCCTTTGAATACAATAATGAGAAGGGCCCAGTCTTCTTTTGGATTCTTTTTTCTGAATACTTTTCCATTGAGCTTATACAATAGAAGCAAGAATTAACCAGGGCAAGGAAAAGCTTAAGTACAAATCGGATTACAGGAGGCCTTTTCTAGTAAAGAAGCAAATTCACCCCTGAAAACATTTGCCTCGTGGGGAGGGGGAAAATGTTTTAAGGAGGTAATGGGGTAAATATGTGCAAACTACAATTAATGTTTGTATGGAAATGTCATAATTAAAAATATTATTTTGTATGCTAAAATTTTAAGTTATGTTTCAGATGGAAAGAAAAAACAGCTTCCTGTTCCCCGAGGTGCTGGTATGCACCTGTTCTTTGAGGCCGTCACACTTGGGTGCTCAGACCACACCCACCCTTTTTCCCTTTTCTCCTTCTGCCTGGGCTAGGCCTTCCTCTGTTTTTGCTTTCAGTATACTCCTGTGCATGTTACTGTCTCTGAGAAAATCCAGTGAGACCCCTTAACTAGGTGACTTGAACTCCCATCCTGTCCCCCACTCTTTCCCTGTACTTCTCATGGAAAGGAGCATGCCATAATTATTTGAGCTACATTCTTAAATTATCCCCAACCCTCTGTCACTACTCCCAATTATTTCACAAAGCTCCTTGGGTGATCTGACGCCTCCCTGAGGAGGAGCTATTGCACACAGTTGTTTTGAGTTATACAAGAGCACTCATTATTTGACTGTTCGTTATCCCGACCAATAATTATATCATTTTACACAGGAGTAAAATATCACCAATAGGTTGGCCACTTACACAATTATTTCCCTAAATCAGCTGCCTGATTAACATCACCATCTATTTTGGTAGTATTTCTTGGTTACCCTTGCTAACTTGAGAATGGCGATTTGATGCAAAATGATTTAAAATGAACGTAAAAACATGGACACTTTCTTGCAGACATTCTGATGTTGGGGCATATCAAACAACAAATAAGAAAAAGATTTTGGCATATGAAGAATAGATCACTGACGTAGAGAAAACTGAGAGAGATAACTATCAGCATGGCAAGTTCTTCCAGAGAGAATGATGGAAGACAGATGCATTAGAAAGGCTTATGGAAAAGCTGGTGAACCGTGTGTGTGTGTGTGTGTGTGTGTGTGTGTGTGTGTGTGTGTGTTTTCAATACCTCTCTATGACTATGTTGAGAAAGACAGAAAAGCGAGATAATACACCATGTTATTATATGATGTGTCAGGAATATTATCCCCACCCTTCATCAAAAGAGTATAATTGTTTGTCCTGTGAATCAGTGCATAGTAGAGGTCTAAGCCATATCCTATTGAACATAATTGTGCTGGATAGCTTTGGTGTCAACTTGACACACCTGGGTTGAGGGAGCCTCGATTGGGCAATTGGCTCCATTGGATTGGCCTGTGGCCACATCTGTGGTGTATTGTCTTGATTGTTGAGCAGTGACAGTATAAGAAGGCAGGCTGGGCATGAGCCAGAGAGCAAGTCAGTAGAGAGCAAGCCAGTGAACATCACTCCTCCATGGCCTGTGCTTCAGCTCCTGCCTCCAGGTTCCTGCCCTGAGTTCCTGCCTTGAGCTCCCTAAGTGATGAACGTGACCTGGGAGATGTAAGCTGAATAAACCCTTTCCTCCCCAAGTTGGTGTTGATCAGAGTGTTTTGTCACAGCAATGGAAGACAAACTAGGACAGAAATTGGTACCAGGATTGGGGTATTGCTGTGACAGACCTGACCTTGGTGTTTTGCGGAAGGATTGTGGAGGCGTTTGGAACTTTGGGCTGGGAAGATCATTGAATGCCCAAGGATCATTGCTGTGGAGCTTGGGGCAGTTTTGCTGAAGGAGGTGTAGAAGATGGAGGCCTGGCTTGTGAAGTTTCTAGTTTCAAAGGGAAGCAGAGATCATCAGGACTGTGTAATCTGTGGGTTCTGGTCAGCTGGGGATGAAGAATCAGCTGTAAGTAACAAGAGACCAGAACCTGAAGGGAAATTTTTGTTGTACTGGGACAATTGATGCTGGTTAGCTGGGGCTAAAAAATCAGCTGTAAGTAACAAGAGACCAGCATCACTGTGGTGAAATCTTCTGGGAAGAATTTCTTCAGGGTCAGCACACAGAAGCTATGATCCAGAAGGGGCCTGAGCCTCCATCTTGAGCCAGAAGCAGGACTTGGTAATGTGTAAGAGTCTCCTATATGGTTCCGGTATTGAAATTTGAGGGGGTCACAGAGAGCAGCCGAGGCTTGGCACTGTGAGAGGTCAGGAAAGACCATTGGTGGAAGTGCACCTTGGTTGCAGTGAAGACCCCAGGATTGCAGGGGTCATGGAGAGAAGCTGAGGCTTTGCACCAGGAGAGGTCAGAAGAGACCATTGGTGAAGGTGCTGCCTCAGTTTCAGTTGTGACCCCAGCGTTTTGGAGATGTTGGGACCATGGGATGATCACCAAGAGCAGTGGCAGGTGTGGAATGGAGTCAGCCTGGGCCTGCAGGATGAGCTGTGTGTGCCATGGACAGCAGAATCAGAGAAGGGGGGCTACCGAGACCCTTTGGAGCCCAGAGGATTGTGAGTGAATCCCAAGTGTCCAGCCTTGAGCTACTTGCTGGACTTAGGTTTTGTTTGAGTGTGCCTGATTCTTCCCTTTGAAATAAGACAGTAGTACTTGTTTTGGATTTTACAGCAGCCCACAGTTAAGAGACTTTTAACAGACTGTGAACTTTTAAGTATTTGGACATTTTAAGGACTATGGGGCTTTTAAGGTTGTACTGTCTTAGGTTGTGATTAATGTTAACATCATACTTTGGGGATAAGAACTGGAAAGGTGGTGGTTTAATAGTGATGTGTTTTATGTGTCAAGTTGACAAGGGGTCAATTGTGCTGGATAGTTTTAGTGTCAACTTGACACACCTGGGTTGAGGGAGCCTCGATTGGGCAATTGGCTCCATTGGATTGGCCTGTGGCCACATCTGTGGTGTATTGTCTTGATTGTTGAGCAGTGACAGTATAAGAAGGCAGGCTGGGCATGAGCCAAAGAGCAAGCCAGTAGAGAGCAAGCCAGTGAACATCACTCCTCCATGGCCTGTGCTTCAGCTCCTGCCTCCAGGTTCCTGCCCTGAGTTCCTGCCTTGAGCTCCCTAAGTGATGATCTGTGACCTGGGAGATGTAAGCTGAATAAACCCTTTCCTCCCCAAGTTGGTGTTGGTCAGAGTGTTTTGTCACAGCAATGGAAGACAAACTAAGACAGAAATAAAGCAAGTTTTTGTTAGTGGTACTTGGTTGTAGTTGTCAAGATAAAAACAGTGTTTTAGGTGAACAAGAGCTATTTTATTTTTATTTTTTTATATATTTTTATTTTTTATGTGTTTGAATGCACTATCTGCATGTAGGTTGGTGCACCCGTGTCATGCAATGCCACAGAGGTCAGAAGAGGGTGTCAGATTCCCCTGGAACTGGAGTTAAAGATGGTTCTCAGCCGCCATGTGGGTGCTGGGGATCGAACCCGGGTCCTCTGCAAGAGCAGTAGGCGCTCTTAACCGCTAGGCTATCTCTCCAGCCCCACCACGTTCTATTTTAATTGGGCCCTGTGCTGGATAGCTTTAGTGTCAACCTGACACACCTGGGTTGAGGGAGCCTGGGGAATTGGCTCCATTGGACTGGCCTGTGGCCAAGTCTGTGGAGTATTGTCTTGATTGCTGAGCAATGTCGGAGGGCCCAGCCCACTATGGGTGTTGCCACTCTGGGCAGGTTGTTGTGTACTGTATAAGAAGGCAGGCTGGGCATGGGCCAGGGGAGCAAGCCAGTGAACACTCCTCCATGGTCTGTGCTTCAGTTCCTGCCTCCAGGTTTCTACCCTGAGTTCCTGCCTTAGGCTCCCTAAGTGATGAACTGTGACCTGGGAGATGTAAGCTGAATAAACCCTTTCCTCCCCAAGTTGGTGTCAGTCAGAGTGTTTTGACACAGCAATGGAAGACAAACTAGGACAGGCCCCTTCTGGCATCAACATTCCTCAAGTAGTAAGGGCATCCTATAGTCAGGGCCCTAAATAGGTGGCAGGCAAACACATTACAAACATGAGGCAAAGCTTCATTCTTACATCCACAGAATGCAGTCAGTAGACAGACTGAAGGGGAGCTAGTTAAATTTACAGTGAACGTAAATGCTGGTTTGAATTTCTTTTGCTTGGAAGAGCACTGAGAATGAACTTCTCTTAACTCAGTAAAGCAGTCTATTTTTGTAATCTTGGCTAATAAACTGAGAGGTTATTTTTGTTCACTTCACACATCTATTTCTTACATTTGTTCTGTGTTCCCAAATTAGATTTTCAAGGCTAGGGGCTGCTTTCCTTTATAGTCCTCACTGTACTCACAAGGGCAAAAGTTCTGAAGTCCCAATTGGTTATTACTACCTTGCTTGGGAATTAACCCCAGGAAATTCATTGACATCATTCAGTGTGTTCTGGGGAGGGAGGGGGGGGATTCTAGTACTTATTTAGTTACTTTGAAAAGAGAAAGGAAATATCCATATTTTATAGACAATGCTTTAAGATAGTTCAATGTCTTTAAAAGGAATAGTTTTTGACTCAATTTCTATATGTAGGACATTTAGTTGAAACTAATGGTTTGTCTTCTTCTGACATTCACCTTGTCAATTAAGTTTTCTTACATCTGTACTGTAGAGAGCAGAGCAGTACAAATAGCTCCAAGGTTCTATATGTTGTGGAACAAAATGCATTCTCTGTTTTTGTGCCAGTACCAAGCTCCTTTTATGACTATAGCCCTGTAGTACAGTTTGATGTCTGGTAGAGCGATCCCCCCTGTATTGCTCTTTTCACTCAGGGTTGCTTTTGCTATTCGGGGTCTTTCATTTTTCCAAATGAAATTGAGGATTTTTTTTCCAAGCCTGTGAAGAAGCTCTTGGGGATTTTGATTGGGATTGCATTAAATCTGTACATGAGTTTGGGTAGAATGGACATTTTTACTATATTTATTTTACCAATCCATGAGCATGGGAAGTTTGTCCATCTTCTGATGTCTTCCTCAAGTTCTTCTTCAGGGGTTTAAACTTTTTGTTGTAGAGATCCTTGGTGTCTTTGGTTAGGTTTGTTCCTAGGTATTTTATTGTTTTTGAGGCTATTGTGAGTGGGAAGGTCTCCTTATATTCCTTCTTCAGTTGCTTGTTGTTGGTGTAAAGAAAGGATACTGATTTTTCTAGATATATTTTGTATCCTGCCACTTTACTGAAGCTCTTAATCATTTCTAGGGGTTTTCTGGTGGAGTTCTTAGCATCCCTTAGGTAGACAATCATATCATCAGAAAAAAAGGGATAGCTTGACTTCCTCTTTTCCAATTAGAACTCCTTTAATTTCCCTTTCTTGCCTTATTGCCCTAGCAAGGGTTTCAAGCACTATATTGAAAAGGAGTGGTGACAGGGGGCAGCCTTGCTGAGTTCCTACCTTTAAGGGGAATGTTTCTGTCATTTCCCCATTTAGGATGATATTGGATGTGGGCTTCCTGTATACAGCTTTGATTACATTGAGGAATGATCCCTCCAGTCCAATTCCCTCTAGGATTTTAAACATGAAGGGATGCCGGATTTTGTCAAAGGTGTTTTCTGCGTCAATTGAGATGATGGTGTGGGTTTTGTCTATCAGTCCATTTATATGTTTGATGATGTTTATTGATTTTCGTATGTTGAACCATCCCTGCATCTCTGATATGAATCCAACTTGGTCATGATGAAACCCAAAACTGGAGGTGATAGAAGAGAAACTTGGCAGCAGACTA